>OV277858.1:68936810-69536810 GCA_922989275.2 Gari tellinella | reverse complement strand
CTTCTAGAGGTACTTTACTAATATTGTTCAAATGGTTCCGGTCCGTTGCATATCTAGGTCACAGGAGCTAAAAATAGATTTTTTCAATAAAAACTTAAAAAATCTTCTCCTCTGAAACCACAGAACCCTGAGCTTAGGTATTTTGCACAAAGCATCATCTTCAGGTCCTCTATCAAGATTGTTCTAATTATGTCCCTGGGGTCAAAAATGACCCGCCCGGGTGTCACAAATTTACATAGAGTTATATAGTGAAATCTTCAAACCTCTTCTTCTCTGAAACTTATATGGTTAGAGCTTTAATACGGAAAAAAGGCTTGCCTTTTTTCCTGCCTTTTTTCCGTTCTTAAGTAATGCATGATAAAATCAAAGGTATTCCAATTCTATTCAATCACTGACAGACTTTGAAAAGTGTTTGATTTGCGCGTGAATAATTTCCTCAAAACTATCCAACTACAAAACATGGGGGCTGACATCTTGGATGATGACGTCACGGCTTTACGAAGAGTTGTGCGTGACGTTTCGGAATTCCCGATTTCGGTGATATTTTTAAACCATTTTAAGAATGAATAACCCACAACACTCACTTGTAATGATTTCCTCCAAATGACAAAATTTCAAACAGTTCAATTCATACCCTTTAACGCTAAAAATGAACGTTATTTGCAAAAAGCTACTTCTCAATCGAACCGATAAAAATAACGGATTACCAATACGTCATCAATATAAATAATGACGTCATTATTGTTGGTCATACATGACTTCCAAAAATAGTTTCAGATTGCATTATAATATAGATCTAGTTGTACAGAGGATGTACTGAGGAGTTTTAACTTTTAACATTGTATACACGGGTGCTTATATATCTATTTGATTATTGGGAAACAACATATAGATCTTGTCCCAAACAGTTTAGGTTTATAATAAAAGTTTGAGTCGGTTGTGTAATCCAGATCTCAATCGAGTGTGATCTGGAATACACAAGGAACTGATACAAGAGCGCTGATCACACACTGGCGATAGATCTATTCCGTTTCCATTAGTACCATTTTGCTTTTTTCCGTCCATAGGCAAAGCCTAAATACATATTATTTTGCATAGTGTAACTTCTAGAGGTACTTTACCAATATTGTTCAAATGGTTCTGGTCTGTTGCATATCTAGGTCACAGGAGCTAAAACAGATATTTTTTTCAATAAAAACTTAAAAAATCTTCTTCTCTGAAATCACAGTACCCTGAGCTTAGATATTTTGCACAAAGCATCATCTTCAGTTCCTCTATCAAGATTAGTCAAATTATGTCCCTGGGGTCAAATATGACCCTGCCCCGGGGGTCACACATTTACATAGAGTTATATAGTGAAATCTTCAAACCTCTTCTTCTCTGAGTCTAATTTAGCTAGAGCTTTGATATTTGGCATGGTTTAACTTCTAGAGGTACTTTACCAATATAGTTCAAATGGTTCCGGTCCGTTGCATATCTAGGTCACAGGAGCTAAAAATATTTTTTTCAATAAAAACTTAAAAAATCTTCTCCTCTGGAACTACAGTACCCTAAGCTTAGCTATTTTGCACTCAGCATCACCCAATCAGCAATTGGCACAATCATATTGTCATAATTTCTCAGCTTTCCAAGATATGTTACATTTACATCAACGGTCCCAGGTGAGCGATTTAGGGCCGTATACGGCTCTTGTTGACAATTTTGACAACTCATATTTATTTTGACTAGCAAACAGTTTTGAGTCTGATTTTGCTCCAAACTGTTTGCAGACTGAGAGGTCGTAAAATTTTCAGCATAAACAATGTCATGTTTATTTATGTCTTCTCCACTGTGGCTGCAATGTTAAGATTCCATTTCAAACTGTTTTCCAGTGTGTACTTTGACCACATTGTAATACCTTAGTCTGGCTTTTGCTCCTTCATTGCAGCGAGACATAAAGTTCTGCAGAACTACCTGTATATTATATAGCATTTGTATTTGCATGAATCTGTGTGCTTAAAGTAATCATTTCCTATTATAGCATGAGGAACTGGGGCTAATGTAGCTTTGGTTATAGAACAGAACAGAACTGAATCTTTATTGATAAATCCAATAGGCTATAAAGCCCATGAGGATACAAATTATCATACACAATGGCAAAACATATGCGTTTCTTCTATATACATATACAGTCGAACTTCGATATCTCAAACTCGCTTTACTATCTGATAGTTTGACACATGAACTGCATTATTTTATGCTCAGTTAGGTCGAACGTACCAATATTTCAAAGTTAAAACGTGGCTAAGCCACGTTTTAACTTTGAAATACGGGTATGTTCGATTTAACCGAGTTCGAGATATCGAAGTTTGACTGTATACATTAAATACAGTATACAGTAAATGCAATAAATGCAATCTGCAATTTATACAGTAACATACCATTATGACCCAACAAAAGGCTTGTTATAAAATTTGTGACAGGCAACTGCATAACTCATTGACCTCTGAAACTTTAAATTGACAGTTCAAGTCCCCTGTTAAATACAGTCCATTTTGACCCCATTTTGACTACAGTCAAACTTAGATATCTCTAATTCGGTTATCTCGAACCTCCCTGTAGTTCAAAGATAATACGTGGCTTAGCCACGTTTTAACTTTGAACTATGGGTATGCTCGACTTAACGGAACTTGAAATAATGTAATTCATGTGTTGAAATATCCGTTAGTTCGAGTTAAGCTAGTTCGAGATATCGAAATTTGGCTGTATTTTAGAGTTGTTTTTATTGCAAAATAAACAGTGTAAACACTGATTTACAAGGCTCCTATAGGAGTCCTTTGATCTTGGTCAACATAGTTTACATAGGACAAGTGTACTCTTCACACGTCCACTGTAAATTATATATATACCTGTCACTAGGGGTTAATGGGTTAAAGCAGGATGAAAGTAAAGTAGAAAGCTGCTTTACTTTCATCCTGTTTTTAAACTGCTACATGTAGAGTGTGTGTAGTGCTCGGTTCATGTACCATTTACTATACATGTATCATCAAACCTTTTGTGTTGTGTAATTATACATGAAGCAGGTCCTTGCAATGGTTTATGTGTTTACATTTATTTTAAGCATGTTCATAGTATTGGTGGGAGTATAATATAGAATGTCAAGAATTTTCTTTGTATCACAATAATATCCCTCAATTATGATCCTTGAGAAGTAGACTAATTACTGATGTTTAAGACAGTTGACGGCTTAACTCTTTCCTCCCTGAAACTTTAAATGGACAATTCCAGTTTCCATTTTAGTCTACTCCATTTCTGACTTTAAGGGTTGTTTTTGTCAATGTTTGGCATTATGACAAACAGTGAAGACCCTGATCAGAGGGCTCCTTTCGGAGCCCTCTGATCTGGGTCTTCACTGTTTGCATAGGACAAGTGTACTTTTCACATGTACACTGTTTGAAAACGCCAATATGCGGGACTAGGGTTCAAAGGGTTAAAGCAGCATGAAAGTTAAACAGAAAACTCCTACAGAAGTTTTCCGCTTTACTTCCATCTTGCTGTAAGAAGCAACCTTCCTTTACACTTTGAATCCTACTAATGTGTATACACACCCTTTGCAATCAATGTACCTTTGCAAACAACGAAGATCCAGATCAGAGATCAGAAGCCCTCTGAAATGGGTCTACACTGTTTGTAAATGATGTATATATCCAGTTCTAGCACTGTAAGGGGTAATGTGCGAAGAGCTGTTCTCCAAGCCTTCTTGTTTCTGTTACAGGGATAGGGCTAGGAATAAAGATATTCCTGGTGAATTATGTTTACAACAAGTATCCAAGGATAAAGAGACATTATGACACAAACAGGAGACTCTGGCAGGCCTTACCCACAGATGCAGAGTATGACAGACTGTATGTCCGAGCTGAAATGGACAGGGTAAAGTTCAAGAATGTTTAACCCCTTCCCCTGTAGCATTTTCTCTGTTCTTAAGATATGTTATTGCCTAAAGCAGGTTGAAAGAAGAGCAGAAATCTCTGCTTTACTTTCAGGTTGCTGAAATAGGTATCTACCTTTCATGATGCAGAAAACATTCCCTAAATTGGCTTACACTATCACATTCATTATCGGCTTGTATCATTCTCACTGCAAGTAAATTGTTCATTAGCTCACCTGAGCCCAAGGCTCAAAGTGAGCTTTTGTGACCACTATTTTACCATTTCACTCTAGCATCAACACCACTATGACACTAGTATGCTCTGATATTTAGAATATTGTAAATGGGCTATTTCTTGGTTAAGTAGACTTTGGTTTAACCTGACATCAAGACATCTTACTAGAATGCATAGATACTTATACAGCTGTTGCCTTGGACCATTCCCAGTACACCCATGTCACCCAACCTTGATTTGACCTTAACTTTATTTGGACTTAGAAAAAGATTCAGAATATGATATATATTGGTAAGGATGCAACCATAAGGATAAGATTTAATAAAGTTTATCTTTTTTTTCATTGATTAAAATTAATACAAAGAAGTAAGAATCAGAAAAACGTTTTTAAAAAGATTCAATATTTTTGCCTGTGTTCCAATTAACTCATTGAGCCCTAGTGATGCATATATGCATCCTTTACTAAAAGTGTACCTGTGAAGAGTACACTTGTCCTATGCAAACAATGAAGTCCCTGATCAGAGGGCTCCTGCAGGAGCCCTCTGATCAGGGTCTTCACTGTTTGTCATTTTGTAATATATTATAAAAAAACAACTCTAAATAGTCGAAAATGGACCTGCCATTATTGCAAACTGGAATTGTCCATTGGAAGTTTCAGGGGATAATGAGTTAAATATTTTATGAAAGACTCTTCAGGATAAGATTAGATATGATGTTGAGATACATTTTGTCTGGTACTGTTTGCAGTACATTGTAATTTTGTCTGGTACTGTTTGCAGTACATTGTAATTTTGTCTGGTACTGATTGCAGTACATTGTAATCCCGCGTGATGGAGGTGAGGGAGAATGGACCGTGAAAAGTCAGAGCTCAGACAGCGAGAGCAGTGAAGACGAGGACAGTGTAGATTTCAGGCAGCTGTTTGCCCTTCCGCCATCTGAACATCCTCTTAAAGGTAAGACAAGAGCTCTTAACCCTTAATGCCCCGGTCACACAGACGGTCGGGCTTAAATCGGTACCCAATCGGTCGAATTATTTGCTGTTTTGATCGGTTGTCATACGTGATTTAATTTCAGGCTTTCTGTGTGACTGGGTATCGGTGATGAATATTTGTTCATCGGTCAAACGCCACACCGCCTCCGATTGGCGACTCATGAAATCCAATGGGCCACGGATTAAAAGCACTCAACAACCTATCAATAATTGATGAATACCGATGAAATGCTGGCGGCAACCGATTGATCACCAATTGATCACCGATTGAACTGCCATTAACAACCGATGAAAACCGACGAGATCCCGCGTTTTAATTCTCATCTTTTTTCATCGGTGGTAAGTATCAGATCATCGGTGCTTTATCGGTGACTCGTCGGTGATATCGGTAGAAGACAGGTTGTCAATCGGTTATTTGTAAAATATTTTCACCGATGGAGAATTTTAAACACGTTTAAAATTTCCCATCGGTGATTTTCCCCCGACGAAACCCATCTTTACCTAATAGCTTTTGATAGGTGGAAAACAGGTGGCCAATAGGTGATGTCGGTTGTAAATAGCTTGTCATCGGTCCCCTCCCTAGTTTGGCGAAAGAAAAAAAACCGATCTATCACCGATGGCTCTGTGTGACCGGGATGTTACCGCCGGACCAAGTCCTTCGGATGAGACTTTGTAAACTGAAATCTGATGTATCAGTGTTTTACACTAGGCATCTCAAAGAACCAGAGAATTCTTTCAATAATAAGAGTAGGGCATTGCGCCTGAGTTCTCTGTATTCGCTCCCATTTCTCTTGCGCATCAAATTAGCCCATAGATGGCAGAAACGGACGTTAACAAACAGCCCTTTACTCAATACATACACATTTTACTCATTTCATATAGATGTACTGTAAGAAATATTATCTATATCCTAGCTGATGAGAGCTTAAAGCAGGCTGAGAGTAAAGCAGAATGTGCCTAAGGCACATTCTGCTTTACTTTCATCCTGCTTCAAGAGGTCACCTGTCTTCAAAACTAGAAACAGGCTATGGAGTTATAGGTTAAAGAAAGTATTATTATTGTTACCCTTTCCTATCCAGAAGGGCCTTTATCTACTCTACTTACTTGTTTATATTTACATTCACCCTGTAAAGTCTTTATGTATTCCTATTAAAAATTTGCGGTACATCCATCGATGAACCTACACTTCGAATTTGGTTTTAGCCAGTTCGGATTTCGCCTGTGCTATTCGTGGACTTCTTCAAATAGACTACATCGGGCACTTAACACTAAGCTCCCATTGGTCGACGGTCAGATGACACTAGCGGAGTGATACAGACCCATAGGTCGTTGCCATCGCATTGCTATGTGTGTAAATGGGTTAAGAAAACAACCGCGACCTGTATTTTTAGAATGTGCTTTGGCAATAGATATTCAAGTTGCACTGTTATTTGTTTGCCTTGTAAGTCTTTTCCATTCACAGAGAGAAAGTTTACTGGAAAAAATCCTGAATTTTTAATACAGTTAGAGTACATGTAGTTGGGACTACTTTCTCACCATATTTAGAAACTGGAATGGCTATTACATCGACCTTACATCTATCAAACCTCTTTGACCGGTATATGATAAATTCTTATACAGAAAAACAAATCTGGCCAATAAACATTAAATTGACAAGACAGAAAATATAAATATAAGGAATAAACAACATCTCTTTGCCGCTCATGACGGTATGACTACATTAGCTTCGGGGGTTTATTCCTATAATGTAAGATTCTAATGAAGACTATCAAATTAATCAAAAACTGCTATCTTATGTTCTTTTAAATAGCCCATTACACAGTTTCTATCCTATTTTCCATTTGTAGGAATTGGTTTTACCGCATTGTCTCTTTGTTGAATGGACAAAAGTTAACGAAATTTAACGAAAATGCAATTTACCCCCTGCGAAGCTAATGTAGTCATACCGTCATGAACGTCAAAAATATGTTGTTTATTCCTATAATGTAAGATTCTAATGAAGACTATCAAATTAATCAAATACTGCTATCTCATGTTCTTTTAAATAGCCCATTACACAGTTTCTATCCTATTTTCCATTTGTAGGAGTTGTTTTTACCGCATTGTCTCTTTGTTGAATGGACAAAAGTTTACCATATTTTCTTTTTGTAGGATGGGTGAGTGGAAAGCGGACTGTACTGATTGGAAAAGAGAGATCCTTAGTAACACTACTGACCAAGAAGAGAGGCAAGCTCTACCTTACAAAAAGGTATTTATAGTTATACAGCCCTGTACAGCATTGCAAAAGAAGATCCATGAGCATTTGGCAAAACCTAATGTATCCCTTCTACCACTAAATATTCATCTATGAAACTCTGCCCTTTATGAAGATCTATCATCTCAAGTATAACATTGGCTAATGAAATAAGAAAACAAATTTATGTCAATCAGATCCTATAAGAAAAGGGGTGCAGATCCTGATCAGACAGCTACTTCATGGAGTATAATTTTATAGCAATGTACGTCCATCCATCTGTCCGTCGGTGTTCACAAGCCTGTACTTGTGTGGCTAAAAAACCTAGTCTCTTAAGTGAAAAACATTAAACTGGCCATCTCTTGTTACATTAACCTGGCTATAAGTAGGATCATTGTACTACAAAGAACAAAAGGTTGTCTATTATGTGGCTTACCATAAAAAAGAACCTAAGGAAATACAATGTAGTCACATAACTTTGTGAGTACAGTGTTCCCTCTCTACAACGGCCCTCTCAACAACGACTCCTTCTTTACAACGAAAGTTGTCTCAATTCCCTAAACAAGACAATTATGTCTTACGCTTTTACTGCTGCAATAGCATCTGCTTAAAATTGTTGTGTGATGTTTTTCTCAAAGTTACATATAAGTGGACATTTTGATAGAATAAATATAATGACAAGTGACAAACAGCTTAAATCCAGATCAGACGCCGCGTCTGATCTGGATTCAAGCTGTTTGCAAATGTAAGCCAAGTCTTAATTTTCCCTCTCTATAATGACTCCCTTGTGTCTCCCATTGGGTGTCGTTGTAGAGAGGGAGCACTGTACGAGGGCTGTCCCAAAACATCGTAGACTTTTCTTATAAAATTGTTCGTTAAAACAGCAGAGACAAACGGTCGTCAGTATATATAAACATAGGGTTTATGTAAACCTGTGTGAAGTTTAAACCTATTATCTTTAAAACTGGCCAGCACAGAGTATTTTGAAACACCCTACCTGTGTAACCCCGGCGCACACTAGTTAACGTTACGATGTCATCGAAGTAAACGTCACTCCTTTTAAAAATACTTGTAGTGGTGATTGATGCATTTTTGCTGACGCACAACTTCTTAAACAAGCTGATATCTACATGTAGCTCGCGCAACACTCTCAATGTTTCTTGTTTGAGCTGTACTCAATGTTTTCAATTTGTGTCCGCGTAACTGAGGTTTTAGGGGGTAACCGGGTATGAAAATACAGCAAAATCTAATGGGTTAGGTCAATGGTATGTGACGCATGTTTTAGCTTTTGAATACCCAACACGGCAAGTTCCAAATGTACATACTGGATAATGTGGCACAAAGCGATAACCTGGTGAAATGTGTTGTCAATGAACCCCGGTCACTTCTCTCGTATCGTATGCAAGAGGTCTGTGTGATGGGTGTTTGCTGAAAAAGTCCTGATCTGTCGCATATCGTCTCAAGAAGAGGGTTGATACCTTGACACATCTCTCTTTTTCTCCTGCACTTAACAAGCGTGGCACCCATGCAGCACCGACTCTCGACATGTTTAGTTTCTCACGTAAAAGTCGATGTACAGACAATTTGCTGACCCCGAGGAGTTCAGCATTCTATCTCACCGCAAGACGCCGATCACCATTCATGACGCTCCTCACGTTTTCTACAATGAAACCGTCAATTTCTTCCGGCCGTCCCATCTTTACATTATTTTCTCAACCCATCCTTCTGAAAATCGCGTATGCTATTTGAACTCCAGCAAGCGAGATGCTGATTGATAAATTTCTGTTGATTGTAGTTGTTTTAACGTCTGTTTTGGGATCAAATTCAACTCAAAACAGTATTCTATGACATTCTGCTGCGCCGCCTTTTCCTCTGACGTCGTCATTTCTGGCGTCTTCAGAACACGGTATCATTCGCCATAACTAGATATCTTTTTTTTTAATGACGCTACGTTAACCATTTTTTCCAGGATGACGTCATATATAACAACGTCAACATTCATGACGTAATTTTGCGCAAATTCCGATTCGAAATTGCTTTGTAGGAGGTTGTAAAATGTACCTCTTTAAATCTCCCTTTAAGATATGGCGTGCGCCGCATAATCTAACCAACAATGAATATTTACAAATGAAATAGGGTCAGGTATGTTCAGGAACCTTATTATTTCTTTATCAAATGTGAAAATGTTTGAAATAGCATTGGTAAAAAAATCAAAGAAATATTAAGTCGGGTTCTTCAAAAATAATATTAGTCCAAGGTGTTTTGGGACAGCCCTCGTACATCTTTCCATCTATCTGGTTTGTTTATCCCTTTACTTCATAGAAGCACCTTTTAGTGCATCGAATTTATTCCTTCACTGAAGAAAAAATAGTTCCAATTTATAGTCATAAACATGTATCATAAGAAGTATTGTCTAGCAGATGGTAGCTTAAAGCAGGGTGAAAGTAAAGCAGAATGCGCCTTCAGGCGCATTCTGCTTTACTTTCATCCTGCATTATGTGTTCACCTATATTCAAAACTAGAAAAGGGCTAAAGAGTAAAGGGTTATGTGGTAAATCAAACAATGTTTAGCCGATTCCCATCATATTTGGTAGGAGGATTTGTCACCTAAATAGTTCAAATGTTTTAACCCATTACCCTATAAGCTAATTTATAGTTTTGAAGACATGTGAATACTTAAAGCAGGTTGAAAGTAAAGCAGAATGCGCCTTAAGGCACATTCTGCATTACTTTCAGCCTGCTTTAAGCTACAATCTGCTAGGATGTAGAAAATATTTGTTGTGGTACATATCCATGACTGTATAAATTGGAACTATTTTCTTCAAGTGGAGGAATAAGTTAGAGGCGTCAAAAAGTGTTTTTATGGGATAATGGGTTAAATGGTTGTTACTGTACGGTTTTACTGTACAAGGATATTATTATTTATAACAGTTTCCTCTGCTTCGAGAGGGAGAAAGTACCAAGTCCAAGAAACATTGTGATTCCACTGGCTGACATAGTCTCAGTCCACAAGGTTAGTATGACTTTCAAGTTGTTCAGCTTATTCACCCCAAAAACCTTTTAACCTATTACCCCATAAATACGCCTTTTTGACCGGATTGAAAATGCGGCCTATAGATTGGCGAATGCCGTCCGTCCTCACTTTGGTTGACCTTTTTGTTAGTGTCAGTTTTAGCCAAAGCTTAAGTCCTACAGCAACCAAATTTGGCATGTACAGTTATAGTGAGGTCATCATCACATGCTGTGGGTAACAAGGTCACTGTGACCTAGATTTCACGGTCCAATGACTTAGAGAATTCTTGGTTAACCTTTTTGTTTGCGTTTTGGTTTACCTTTTTGTTAGTGTCAGTTTTAGTCAAAATTTAATTCCTACAGCAACCAAATTTGGCATGTACAGTTGTAGCGAGGTCATCATCACATGCCATGGGTAACTAGGTCACTGTGACCTAGATTTCAAGGTCCAATGACTTAGAGAATTCTTGGTTAACCTTTTCGTTTGCGTCTTGGTTTACCTTTTTGATAGTGTCAGTTTTAGTCAAAGTTTAAGTCCTACAGCAACCAAATTTGGCATATACAGTTGTAGTGAGGTCATCATCATATGCCATGGGTAACTATATTATATATATATATATACAAAGCAAAGGTGCAGACAATCCGGCCATACCGACATTGGCGGTTTCTCGTTACGCCTTTAAATAGTCTGCCACTGAAGAAAATAGTTCAACTTTATATAGTCATGAACATGCTCAATAAGAAATATTTTCTATATTCTAGAGTATGTTAGCTTAAAGCAGACTGATAGCAAAGCAGAATGTGCCTTAAGGCACATTCTGCTTTACTTTCAACCTGCTACAAGTGGTCACCTGTCTTCAAAACTACAAACTGTTATGGGGTAATGGGTTAATGGACAATTCCAGTTTCCAATTAAATCTAGTCCATTTATGGCAATTAAGAACTTGGTTTTCTGCAACATAACGCAAAATTGCTAACAGTACGGATCATGATCAGAGGGCTCCTGTTTGTATAGGATAAGTGTACTATTCATAGGTACACTGTTTGTAAATGATAAGTGTACTCATAAATAGGATTGAATGAGTCAACCATTACAATATGGAATTTTCTGCCAATTGAACAGTTGACATTGATTGGTTTGGTGTTTGTCCCAAAAATATTTAAATGTATGACTAACTGTGAGCAAACAGTTCGGAGTCTGATCAGGCGCAGGGCTAACTGTCCTCTGATCTGGCTCCAAACAATTTGTAATGGAAATTATTGTTTTAGCATATAGCCAAATTTCGATATCTCAAACTCGCTTACCTAGAGCTATCCGATATTTCGACACATGAATTGCATTACAGTCCAAACTCGCTTAAACCGAAATTCTCGTTAAACCAAATTTTTCTCCCGGTCCCAATTTTTCCCCTTCTTATTCTATATAAATCAACTCCGCTTTATCCAAATTTCGTTTATCCGAATTTTCCGTTAATCCGAAGTATTAATCTGGTCCCTTTGAAAAGACTTACCCTCAAATTGACATGCTTAATCCGAAGTGCAATTTTCACACCTCGATCGGGTGTCAGACTGGTCATAATTACCTGAGACCATACCCCCGCCAAACACTCGCGAAAACTAATTACACTGCCTAAAGACTGTACACAATGTTTGCAGTATTGGCCAATTAAACACATTTGTATCCAATAGTAACTGTAGAGATCTTTTAAAACACAAGCGGAAGGTGTTGACATACGTTGCTCAAATGTTTGTAACCATATTCTTCTTTGCGATATTGAGATCGCTACTTCACTTTGAACGTTACATGTACGTATGTAAATCGTTTACAAATGCGAAAAAAGTATTATCGCCGTTTTTCAAAGTTTCAAGCTTTTGTTACGATTTAATATTTATGACATAAATGTATTAGATAAATTATAATGTATTTCAAGATTTCTGTTATCAAAACCGTTGTCGTAAAACGTGCCGCTTTGTTTATGTATGCATTGTGTAATGTCTTTACGAATACACATATGGGTACCGACGCGTATACATGTCCGTAAGTAGCAGAGAGTAAACAGAGGTTTGTGTTTAGTTGGTTTCATTCACTGGGTTATGGGATTAAACAAAGTTATCAAATTTAAAGCACATCATTATCATTGCACAAGTATTAAACCGAAACAAAAAAAACAACTTTATTACGTAGATGCATTAACTGAAAAGAAATATTACGGGAAGGACACCCTATCAAAAAACGATGACCGGAGATGACAAGATGACTGTAATCGATCCAATCGCTTAATTCGTACTCCCGTTAATCCGAATTCAGCCACGTTTGAACTTAGAAATACGGGTATGTTCGACTTAACTGAGTTTGAGATATTGAAGTTTGACTGTATTTACATGTTTATTGGGAAATATCAATTCTATTGTTTATCATGGCAGATAAAGATCAACCACCGAATGCCAGGGAGAGGGATGAGCATGCAGATAATACTGAGCAGTGATGGGCGAGAAAATGTAAGTGAACCATTGTTAGCTGTCCAGTTACAACAATTATACACACATAGGGGTGATACAAAGGAGCATTCTGCTGTACTTACATTCAGTCTGCTTCAAGCAACCATCTGTCTAAATTTGGAAAGCAAAATATATCGGATAGGGTTAACCCTTTCACTCTCAATGACCCATTAAGTGCATTTGCAAACAGTTTTGCAGGCAGATGTTCATGCATTTATTAGACGGGGAGCATTTAAACAATGGTATACAATAGGTGCTACAGTTCAACTTGGATATCTTGAACTCGCTGTCTTGTACCAACATTATTCATTCTCTATTAAATACTTACCTGAGTAAATGTGCTCAAAACGTCGCCTGCAAAAATTCTGAAACTGTTACAGTCTTCTTTATGGTTACAGAAATAGGAATTAATTGCCAAACAGTTTAGATCCTGATCAGGCGTAATGTTACAGAGTTCTTAAAGAGAGTTCTATTGAGTGCTTGTTACTAGAAAAAGTTGAGATCAATAATTTTAATTTTTCTTTCTACGATCTCAGATTCTGTTGTTTGGTGGTATCATTGGTCGTTCAGATGTTGTTGAGGCTATAACGGCAGCAGTAGAGGCAGTGAAGAGACAGGGTATCTACATCAGGAGTCAGAACAGCCTCAGTTCCCTGTCTACAAACAGTGGTGGCACACAGAACTTCACCTTTGGAGCGTACTATGCGGACTCAGAATAGACAGTCCATGGTTATAAAGCGTTTGAGATTCATCTGAGGTCGCTCTCAAGCTTTTGATTGATCAGCAGGGCTCCAGATAAGGGGGTTATTTCAAAAAAATTAAATCTTTATTTCTGTCTTAAACCCTATGGTGACACTACTCATTAGAATCGTCTCAAAGAGACGATTCTAATGAGTAGTAACACCATAGGATTTGATTCTAAAATTGGTGAGAAAATGTTGGATTTGTGCAGGTTTCTCCCTCTTATCTGAAGCCCTGATCAGATTTGAACAGAATCAGATCAGTCAAAAGCTTGAGAACGACCTTTGACTCATCTCAAAAACTTTATAAGCATGAGGCAAGGACTAATTAGTAGTCACCCTAGCAGTGGCATCGGCATTTGCATTGATTAATCTACAGACAACCCTGTATTAACAATTTACCCCATAGCATGTTTCTAGTTTTGAGTATAGGTGACGACTTAAAGCAGGTTGAAAGTAAAGCAGAATGTGCCTTTAAGGCACATTCTGCTTTACTTTCAGCCTGCTTTAAGCTACCATCTGCTATAGTATAGAAAATATTTCTTATGACACTTATTCATAACCGTATAAAATGGAACTATTTTTTTAGAGAGTGAATATTTGAAAGGCATAAAAAGGTGTATTTAAGGGCTAATGGGTTAAACAACTATTCAATACAATGCTCATAAGCAGTAGCATATATAGCTTAGGGCTAAATACAGAATAAAAGTAATGCAGAAAGTTACTGTAGTCACTCATACAGTTTGCATTAGTTTGCATTATTTTTATCCTGCATTTAGCATTCATCTGGCTTTGATTTCTCGATGAAAGGTCGCTTAAGGTTGAGGATCCCTAAAGAGATTTGGACACTGTTGGTTGATATCTGTACTCTACGGAGAGCGATTGGTCATTTTTGTAAACTTTCAGCCCCTTCCAAGCTATGCTAAAGCATGGTTCTGAATTGGCCGTCAGTTAATTGAAATGACCGATTGCTGTACTTAGAGTACCTATTTTGGTCAGATCTCATTAGAGGTCCTCAACCTTAATACAGACATGACTGTATGTAAGTGTACTGGTAATACTCAAAGTGTTTTATTACAACTATACTTTTATACTCAAAACATTGTTACTGGCACTACTTTCAGTTCAACTGTTTAAAGAGCATAATTATGCCATACTCCCACATAGGTGGTTCTCTCGAGTTGGGTTTACATACTAGTTGAACTTCTATATCTTGAACTGGGTTAAGTCAAACATACCCGTATTTCAAAGTTAAAACGTGGCTAAGCCACATTTTAACTTTGAAATATGGGTATGTTCGACTGGACCGATCATGAAATAATGCAGTTATGGATAGTTCGAGTTAAGCGAGTTCGAAATATCAAAGTTCGACTGTACATGTATATATATTGTAACAAGGTATACAACGCACACTGCAGTGTTTCCAGAAAATTCAAACAAAACAGATTTAACCTGAACAAAAACGTGTTCTTTGTACATCAACTACACCATATTAATCAGTAAAGTCTAAATGTACAAACTGTTTTAACTTAGAAGAACGATATTTGACAAAATGTGTGTCACAAACCACTCGGATATGAGCTTGTCCCAAATTTGTTTAAAAATCCTATCTTTGTAATGAGCAATTTCATTAGCTGATCGGTAAGGAAAAGGAAACATCCCATTAGCAGGAGCCAATGAAATGACTTGTTTCATATCGCTTTAATTTCATTATGAAATCAACAAAAAGTAACGGTTAGATTCTGTATGAATGTTTGAACTACAATGCTCCTGTTTGACATTGACCGGTAATTAGTGCTAAAGTTTTGTGTTCATATTGTGTTTCTTAACTGAATTGTTGCATTTTATTAATGTTATTGCGAGAATAAGCTGAATTTACAGGCGTGATATGTCAATATTTCCAGGACGAGATTGTGTCCGCAGAGATAATGTCGAATTGTATACCTTGTTATATAAATAGAATAAGGGTACAAAAAAATCTACATGGGAGAACCACCTATGTGCTCCCGGTGTTAATGTGGAGATGGGCTTCAAGTTTTTTTATGGGTTGTTTTAAGGCTTTATATTTGTGATAGGATGCTGAAATGTACAAGAAGGTTCATTTACAGTGCAAACATTAATGCTGTAGAAAGGATTATATTTTTTCCTCAATATTTGATAATGATTTGGAATTTTTGGATTATTTATATATAGGCTTGCCAGTCGTTTAGTATTTGTGCTAGGATGCTGAAATTTGATGGTGAGTTTGAGTCTCAGGTTCATTTGGGATTTAACATTATTGAAGTGAAGTTAAAATTGAAAATTGGTTTTTAAAAATTTCAATTATCCTGGTACCACCATTATTCGAACACCTAAGCATATTCTAGTCAATTTCAAATTGTTGTGTGAATAAAAGTTATTTTTTTCATGAATACTGGATATACTGGGCGTTTTCAACTTAAAATACGATGGGTAAGGTGTTGCAACTCAAATCGGTTCTCTAATAATGTAAACAAAACATGGTGGCCCACTAACTTCATTCTCAGTGGGAACCCAACCTAAATTCGAACAGTAGGTTTGACGCCACGAAATATTTACTATATATAGTCAAGGGTAAGTGTTTGTTCATATAATGTTAGAAAAACATAAAACAAGAGTCTGAAGCCTCATAAAAAGTAAAAGTAAACTTTTTCATATAATTTACAGTAGTTTAGACATAAACTATCAATTGTTAATGGCTACAGGTAGGGCAGTAGAATGGGTCTCTCCTTTTAAGTACCCTAGCAGAGCTGCACACATTAAAGTGCACACAATCATCAAGAAGAAATTTCTTAAAGTTGTTAAATAGATTTTTCTAAAAATTTAGTAAACTCGAACCTGTCAAAATATTATTTTATCTATTTATTTCTAGCTACTTCTCATATGAAACACGGTTTAGAATATGAAAAAGTGAAAAAAGGTTATATGGACCCTTAGTTTGAGATTTGATCAGATTTAGTGGTCTGAACCCTAAATATAATTTGTCCGGACCACTAGGAATGAGGTAAATGTAAAAAGTTATGCAGCCGACACACAACTGGTCATTTTTGTTCACAAAAAATGTAGTCTATGGCATATTCATGCATTGGGAAATTTGGGATTAGGTGTAAATGCAATATTTATAGTCAGAGAAGTTCAACAAATGCTATTTTACCTGTTTACTGAAAATTTTTGCCGGTCTTGTGTTCATGACGTTTCTACCGGTGTTGCTGTCAAAATGTCACGCGCGGTTATGCAAAACTGTTTGTAACCATAGATATCACGGGAAATGATTTAGGTGTTCGATTTTTGGTAGTGTTCGAATAATGGTGGTAAAGGGATACAACATGTTTTGGATCAAACTTTTTAACAGACATGGACCAGATAACTTTAACACCATTTCTGGTGAAGGTTTGATATTTGTAATAGGATCAGGGCTTCCACTGGGATTCACATTAGTTGGATGCTGATTTGTATGAAGAAATATTTCTTGTCAAACATTGATGACGTGACATTAAAACTGAGATTTATTGATTTTAATTTTTCTACGAGTCATCTTATAATGTAGATGAGATGGTTAGCATTTTACAACTGCCGTTTTGTTGAAAATTATGAAGAAAAAAAAAGATGTAATACCTTCATATGGTTGAAAATAGTGTTATCTACATACATGAATATAATCTTGCCTTTCTTTATGTTCTTGTAGTATAATCTATGTGCCAAACAGTTTATTTCTTGATGAGATGCTGTGTTGACAGTGGAGAAGACATTATTCTTTGTCTCTTAATACATTCAACCCTAGCGACGAGTATACTCGTCATTTACAAACAGTGTACCTGTGAGGATTACACTTGTCCTATGCAAACAGTGTAGACCCTTATCAGAGGAGCCCTCTGATCAAGGTCTACACTGTTTGTCATTTTGAAATATATTGTTAAAATCAACCCTAAATAGGAAAAAATGGACTAGACTTATTTTGAATTTGGAATAGTCCATTAAAAGTTTCAGGGGTGAATGAGTTAAACGAAACTAAATGCAAGCGCAAAACAACAAGATATTGAAAATAACAGGATTTTGTTTACATTTTAATCTTAATTGTTTTGAAGATATTTTAATATATATTCATTTTTATGCCCCCGGCATCTATAGATGCGGAGGCATATAGTAATCATCCTGTCCGTCCGTCTGTGTGTGCGTCCGTCCGTAACAGGTTAAGTAGATTTTACCGTTTCGTCTAGCATCAACATGGCTTACTCAAATGGTTGGATACTTATACAGTTGTTGCCTTGGACCATTCCCTTTCCACCAATATCACCCAAACTTGATTTTGACCTTGACCTAATTTGGACTTAGAATATTTTAAATGGGCTATTTCTTGGTTAACTAGATTTTACCGTTTCGTCTAGCATCAGCATAACTGACTACAATGCTTTGGTACTTATACAGTTGTTGCCTTGGATCACCACCCACATTACCCAACCTTGATTTTGACCTTGATCTTGACCTAATTTGGTCTTAGAAAAAATTCAGAATATATTGTCAAGGATGCCACCGGGGGCATAAGTGTTTATTGAACGCGCATTCTTGTTTTCATCTGAATGGCAAACAATTTAAACATTATTTTAATCTGAATTCCAAACAGTTTGGAGCCTGGATCAGACCCTGGGTAAAAAGGTGTCTTATCTGGCCCCAAACTGTTTGCAACAGAAATAATCGTATCAGCTTAGATGTATTTATAGGGAAGTAGTAGTGTTTTCTCCACTGTATCTCATAGTCTCATCGAAAAAGAAAATGTTTGCAAAAGTCAACAGGGCTGCCATTTCTCCGGATTTTTCCTAAATCTCCGGATTTTCCCCCAGTACATGGTAGCATAAAGCAGGCTGAAAGTAAAGCAGAATGCGCCTAAAGGCACATTCTGCTTTACTTACAGAATGCTTTAAGTAGTTGCATGTCAACAAAACTAGAAACAGGCTATGGGGTAAAGGTATGATTTCGTAAAATGGCGCTTGAAAAATGCAAATTTGGAAATCTTAAGATTTTTCACGTCAACTTATTGCAGCCCTGAGTCAATGTATACATATGCAATTAGCCAGAAAAAAGTTAATAATTTGAAGTGACTATATTTATAGTGACATTCCTTTATAGAGTAAACTGTGATCAAAATAATAGTTTATAGTATTTTGTGTAAATTTTCAAGCATATTATTATACATTTATATGTTTATACTGTTTGTACCTATATATATTTACATAGTGCGTAGCTTTTATCCATGGAATATTCAAATACTTAGATAAAAATCATTGTGACCAGGGCACCAGATTAGGGGAGTATTTAAAAATTGAACTCTTTATGCTTGCTCAAACCCTATGGTGTCAATACTCATTAGAATTGTCTCAAAGAGACAATTCTAATGAGTAGTCACACCATAGGGTCAAGTGAAGACATGACGAGGAAAATGTTGGAAAACTTGAGTTTACTCCTTCTCTGGAGCCGTATTTGTGTTTATAGATTAAATGTTTACATGTATCTTAAATACAGATATTGGAAATCCACTGTTGATTTTTCACAGAAATTGATAGTCAAGTTCAGCCTTATTGATGTTAATCCTTTCCCCCCCGAAAGACACATCTTTTTATACTTGAATATTTTTCAAGCTGTTAACATACATGGCAACGTATTTTAACCTTTTACCCCATGGCCTATTTCTAGTTTTTAAGATGTGACCACATAAAACAGGCTGAAAGTAAAGCAGAGTGCGCCTTAAGGTGCATTCTGCTTTACTTTCAACCTGCTTGAAGTGGTCACCAATCTTCAAATGGATTAAAGGGTTAAACACTGAAAAAAAGGCTACCTTGTATGTGGAAAATGGTTAACCCTTTGCCTGCTGGTCGCGAATTTATTGATTTTTGCAAACAGTTTAGATCCAGATCAGACGCCGCGTAACGCGGCGTCTGATCTGGATCCAAACTGTTTGACACTCGTCTTTATGTTTCTTTACTTAAAAAATCTATACATATAAATTTAACAAATTTTGCAGATGACAATTTAGAAGCAGACGACATCACCGCAGGATAAGGGTTAATATACATGTGGTTTTCTCTGGTTCTGTCTGTCTGTGTCTCCCTCTCTCTATTTCCCTTTTGCCTGCAAAAATTGATATTTCTAATTTGTTTACAACATTGGTTGTATTTGTTGTGTTCTTGTGTTGTTTTGAATTTTAGTGTGTTTCTTTGCTAGGTTTTTATTGGAACAATCAAAGTGACAGTGGAAGAAACAAAGTTACTCTCTGATCACAAAATACAATGGTTAAATATTAGTTACCTGGTTAGAAAACAACACAGTTTAATAAAAATGTAGAAAATGAAGGATTTTAACAAAAGTGAGGACTTGGTATCATGAATTTGGTTCCTGATTAGAGTCTGATGTACTCAGCAACTGCCTCCAATCTTTGTGCATTGGAAATCGAGTGTTTAACTATGGGTTGAGAAGGAACAATATTCACCCTGATAGAACTGATAAATAATTTACCATATCTAGTGATTAGCTTCACTTGGTTTATTTTACTTTTCAGACTGTTGGATATACATTGTATTTTCCTCTTAACCCATTACCCCATAGCCTGTTTCTAGTTTTGAAGACAGGTGGCCACTTAAAGCAGGTTGAAAGTAAAGCAGAATGTGCCTTAAGGCACATTCTGCTTATTTTCAACTTGCTTTAAGCTCCCATCTGCTAGGATAATGAAAATGTCATGGTGCACATTCATGACTGTAAAAATTGGAACTATTTTCTTCAGTGGAGTAATGAATTACAATGAAATACATATCTATGGAGCAATGGGTTAATGTTTATCCATATCTAGTGCTTATCTTAACATAGTTTGTTTTGATTTTCAGACTTGAGGATATATTTTCCTCTAAAACTGCAAACTTTACATTACCTCTTAGCTTCGCTGATTTTGTTGTTAACCCTTTCAACCCTACAGCCCTCTGTAGAGATTACTTATTACACATGATATGCAAACAGTGTTGACCCTGTTCAGAGGGCTCCTTTAGGAGCCCTCTGGTCAGGGTCTGCACTTTTTGATATTTTCATTGGTTTTTGTTGTCATGCCAAACATGCAACAGTAGACTGGTTCAAAATACCTGTACTATAAGAGCCAAAAGGATTATAAATACCCACAAGAGAAATTTAGGGTTGAAAGGGTTAATCTGTTCTTTTTACTATTCATCTGTTAGATTGTCATCAGCTACAAAATCTTGATTAACGTCATTTGACCAAGCAATGAATATGTGAGTCAAACAGATCGGATACAGATCATATGCATAGTAATTGGCAGTGATCTGGATCCAAAATGTTCTTTCAAATTTCATTCCAGTCATGCTGTTTGGTAATTTCATAATATTTTCATAAGACTATCCAAAGGTACAGTCAAACCTGTATAACGTGACTATTGTAAACAATGCCCATTAACTGTCTACATGTTGTTGCCATGATAAAATAATACAGAAAGTACCCGGTACTTTAGCAACCACCTGTGTAAGAGACGGCTAATTAGCCTTGTATTGCATTGTCGCTTAATACAGGTTTAACTGTAGTAGAACATTTTCTACAATGTGTTTTCTGTTTCAGAATGAGGCTTAACCCTTAGCCTGCCACTCACGACTATAGCTCCATATGCAAACAGCTTGGATCCGGATGAGACGCCGAGTAACTCAGCGTCTCATCCGGATCCAAGCTGTTTGACACTCAGACAACATTTTCAGCAATTTTGAGCAACTTTGAAACTTGAAGCAGACGAGAAATATAGCAGAAGACAATTTGGCGGGCTAAGGGTTAATATATTGATTCTTGAGATATGTGTCCATTTAATACTCAAATAACGGTGCAGACCTTGAGAAGAGTTTTGTTTTAAAATCTGGTTCTTCAGGTTGCAAATGATTTACAGTAATATGTGTGTTAACCCTTAGCCCGCCAAATAAATTGTCGTCTGCTATATTTCTCGTCTGCTTCAAGTTTCAAAGTGCTTCAAAGTTGCTCAAAATTGCTGAAAATGTTGTTCGAGTGTCAAACAGCTTGGATCCGGATGAGACGCCGAGTTACTCGGCGTCTCATCCGGATCCAAGCTGTTTGCATATGGAGCTATAGTCGTGAGTGGCAGGCTAAGGGTTAACAGATTTGCTCATAGTAAATGTTATCAGTGCTGAAGACAGATGACCATTTTAAAGCAGGTTGAAAGTAAATCAGAATGCACCTTATTTGGCTTAAGGTGCATTCTGCTTTACTTTTAGCCTGCTTTAAGCTACCATTTGCTTGAACATGAGAGAATTCCTTATGGTACATATTCATCACTGTATAGAATGGAACTATTTTTTTCAATGGTGACACAAGAAAATGTGTATTTATGAAGTAATTGGTTAAAACATTAATAATTTTAGCATAGTAAGGGCAAAATATTTGAACATTTCAATGGAACATTTCTCATTCTACTACCTCAACTGATGGCAATTCATGGTGTCAAGTAGTGGTGTGCTCATTAATTGATTTCATAGATGATACTAGTAGATTAATTTCAATTTTCAATCAACAGATCTGTCAGAACGGGTATAATCCATTTTCAATCCCAAAACATGTGTTTTTGTTCAAAATCATTTTAATTGTCAAAAAAAAACAGTGCTCAACAGCTTCGTGGTATTTACCATTTAATCTTTAAACACCATGGACCTGTTTAAAATATTCTCATTACATTTGCAAACTGTGTAGTCCCAGATCAGAACCCTCTGATCTGGGTCTGCAATGTTTGCTAATTTAGACCAGTACATGTATTTCCAAGTAACTACCCAGAATTCCATGTAGTCTGGTTCATGTTTTGGTACATTAACACATTCAACCCTAGTGACAAGTATGCTCGTCATGAACAAACAGTGTACATATAAGGAGTACACTTGTCAATATGCAAACAGTGTAGACCCTGATCAGAGGGCTCCTGCGCCCTCTGATCAGGGTCTGCACTGTTGGTCATTATGCAAGATATTGTTAAAATCAACCCTAAATAGTCAAAAATGGACTAGACATAATTCGACAATGGAATTGTCAATTAAAAGTTCCAGGGGTGAATGAGTTAAAAGATCCAAAAGAAATCCTAATAACCCCCAAGACTTAAAGTTGAAAGAGTTAAGATGTAGAGAAGTGTTCACTGTGGTACAGGTGTTTAGATCTATCTTCTCCTGTCTTGACAGGTATATGTTGTGTAGTTCAATTTGGCATTATTGTTTAGAATTTTATTTTTAACAATTTTGTACTATGTACATGAAGACTTTTTAGCTCACCTGAGCTAGCTCAGGGTGAGCTTTTGCAATCCTTGAATGTCCAGCGTGCGTCGTCCGTTGTGCGTAGTCAACAATTTTAGTGTTTACACTCTAGAGGCCACAATATTTATCCAATCTTTCTCAAACTTGCTCAGACGGTATATTACCATAAGAGTTCATATGAGTTTGATTATGGTTGCAATCGGACAAATAGGTCAAGAGTTATCTACCTTTGAATTGCTGAAAATGCCATATTTAACAGTGTTTACACTCTAGAAGTCACAATATTTATCCAATCTTTCTAAAACTTGCCCAGATTGTATATGACCATAAGAGTTCAGATGAGTTCGATTTTGGTTGAAATCGGACAAATGGATAAAGAGTTATCTACCTTTGAACTGCTGAAAATGCCATATTTAACGGTGTTTACATTCTAGAGGTCACAATTTTTATCCAATCTATCTCAAACTTGCTCAGATTGTTTATAAGAGTTCAGATGAGTTTGATTATGGTTGAAATCAGACTAATAGGTCGAGAGACTTCAGATGAGTTCGATTATGGTTGTAATCGGATCAATAGGTCAAGAGTTATCTACCTTTTAATTGCTAAAAATGATATATTTAACAGTGTTTACACTCTAGAGGCCACACTATTTATCCAAGCTTTCTCAAACTAACCCAGGTTGTATATGACCATAAGACTTCGAAAAAGGGTGATTATGGTTGAAATCGGACCAATAGATCAAGAGTTATCTACCTTTGAATTGCTGAAAATGCCATATTTTACAGCGTTTACACTCTTGCAACTACAGTTTTCAATGGATTTTGAATAAACTTGTTCACAAAGAATATAGCTATACGTTCTCGAAGGAGTGCAATTATTGTTGAAATCTAATAATAGTTACAATAGTTATCTGCCCTTGATATACTTCGAAATGCTAGAAAATGCTTCATTTCAGTATTGTTTAGGCTCTAGTAATTATACTTGCACACAATGTATATAGCTATAAGTTATTTAGGCTCTAGTTATCTGCCTTTGATGTACTTTACTATACTAGAGTAGGTCGTATTCCAATGTTGTTTACACGCTATACTACAAACTTGAATGGATTTAGAATAAAACAGGTGAAATTCAAAGGTAAAGCTATCAGGCTTCATTACAAATGGTGAGCGATATCAGGGCCTTCAGGCCCTCTTGTTGAAATTCTTTGATTTAGAAATAAACCAATATACAAACACTAATACTGTGGATATGTTATTATTTATCACTGGCCTTATGTCAGTGTCCATTTACATTCACATTAGAATAAATATTAGTTCAACTCGTTGACCCCTATTGCCACGTTTTGTGACTTTTACAAACAGTGTACATGTGAAGAGTACACTTGTCCAATACACTAAATGTAAACACAGATCAGGTGACTCCTGTAGTGTAGGACCCCTCTGGTCAGAGTCTACACTGTTTGGGGGAAACAGGCAAACCCCCTCCCCGTTAGTGTATGGGCGGTGGGGGCCGCGGTTGTGGAACCCCTCGAGCATTTTGGAGCCTTTGTGATTTTGTGGCTTCTATTTAAATGGTTTTCCTGTCCAGGGCCGAAGCATCGCGATGATGTGTATGGGTGGACTTTCAACCGTCAGAGTTTGACCGCGCGTTGATCTAGGTCATTTGTTTTGGTCTCGGAGTAATTACTCCGAGTTTTGGTGATTAGCACTGTTTGATCTGAGTAAGACGGCAGTTAAACAATATCAGGTCATGAGATGATATCAAAAATTATGTTGAGGAGGAATTATTTCAGGAAGACTGACACTCAGTGAGACTTGACTTCAGTTCTTGGCAGAGGGGATACTCTCCTTCTAATAAAAAAACATCACAATTAAGCCACAGGAAGCCGTTTGATCAATTAGTACCGTATGAAGGTCTCTAGCTTGGGCTTGAACTCGAAGGTACCACAGGTACCAGTATCGTTAAAGAATCCACAATTTACAGTATATCTAGATCTAAGTAGATGTATATCTAAATAGGGGAAACACTTTTAACGATATAAGAACTGACTTCTGTGCTTGAAACACTAAAGATTGTCGAACAATTGCGATCTGAAGATATAGCCTCGTTCTGATAATTATGATGTCACTTCCGTTGAAGTCCGTGACATCACTGCTAGGCAACCAGACGCCATTTTGTCTGTTATCTGAGTAAGCTGTACTTTGCATCGCTCTTGATATTGTATTATTTTACAAAGCTATATCGCCACAGGAACATCAGCAAACATTACCACAGTAAGTATAAACACACGCACGTTGTACGGAGAAATTTAGAGCTCAAGATTGGAACTATTTACTGTTACACCAAGAAAACTGATTTAAAATCTCAAATGAACTTGTTTACTAGATTCTATTTCAAGTATTTGTAAAGTGGGAGGAGTGGACTTGATGTCATTAAAAACTAGCAGCTCATTCATGTACTTTGCATAAAACGAGGGACTCTGTTACTGACCCCACACAATTAGTGTCTACATTCAGTAATAGAGTAGCCCCTACGCTTTATGTCTCTACAACGACACCCAATCGGCAATGGGAGACAAAACAGTGTGTGCGTTGTTCGGAGGGTCGTTATTAGGAGGGAAATTGTTTTACATTTGATAACAGCTTGAACCCAGATCAGACGTTACGCGGCGTCTGATCAGGATTCAAGCTGTTTGCCACTCGTCATTAAGTTTTTTTTCTGTCAGACTCACAATATGGAATA
Organism: Gari tellinella; assembly: GCA_922989275.2. Classification (NCBI taxonomy): domain Eukaryota; kingdom Metazoa; phylum Mollusca; class Bivalvia; order Cardiida; family Psammobiidae; genus Gari; species Gari tellinella. The sequence goes on along the minus strand of OV277858.1, from coordinate 69,511,146 downwards.
TGTAACTTTGAGAAAAACAGCAGACGACAACTTTAGCAGACGATATTACAGCAGTAAAGGCATTAGACATAATTGTCCTGTTTAGAGAACTGCGGTAAGGGTCTTTGTAAGGAGGGAGACGTTGTTGGGAGGGCCGTTGTAGGGAGGGGCACTGTAAAACAGAATGCTCATGCTTTAAGCTAGACTCTACTACAGTCACCTGCCAAACAGTTGATTATTTTTTTATCAGTTTTCCTGTTTATTAGAATTAAAAGTATAGACACAATTCATTGTAGATCTAGTTCTGTTTGGTTTTGAGAGTTAGAGCAAGGATCCGTAAAAAGGTTTCTAGTTTCGAACTGAGGATGTGAATTTTTAGTTCTTGCTGCTAGGTAGATCTAATTATAGAATGTAGATCTACATGCAAAATATGAACCATGTTCATATTATATGGTTGCCATGGTAACAATAGAAACACGTTATGTCAAGCTACGCCAAATTAACGACCACCTTACCTATTTTATTAAAACAAAAATACGAAAAGGTCATTCTAAAGCTCTTTTACTTTAAGTTAAGTCACACAGTTATAATATTCAATCGGTACAGTGGAGAATCTGTTATTCTTTCCCGTTTAAACGCAAACGTACGCAAACGCAAAACACTAAAACGTAGAAAAGTACAACTTTTGGACAATTCTGATAATTCTTGTTTATCTTGGTGACAAACAGTTTGGAGCCTGATCAGACGCCGGGTTACCCGGCGTCTGATCTGGCTCCAAACTGTTTGCACTGCAAATAATAGTTTTAGCGTAAACGCGTTTATTGGGAAAGAATCACAGATTCTCCACTGTAAACTTGATTTCCCATAGACTGATTTAGACTCCCATGCAGGGTTCCCACAGGCTTTTCATTTTGAGGGTGCATGCACGTACTAGGGCTAATTTTTGGGGGTGCAGACTAATTTCAGAGGGTGCATATGAAACGTTTTTCTGTTTCTTCTGATGCGAGGACGCCAGGGACAAAGTACGATGAGGCCGGGGCCGAAAGGCTTATGACGTATCTTAGACGAGTGGTCCCATAACAAAGTAGCAATCCGTATACGCACCAGGGATGATCTTTGGAAATTTGTGGTTCCACCGCTAAATTTTTATATCATTTGTTTGGATGTGTACTGTTCGTATCTCTCACATTATTTCTTAACCAGGCCGTCAGACTTAGCCGACATATTTGCAGACTACACGAATGCGTAGGCCTATGCTAAGACTGTGTCTCGCTAAATCAGGCATTTCCGCAACATTGTTAATAGACGGGATAAAATACATCTGATAACCCGTCCAGTTTTTCGACTGTGTCGTTTGGATTTCGCATAAAAAATGGCGTTGCTATTTTGAAATCAAAAGTGACCAGAATTAGACCTATGACCGGACTTTTTGTTTTAATAATTTGTCAGCATTTTTCAAACACGTAATTCTCTAAATACGTATTGAATTCTTATAAAAACAAAAATTGATAGAAAAAAATAGCGATTTTATTAGGCACAGAGACGGGAAATCCCACAATCTATTTTAAACCGCGTAATCGCCATATTCGCGATGCGGGTGAACCAGGCGCTTTACGTATTAAGAATAATAAGAATTGTCAAGCGCCTGACAGACACTATAAGGAAAATGAAAACAAATCCATACTGACGCGTCGGACTTTGACGTTTAACTTGTATTTTGTTGTTTGTTAATAAAACTGGTCTTCTTACATCCGATTTCGGCATTATCTGCAACATAAATCTGTACGTGCATGCACGTTCAGGGCATTGATTTTATCATGGAGAAAGGACAAATGGAGAAGTATCCGGCCTGCTCGCGATTTATCGTGTCGTTCAATCAGCGGCGCTCGCTGGCGGCTAGAAAACAACGTTTTTCCGAAAGTTTGGTATTAATAGAAATGCTTTTAATGTTATCTTTTCGTTATAAATTTTAATACAGATGTTTTATTAGACCATGATCTCACGACTAGTACAGAATTTGAGGCGATAGCTTATAATTTGTTTGTTTAGTGAGTTTGTGAAAATGAGAGAGAAAACGTACAGTACTGTATTTTCCGTTTTTCCTACGAAAGTTTGGTGTTAATAGAAATGCTTTTAATGCTATCTTTTCGTTATAAATTTTAATACAGATGTTTTATTAAACCATGATCTCACGACTAGTACAAAATTTGAGGCGATAGCTTATAAATTGTTAGTTAAGTGAGGTTTTGAAAAGGTAGTGACTAGGGGTACGTGACCGTACCTCTAATATTTGAAATTAGCGGTACGGTCACGTACCCCTAGCGAGCCCTGTGAGGGTTGACTAGGGGTACGTGAGTCATTTAAACTATGTAGCAACATATTAATTTGCCTGCAGATACGTTTTATTGATGCTAATATTAATTATCTCTCATTTCTACCTTATCTTGTGGATATTTAATGGAGAAAAACAAAGAAACTTCGATAAATATTCCCGACCCAACTTGTTCTCACGGCAGCGATGAAAATAGATGTATTCCGCATACATGTATAGGGTTTACCGTTAATTATCGTCAGATACGCCCGATATCTGAAAATCCGTGACCAATGTTAAGTTTTTTTCTTAAAAATTTGATTCAAAGGTAACTTTATATAATAAGTTTGTTGGAAATTACTGCTGGTGTAGCTTCCTAACTTAGCGTTGAAAATAAAGTGGTAGATCTGAGCATGATCTGAGAAGATGAAAACTATCGAAGCTTCGGCTCCCATCAAGTATCGAAACATGTTGGTTAATAACCTACACAAATCAACTCGAAAAACACGTTTGACAATTGATCGCAATTAAACAGTGCAATTATTCTAAACAAAGCATTGGATATCTATACGTGTTTGTAAAAATGTGTGAACGTTCTTTATTCATAGGTAGATCTATTTAGTTTTCGCGGCCGTGAAAAAAAATGCCGATTGGAATTTTTTTTAATGAAGTTTCTTTGCTTTTATGCGTTAAACAGTCAGAATAGAAGGTTGAAATGAGATATAATTAACATTAGCATCGATATTAACGTATCTGCAGACACAATAAAGTGTTGCTATATAGTGTTTTGGACTCACGTACCCCTAGTCAACCCTCACAGGGCTCGCTAGGGGTACGTGACCGTACCGCTAATTTCAAATATTAGAGGTACGGTCACGTACCCCTAGTCACTACCTTTTGAAAATGAGAGAAAAACGTATTTTTTCGTTTACCTACGAAGTTTGGTGTTAATATAAATGCTTTTAATGTCATCTTATCGTTATAAATTTTAATACAGATGTTTTATTAGACCATTATCTTACGCGTAGTACAAAATTTGAGGCGATAGCTTATAAATTGATAGTTAAGTGAGGTTTTGAAAACGAGAGAAAAACGTATTTTTTCGTTTACCTACGAAGTTTGTGTGTGTCTATATTTCTCTGCCACTGTCTGTATTTATGTCTCTGTTTCTCTTTGTGACTGTCTCTCTGTCTGTCTGTTTTTCTCTTATCTCTGTCTGTCAGTCTCTCGCTTCTTCTTTTCTGTCTCCATCTTTCTGTATGAATGTCTGTCTGTCTCTCTGATGATCCTCATGCGGAGAAAAGGTAAAGTGTGTCATAAAGAGCTTAATTTGAAAAAGGGGTAAACTATATTTCAAGAGACATACTCTATGAATCCGACATTTTTGCAGCCTGGTCTGGATTACAACTGTTTGCAATTGCAATAGTCATCATGTTACTGGTATTCAGTAATGAGAGGGTTAATCCAGTCATCAACCAAACCAGGGTGCCGTTTTATCAACGGGCGTACGACCGTCGCAACTAAGATCTTATCGTACGACCCGTCGCAGCGTCTAAAAGCGTTTTATCAAGAAAATCGCAGCTAAGATATCTTAACATTTGGTCGTAACATTACGACCGGTCCGGACCAGTCTTAAGAGAGTCTACGTCCGAAAAAAATGGCCGCCGCAGCAGCTTTCATCCCTCGATTCGATTTAGAAATGGCCATAACTTCAATGAAAGGTTGATTTTGCACAATCTAAAGAGGTAAGTTTTGAAAGCACACGTACATCGTTCACTAGAGTGGTGTTTACATGTATGAAAGGGGGATTACTGTGGTAAACTTCCGATATCGGTGACGAAGTAAGGCGGATTTTAAAACCTAACGATAAGTTATTATTCATTTATTTTGGCCAAGTGTTTACGTTTATACCTATTGTATAGACCTTTACAGATGCACGATATAATATGGTTCATCGTGTTTTAGGCTCTTACAATCTGCGTTTCTTACGATGAGTTTATAAATAGCTTCGTCTCAACACCAACCTTGACACTTTTGTTTACAAATGGCGGCTGCTTAGAAACGTGTAGATAGTCAAACCAACGTCTGCACCGATACTGTATTTATTTATCAATACCGTGCTGCAAACAAAAGAATGTCTGCTTACATTGTAAGTTAGATCTCTCGAGAATTGCGATAGCAGTCTTAGATCTATAGATGTACAAACTAAAGTTATGGGCGCCCAAATATTTCAAATTTTGCTAACGTTAACCCCCCCCCCCCCCCCTCCCCCCACACACATCACAAACGCCTTCTTTCTCCTCCTGAGTAAGAATGTGTGAAGTCCACCACAATGTTTGTGTAACATGGTGAGAAAAATATGACTCAAACCCAGGACCCCTTGCTTACAGGACAAGTACTCTACCGATTGAGCCACCAGGCGGCTTACACAAAGTCTCACCATTTAATCATAAACTCAACCTGGCTAGCATTTGTGTCTACAATAAGCAGACGGCGAGCTTTTTTGGACTTGTCGTTGTCCCTGAGGACAGCCCCTGTCACAAAACTAGCATGCCATCATACAAGTACGTTTGATAAGACTAGGATTTGTTAATAGCTTCTATTTCTCTATTTATTACTTCTACTCCATCAATTCTGATGATTATTAGAAGGGGCCCCTTTTAGGTACACCGTCCATTGGGACTGTACCCGGCCGGTCACTTTATCCCGACCCCGACGAACCAGTCGTAATGCTAACCTGAAATCCTGAGCGCCATTAAGGAGGGAAGCTATTGCTACCAATTTTCAAGTCTTTGGTTTGACCCGGCCAGGGATTGAACCCGCAACCTCCCGCACTGTAAGCGGACACTCTACCACTGAGCAATACAGGCGGTTATGGCTTTAAAAATGAAATAAACAAGAATTGTAGAGGTAGCCATCAATAGACCCCCCCACCTAATGATGAGATGGCCATGGGTTTGAATCTCCCCTCAGGCAGACATTTCCCTCTGTTTGAGTGTACTGGCTGTAGAGGTGGGTGTCGTTAGATACTCGCCCTCCAAAATTGGAAATGGTATGCTACACCTTTCCAAATGACTCTCGAAATAAAGCAACCCCCCCCCCCCCCCCCCTCCATACAATAACACGCACAGTAGGATTACTATATTATGTTGCCGAATTAAGCCTTGCTTTGCAGACATAACAAGAGCACCGCAGTGCGGCAAAATACGCCCGTCACGGCCGGCGTGTGTCAAAGTCGTCCAGACTCAGGCCGACTGGAAAAAGTCGCCTGGAGTGTAGGCCCGACTATCGATCTCAAAAAGACTATGCTGTAGTATTGGGATAGCTCAAGTACTATCCCGATAGTATTGCTATAGTCAAGAAAAAAGTTCAGGGTTTTTTAAAAAATGCCCATTTTTGACAATAAAGGGGGCATAACTCTGCTAAAAATAGTCGCCAACGTCTGAAATTTAACAGGAACCAAAATTCACAGGTGCCTTCCCTGTATGATGAGAAAGCTAAATATGAAATTTGGTTACAATAGACAAAATGTAAGTAAAATTATTATCAGGAAACAATATATTGTTAAAATAATTGTGTGAAGGGGCATAACTCTGAAAATACAGAGTCAAACCAAAAACCCGTAATATATATTAAGTCACTTCATTCATTGTATCACCATATCAAATTTGAAATCAATTGAATCAAAAATAAAAAAGTTCTGTTTTTTTTTTTAAAAATGCCCATTTTTGACAATAAAGGGGCATAACTCTGCTAAAAATAGTCGCCAACGTCTGAAACGCAAACTCGTCCGAACTATTGTGGTATGGAATATTTGTAGGAAGTTTAATCAAAATCGGTCAATAAATGAAGGTGAGAGAGCGCTAAGAAGAAAAGTTAACGGACGAAGTGTGGCTTATTTTAAATTTTAAGGATGTAAAGGGGCATAGCTCATAGAAAAATAATTTAACAGGAACCAAAATTCACAGGTGCCTTCCCTGCATGATGAGAAAGATAAATATGAAATTTGGTTACAATAGACAAAAAGTAAGTAAAATTATTATCAGGATACAATATATTGTTAAAAAAATTGTGTAAAGGGGCATAACTCTGAAAATAAGATGTCAAACCAAAAACCCGTAATATATGTTAAGTAACTTCATTCATTGTATCACCATATCAAATTTGAAATAAATTGAATAATTAAAAAAAAAGTTCTGGTTTTTTTAAAAAATGCCCATTTTTGACAATAAAGGGGCATAACTCTGCTAAAAATAGCCGCCAACGTCTGAAACGCGAACTCGTCCGAGCTATTGTGGTATGGAATATTTGTAGGAAGTTTAATCAAAATCGGTAAATAAATGAAGGTGAGAGAGCGCTAACAAGAAAAGTTAACGGACGGACGGACGGACAGCGCTGGGTATACCATAATACGACCGTCGATGACGGGCGTATAATAAAAATGTATAAAGGGTAGGCATTCACACTTTTTTCATTTACTTAATTTTTAACCCACTTTGTACTTTGTCACATATACTCAATTCAAAGACATGTTTTGGTTCTTTTATATTTCAGCATCAAAAGAGCATAAACCAGCTTCAAGACCCTGGGTCAGTTTCAGCATGTATGAGATTAGTACACATGAATACCATTCATAGACATTACAAATCCACAGGAGATTCCTAATGACCATAACATTGAGGTATTTATATGCTTATCATATGACACTAAACTTTTGAAAGTTAAACTATTAGGAAAAAATTCTATTAATGTTAAAAGACCCATTCTTTAAAGAGATTCGCAACCAGATTTAGCATTAAAAATAGTAATTTGTAATAAATGGCAAACGCTTATATAAACGGGTAAGAATGAGTTTAGGATTAGAAATTCTGTTTAAAAATGCATTTCAATATAAAAAAATTATTTAGCTATGGTGGGATTTGAACCCGGGACCCGGCATTTGGAAATAGAGTAGCAAAATAGGTCAACCACTTAGCCCACTCAACCACGGGGCTATTCATATCTTTGTTTAACCGTATCGATTTAACGTACTTCAGTGCGTATCGATGGAGAGTACATAATTTGACTGTGGTTTATGCCTGAGCCAGTTATCAATTTCTATAACTTTTTTTGATGCCCGCGTACAATACCATAGAAAATATCTTAAAAACCTAAAATTTAATGACAATTCTAGAATGTGTATTTATACTGGTCATATTTTTCTAATGTCAGATGCATGATAACTCTACATATTTGGTTTTATTTGAGTATGTTCTTTTATTTTTGCAAATACACCATCTGGTTTCTAGTCGCTTTAAATAGTAATGATGGTTTATAAAGATGTAATACAAGAACAACAAAGAAATCAGGGTACAAATTTAATTTTACCATTTTTTTTTTCAAAACATGTTCAATAGAAAATGTGTTTTATTCTAAATGGCATGTTTTATATTTATTCATACTTAATGAAGCTCTATGATTGTTTTTGCTGTCTATTTAATTTACTAACTTAAAGCAGGTTGAAAGTAAATCAGTATGTGCCTTAAGGCGCATTCTGCTGTACTTTCAGACTCCTTTAAGCTACCATCTGCTAAAATAAAGCAAACATTTTTATGATATATATTCATGACTGTTTTTTCTTCAGTGAATAAATAAATTAAAGGTTTATTTATGGGGTCATGGCCTTATGGGTACAAAGCATTTGGATTTAATGTCTTCACATCAATATTTCCATTCAAGATCATCCAATATTTGTTTCTGGAATTCAAATATCATAGCAACTAAGTAAGACACTACACTGTCCATATGTATCTCCCCGGTAAAGATGAATATGTTGCTGCTAAATCTTTAGGACTCTCTGACTGAATCTGTTCATGAAACCTGAAATCACAAATTAAAGTATTACAATAACTGTCACTGTAAGATGACACTGCCCCCGCATTGTTTTGACATGTTATATATTATATTATTATAATTTATTATACATTATAATAAAGAAGTTATGAGCAATGTAAAGTTTTCTCAAATTAGATTCTAAAGGTCAAGGTCATTGAGGGGTCCAGGTAAAAAATAGTACACATTAGGCTAGCTGAAAGGTATTGTCCCTAGGGGTATTGTATCCAAGTATGAAATATCCCCTTCAGTTTTAGGTCAAATTTGATTCTGAAGGTCAAGGTTGTTTAGTGGTCAAGGTCAAATAAGTATATGTCAGCTGAAAGGTATTGTCCATAGGGGTGTTGTATTCAAGTATGAAATATATCCATTCAGTTTTAAGTCAAATTTGATTCAAAAGGTCAATATTTAGGGGTCAAGGTCAAATACAATACAAAACACTATATCAGAGCAACAGATAAGGGTAGTTTTTCAAAACTTAAAATCTTTATTTCTGGATTAAACCCTATGGTGTCACTAATCATTAGAATCGTCTCTTCGAGGCGATTCTAATGAGTAGTAACACTATAGGATTTGGTGCTGAAATGAGTGATAAAATGTTTGATTTGTTGAAATAACTACCTCTTATCTGGAGCCCTGCTATATTTTATTGACATTAAGTACAATTGCTACTTCTAGCCATCTCTTGTGTCACTGGAGTGAACATGAAAATTACACATACAAATAACATTTTATCAGAGAAGCATATTTAATGAATCAACAAGTAATAGTAACATTGTCATACTTTATAAAATAAAGTTATCTGAGACTTACTCCAGTATTCCCTTACAGTGAGGACGGGCTACACCGTCACTCAATATAAAGGAATACAATGAGGGTCAAGGTCAAATAAGTACATGTCAGCTGAAAGATCTTGCAACAATGGGTGTTGTTTCCAAGTATGAAGTGAATCCATTGACTAATAAGGAAGTTATGGCCAATGTGAAAGTTTTTGAAAAATTAGATCCTCACAGTCAAGGTCATAAAGGGTCAAGGTCAATTATGTATGCATCAGCTGGAAGGTATTGTCCCAAGGGGTGTTGTATCCAAGTATGAAATATATCCATCCAGTAATAAGGAAGTTATGAGGAAAGTTACAGTTTCAAGAAATAATAGACAGATCATTACATGGGCGACTGGGACCAGAGAGTGATATTGGCCTTTACCTGTGTCATATCAAAATTAGACCCCGTAAAAAATGGACCCCCACCGGGTCCAATTTTGATATCAAATATGTACCCCCGGGTCCAATTTTCGCTATCAAAAATGGAAACACCCCCACCCCTTCTGTAAAAATTGGAACTCCATGTAAAATTAAGAATGGTAACAGAAAAAGTAATAAAAATTTAATTGCAAGAAACCAATGAATATTAATTCATTACCCAATAAATATGCCTGTTAACATCTTAAATGTATGCCTACATTGAAGAAAATAATTCCATTTTATACAGTCACAAACATTTACTGTAGGAAATATTTTCTGTATCCTAGAAGATGGTAGCTTAACCCATTACCCCATAAATATGCCTTTTTACGCCCTTTACTTATTCTTCCACTGAAGAAAGTAGTTCATTTTGTACAATCATGCATATGCACATTAAGAAATATAATATATATCCTATCAGATTGTAGTTTAACCCATAACCCAATAGCCTGTTTCTAGCTTTCAAGACAGGTGACCACATAAAGCAGTTTGAAAGTAAGGCTGAATGTTTCTTAAAGTGACTTCTGCTTTACTTTCAACCTGTTTTAACCTGCCTTAAGCTAAAATCTAGAAAATATTTCTTATGATACTTATAAGTGACAGTATAAGATTAGAATTATTTTGTTCAATGGAGGAATATATCAGGTGTAAAAAGTAGGGCTGTAACGGTTCACTCGAATATTCGGTTCTATGAATATTTTGATTTTGTCGAATACGTATCGTATTCGCGTGCTCAAGAACCGAATATTCGCCAATAAAAAAAAGAAATTTAGAACATAAAAAAATTGAAAACTGCAGCTTACCAGCACTCGCCAGTACAATTTTTGGCCCGGTAAACGCACGCAGAGCTCTACACATATGCCATGTAGTGTTTGTTTACGGTTAGGGTGACTGCCGTAGTTGGGTATAACAAAGATATTACGACATCTCATAGAGCAGTATAAACTAAATTATAAAATCAAAAAAGCGAAATAGGCCATTTAATATAAACATTATCGGCAAATTCACAACACAAATAAGTTATAATACTTAAACGTTCTTGTTAACATATTACGACAATCGTTACCGTAGTCAAATCGCGACTATTTTCGCGAACAATGTCGGACGAACTGGTTGATGCACCGGCAAAATTCAAGTCCCCCGTGTGGGAATACTTTGGATTCCCAAAGAAAAAAGACGGCGATCGATGGGTAGCCAATGAAACACTAACTGTGTGCAAAATATGCAAACACGAAATCAAGTAAGTATTTTGGAAACCGCACCCACGTGTATGTGAGTAGGTATGATTCCATATTAAGATGAATTCATCACTATAAATGGAGTCTGTCCCAGCCTACTCGCTTATCAAACTCTGTCTTCTCCAACCATCTTGGGAGGGTCTTTTACAATGGATATCTGATTGGTGGCACGGCCTAAGGGGGAACCCATGCCCAATTTTTTAATTTTGAACCTTAATCATAAAACTGCATTTTGCAGAAAGTTAATGTTATAAGGTTCATTTAATGTTCTTTAAGGAGAAGTAAATATAAACTGTTTGTGTGTTTCTGAACTTTATATACTCATTTTTCTACAGAACCAGAAACTATGAGATATTCCATGAGACATCTTGCCTTGATGTAGTAAGAGTAACTTAAAGCATACAATGTAGACTCTGACTAGATATTTCCTCCTTTGCATGTCTTCACTATCTGACAAACTGACATAAATACAATGTGAGAATCAAAATGGTTATTAATATAAATTGAGATTAGCTATGAGATTGCTATGATGGTGATGTTTATCTAGACCTTACACCAATTACACAGGGTGTCTCATGGGGTGGTTGCTCATATAACAAATGAGCTATTAGTGGAATCATGTTGACTTATGATGTGAACTGGATCTAAAATATGACAAAAAAAACTTACTGCTTTACAATACTTTTATTTTAAGAGGTAAAAATTTACTGAAACTCAAACACAAACAGTACACTAAACAAATTAGTACTAATAAAGTTGTGTTAGAAGAGATTTCCCATGAATATCTATAAAGAAACTATTGCATTCATATTCGTGAATAATTATTCGTATTCGTCACCCTATATCGTGATGTGTATTCGTATTCGCTACATGGTGTATTCGTTACAGCCCTAGTAAAAAGGCATATTTATATGGTAAAAGCTAGCAGGCCCCCACTCTCCAACTGAAATAATTTACAGGGGATAGTAACCTCAGGATAGGAGTAAAACATCACTTAAACTAAACAACTAATTGAACAGAATTAAAGTTGATATATATATCAAATTACTTATGGTTGGGTGTTGACAATGGAGGGGGCATTTTTTATGGGGATCCAAATTTGATCTGACTTCGGTACCTATCTCGGGCCAATATCACTCTCTGGCCCAGAATTGTCGCCCATGCAATACTCTCTATAAATATATATCCAACTGATATTGAGTTCCTTTTTCAGAGACCAGACCATGGGAAGGTACATGGAATTTATGCCTATATAGTATATACCATTCAGAGATGTCAACAAGCTACAGTGTAACCGATGCTACAATTCCAAAAGACTAGCAGCTATCAGTTTTAATGACAATATTATGCCAAACTGTTTGGTTTTGTTTTAAAAAAACACTCTGGATAATCCAGACTGGATTAGTGTGATTATATCAACGGTACATTGTACTACATTAAACTATTTGAAAATATCTTGTTTGAATTTTATCTATCTATGCATCCCTTTCATCCATTACTTCAATACAACTAATCATTCTGCAAAATTAGCAATAATCTGATTGTCTGAGGGAACAAAAATTGAACTTGTACAAAAAGTTCAGGCAGTATTGCTGTGAAATTGACTAACGGTTCCAATCACTGTGACAGAAAAACGGAAAATTTAATTCATATATCTTTTTATTAGCAGTAAGAGTCTCTGCTTTACTGTTATCCTGCTTTAGGTCTACCATAGTTACCTGTATTTAAAATGGAAAATGCTGTGTTAATTATAATTTATTTTTTTGTACTTCATGAAACTGTCTGTTTAGCAGATTGACCTTAGTTTATTGAGATTTCAAGACAAATGGTTGCTTAAAACTGTAGAACATTTTATTAAGTAGAAGTATAAATAAAATATGTATGGGATAATAGGTAAAGCAATCATCTGCTTAACCCTTTACTCCATAATCTGTTATGGTTTTGAAGATAAGTGACATCTTATAGCTGGTTGAAAGTAAAGCAGTCTGCTTTAAACTACCATCTGCTAAAATATAGAAAATATTCCTAATTATACATATACATGGCTGCCTAAATTAAAACTATTTTGTTCATTGGAAAAATAAATTAAATACATAAAAATGTGTGTCTATGGAGTAATGGGTTAAATATGCTAAACCCCTTTCTTCCATAAATACTCCCTTTAACACATTTAATTTTAATCCTATACTAAAGGAACATTCATCTTTACATTCAGCATGCTTTAAGCAACCATTTGTCTTCAATATGAAAACAATATGTGGAGTAAGAGGTTAATATAGGTGATGGGTAGTTAGAGGAAGGCTGAATTGGAGCAGAAATATCCTGTAGAAGATTTTCCACTTTAATTTCAGCCTATACAAAGTTGAAACAGTTTAGATCCAAATCAGAGGGAACTCATTGAGACCTAATGCCACATATATACTTCATTAAAGGTGTACTGGTGAAGAGTACATTTGTCCTATACAGCGTAGACCAAGATCAGAGGGCCTTCAGATTGCAGACTTCACTCAATCACTGTTTATCATGTTGCCATAAATTGCGATTGAAACATTGTGCCACATATTTACATCATTATAATAAACAAACAGTGTACATGTAAAGAGTACACTTGTCCTATAAAAGCAGTGTAGACCCAGATCATATTACTCCTCTGAACAGTCAGGGTATTCACCTTTTGTCATGTTGCAATAAATTTTAAGCAAACAAACTAATTGATTACACGGGTGCCTCATTGGTTTTTAATCAATTTATTTATCAATGTCTCAGTTTAAAAGTATGATCTAACAATAATACACATTAGATATATTTTTTTCTTATTTAAAGTGTGAAAAATCAAATTTATATAAATAAGCTTAACTTTTGACAGTTTACACAAAAAAATGCAGACCCTGTCCTGTGAACAGTGGGACCCCTCTGATCTGGGTCTGCACTGTTTGCATATGAAAATTGTACACTTCACAAGTACCATGTTTGTAAAGGATAGGCTACATATTGGTGCTAGTGCTAAATGAGCTGAGCCCAATACCAACATACTCATTAAAAGAGTCATTATAGTATGGTACATATAGTGAGGTGTGTAGAGCGGGGGACTACAGTAGCTGTACATGCGTGTGTATGTGTAGAGCGGGAGACTGGACAGGGGCATATAGAGTAAGCGACGTGCACTATAGTATAAATGCATACTACTGATACTATACATGATAAAACCAGACTAGGTCTAGACATGATTGTTTAGCAAACAGTGTAGATCATATTGATTAGAGAGTCGGTGTCGTTTGTCAGGTCTCGGCATTGATTCAAGAATTCAGTCGATATCAAACTTACTTTTCGAGGATCCACTTCCATAACAAACCCTCTGTTTGTTTAATTGTTACGCCGTCGGTCAATCTCCCTGGGTAAGTTGTTATTTTCCCGACTTTTTCCTCCATCTATCGGTAAAACGGCTTGCTGTCATGTTTGAGGTTGTTTTTTGCGTTTATTTACAGCGACGTATCACGTGATAAATACTCTACCGGAAGTTTGAAATTTTTAGACTGATTCACGTACTTAAGGGCGCAAGTCTTTTAAAGATCTTAGCTTGCGCCCCAAACGTACGCTCTTTTGATAAAACGGACTTACGCCCTAGTCGCAAGCCTCGACGTACGCTAAGATCTTTACTAAGATAAAACCTGTTGATAAAACGGCACCCAGGTGCATTGATGTTGGTTTTTTTTTTTTTTTTTTTTTTTTTTTAATTCAATTCTATTATCTTTTTTTTTTGTGATTTGTATAATATATAAACATCATGCGGTTACAGAAGTCAAGAACACATGTTCAAGTTACACGCACGGGTAGCATTGATCTTTTTCATTAAAGTAGCAACCGCTGGTGTGACTGTCCATCTTCATAGATAATCGGCATGTTCAAGAAGCATGGACTTCATGCTGGGACAGTTTTATGACGCTGATAATTGTCCTGCTAATTTGGTGCGGGTTCTGTATACGGTTACGTAATGTGTCACATTCCTTTATGATGTGTAATATGGTAGACATTTTGTAAGTAAATAAAGCTAAGGACGAGTGTCAAACATTCTGGATCCAGATCAGACGCCGTGTTACGCGGCATCTGATCTTGATCCAAGTTGTTTGCAAAAAAAAAAGTAAAGTTGCGATCAGCAGGCAAAGAGTTAAGCAGTCAGTAAAATAGATTGCTTAATGCATTGGCTGCTTTATAATTTACTCCGTTATATAAGACATAAGTAAAGCAGAAAGAAACGGAGATCTCATGTTATCATGTTTGCAATTAATTTCTGAAGATAATGCAAACTGTTACCTCTTTCATAGAAATGGGACGGATAATATTATTTATTTATTTATTTATTTCTCTTCAGTATACAACATGACAATATATCACAGTTAAAAGTTCAACATAAGATGTACACTGCCACTCTAAGATAGAGTTATAAGAGACTATCTACACTTAAATCGTACTTATCACACTGTACAATTTCGGAAGTTTCAAATGAAGAGCCCTGAACATTATTTCACTTGCAGAGATATATTGTTCAGGCCTATTCCATTTCCTTTGTGAAAATAACATGTATATATAATATGTATATTTTAGTCTGGCTGTAAAACTAACCCTAAATTCATTTTTTTTGAAGTAATATGTTAATAATTCTAATTTTCCTTTCAATAATAATAATGATCACATACGACATAATAATACAGTTACAACTTTGGCCGTTTTGGATTTTGGCCGTTTGACGCGCACTCCTTTCAAATGTCTCATTACATACAAAACGGATTTTTATTTTTGCTTCCAAGGAAATATTTCCTCCATGTAGAACATTGTAACAATGCATGAACACATTTTTAGAAGTTTAGAAGTTTGCTTAAGTTTTTATACGGAAGGAATTCTTTTCTTACGCGAGTCATATCATTAGCCAGCAACCTTTGTAGGTCATCATTACTTTTTTCGCTTCAAGAAAAACCCTGGTATTTTAACAACCGAAAGATAAGTGTCACGGCTTTATATCAAGACCTTTTTTTTTAAAATATATAATATATATCGGACGAAAATTATGGATTAAATTCAAGTTTTTGAAACGGAACGTAGTATATATTTCGCGATCGCCTGCTCTCGTTTATCGACTATTTCATTTGGCCATCGCTCTTTAACTCGCCATAAAATTTGTCGATTTCGAAAATAAACACTTGCATTTTTACAACTGAAAGAAAAATATCTAAGCTTTCCTTTAAGACCATTTCTTTGAAAATCGGTGGAAAATTGAGGGTTTTATGAAAGGTTTTGTAACGGGGCGTGATATATTTATGCCCGAGTGCTTGCTCCCTTTTATCGGCAAATTCATTTGGAAACCACTCTTTAACTCGCCATAAAACGGATCAATTTTAAAAAATAAAATCTGTTATTTTTACAAGTGAAAGATAAATATCTTAGCCTTCTTTTAAGACCATTATAATGAAAATCGGGTGAAAATTAAGGATTTTATGTAACTTAAACTAACAGTAGGTAACCATTCAACACGATAAAAAACGCGATAGCCCGCTATCGGCGTACCGGTGCAGTTGAATTATCGATCGATTAAGCGTTATCGCACATACAGGTAACGGACGACACCATTTTCGGGAAAATGCAGATTTGAGTATAAGTTACTTCTCCATTTGTCCTTTCTCCATGATTTTATGCGTGATTTTTTGAAATTATACGTGAATCACGTACATCTGTACGTGAATGGGAACTCTGCCATGTTAATTTTAGCATCTATCGCATGTCAGTAAACTTGAACATTAACAATTTCCTTAACTTTCTTAAGTTTCCTTTTGTATGCGCACTATTGTGTGGGGAAATATGTTTTTAAATTTGCTAAAAGGCTATTCCATGGTAGAGCGGATGAAAGATCAAGTCCAGATACAACTGTAAAAAATAAAAGTATAAATAAAGTTAGAAGAAAGGGAATACAAAAGGGCCTAAGAAGTTTTGTGCTTAATATGCAATGTTTTGTTGCATCCGGTCTCTAGACTACATGAACTACACGAACATGGGTAAAAAACATTTGATACAGATACGCTAGAAAGGTGCCCAATTCTTGTATTATTATTTTTTATTATTTCTGATGCATAACCGGACGGGACTGACAATCTCTGACATGGAATTTAGTTAGATCTTTGGTAATGTAACTAACGGGTATGTTCCTAGAGTGTTTTGAAATATGAAACTATTTTCAGAAATACCGTGAATCTTTATCTGCTAAGATTGAAATTGCACAAACTTACACGGTGCATGGGACGTTCTTTCTTTTTTGAAAATTCTGTCTTATTTGTGAATATACATGTAGATCTAATTATATTATCAATAATAAGAAGAATAGTGCGCTGCAGGTTGTATCACACAGAGAACGCCAACTCTTCTGAAGAAATAGGCAAACACGTTACTAAAGTGAGTTTTGGCATTTTTAAACGATTGTTTGAAAGTACCTAGCTACGATAATTATGGGAAGGGCTGGTTGTAACTTCTAAAAATAACTAACTCTTGAAAAAAGTTAACTTTATTTTAGTGTTGAAACGATGATCGATTATTTCCGATGATTGATCGAAAGTGATCATTCGATAGATAATCGATTATAAAATCAAATAATCGATAGATCGAAATAATGCTTTTTATTATATTCTAAGTAAAATAGCTACCTGTATATTGTTTCTAATACAAAATTTATGAAAACACTTGACTAGATCTACACTAATAATGTTACTTTATTAATGTATGTACTAATCTTCAGACGTGCAATTAAATTTTAAAAAAATATCTAATCTGATTTTACTAAATTTATACTCAAACTTTAAATTTCTCATTTCGATTGTATAATCGATGATTAATCGAAGTGTTCTTTCCTATTATATTCGATGATCGATTATGAAAATCAGTCGATTATGAAACCCTTCTTTATTTCGTTTACGGTTTAAATCGATTGTGTAAAACCTTTATAGGATTCTACGACGCACTATAGTAGATCTATATTCAGAAACAAGCTGTATCAACTGATACAAATCATTCTAATAAGACTTGAAGACTCGAATTGTGGCGTATTTGGTAATTTTTGTAGGAGGAAACCTGAGTGCCCAGAGAAAACCCGCGTGTCCGGACAGGCAACAAGTTTATTAATGTACCCTCTCTAAAACTGTGTCGACCCGTGTTCGAATTCGGGACCGTATTGGCGAGAAGCGGGTGCGCTAACCACTGCGCTACCCGCACACCTCTTGAATGTCGAATATTGCCGAGCGGTTACGATTCCTTCCGAACATTAAGCCTCGTTCTGATAATTATGACGTCATATCCGCTATACCAGTAACAGCTTGCTAGGCAACCAGACGCCATTTGTCTGTTATCTGAGTAAGTTGCACTTAGCATCGCTCTTGATAATTTTATCATTTTACAAAGTAATTTCGCTACGGGAAAACCATCAAACATCACCAAAGTAAGTACAAACACACACACGTTGTACGGAAAAAAATTAGGGCTCATGATTGTAATTTTAACACTAGAAAAACTGATTTAAAATCTCAACTGAAGTGTCAAATATTTGTAAAGTGCCTTTTTTTAGTGGGAGGGGTCGACTAAAAACTTGATATTATATCATGAAGACTTAATACATAAATAGTAATGACTACCTCCAACATAAGAAAATAAATCGTCTAGTTTGCCAAGCTTATGTGATAGATCTTCTTCACGACTTTTTACCAATTCCCTAATTTACACCTCCACTGAGGATAATTAATACAATTTACACACGATTTTAGTCTACCCTCTTCTTCCTTTCTCTCCTCTTCCTTTCTCTGTCCTTACTCACTATCCACTTATTCTAACTGTTATCATTTAAAACTTAAATAACATGTGTGCAGCCATTGTAATAGATCTAGATCTACTAGATCTACTTTGAATGTTTAAACACAAGGGGAAGGGCCGAGTCTAATGTTGCAAGAACTTGTGGCCCAACTCCATTTCTCGGTATATATTGAAATAAAATAGATCTATGTTTAAACGAAACTAAACTATATTTAAAAGTCTAGATAATATCTTCAACATGCTTTAAATTGTCACCTGTCTCGGTCAAAATAGACACAGGCCGGTATTGGGACCTAGAGTGGAATTTAGAATAAAATAATGTTGAAAACTCAACTGGAGCTTTCTGCATTTATTACCGGGTATCTTTTATCCTGGATTAAACAGCCACTCGCGATACATACTGCACACAGGCCCAGCGCTCATAAAACATTTGAGTTGAGTCTGCGTTCGTCCTCAAGCCTAGGCTCAAATCTGACTAATCAAATGCTTGAGAATGATTTCAGAGCATGGACACAAGGTCGTCAACTGAGTCAGTGAATTTTTACATGGTAGTAGTTTAAACATATTTATTTACATGATAACATGTGCAAAGGGATTGGGCTTCAAGTTATTACAACATTATCAATGGCCCTTTCCCTAGATATATACACAACAGTGGTATAGCATAATAAAGTAGAAAATACAATAGTTACTTTGTTAGAAAAGTAATCGATGGCACAACCGGGGTGTAGTTTATACTCATTTACTTTAATACAAATTGTTTGTTTAACGATTTTCAAAAAAAGTTGTAATCGACTATATGGTCATGGTATCGAATAAAGTGTTTAGTAGAATAAGTAGGATACGTTTCAAATACTCTTTGAAGTACAACTTAGTGGCAAAATATTGGTTTTAGAGTGCCACCGGTTAAACTAAAGCAAATCAACATAACTATAATATATAAAATAGCATAAACTTATTGTTGCGTGTTTGTTGAGAATCGCGTGGTAACGTGGATGTACTTATGGACTGTCTGAAAAATATGCATATTAAAATCAAGAGGTTTCGATTCATCTGATGGTAGTAACGAGTTATTTACTCGTCAATTTTACCAGGGATTCATTTGTCAAAAATGTTACCAGTCCGATGGACTCAAAGTTTGTTTGGTCATTGTGTATTCTAAACTTAAAGGACCCAATGTTTGTCTTATTTAACCCATTGTTTTATAGAAGTTGCATCCGACGAACTTGTTCTTCTTAACGGATTACCCCAATGGGCCCATAGATACGCCTTTTAACATCGTAAATTTATTACTTCTCTCAAGAAAATAGTTCCAATTTATACAGTAATGAATTTCTATCATGGTAATTTAATAAATATAATCTATATTCTACCAGATGGTAGCTTAAAGCAGGCTGAAAGTACAACAGAATGCGCATTAATGGCCACAGTTTGCGGCCAATATTCATAAAAAATGTTCCAATCTTGGAAACATCTAGGCCAAGTTTGGGATAAAATGTTGTTCTCGAGAAACTCTAGGTCATAGTTTGAATATAGGTCATGTGGTATCAAAAGATGAGACACTAGGTCAAATCAAAGAAAAACCTTGTAGAAGCCGTAGTTTTGACTCAATTTTGAGTTTTGACTAGAAACACAGAGTCTCTGGTTCGATCCGACGCTACACCAAATAAATTAACTAATAGCCCATTTTACGAAATGTCGTACGACAAAAACGGTCGTAATTCAAAACTATAAAATATTAATACTTTCTGATTTCTTAAGTATGTCTTGTGAGATCTCTTTTGAATTGTCTTTTCAAGACGATTCAAAAAAGATGTCACAAGAAAATATTAGATAGAGAAAAAAAATTAATTGAGAATTTTAGAAACTGACTTACGACAACATTTGTCGTACGACGTTAAGCACGCAGCCATCAGCTAGCAAGGTGGTGTTGTGGACCCCTAAACATGGGAAGCGGAACCGAGGGCATCCATGCTTAACCATGGTTAATGTCCTGATGCAGGATGCAGGAGCAGCAACCACAGAAGAACTAGCACAATGCATGACAGATAGGACAGTTTGGAGGTGCCGGCAACGTGTCCGTCTGCGGACGACCTGATGATGATGATGATGATGTTAAATACGACCGTTGATAAAACGGCACCCTGACTCTTTAGGTTGAACTTGAGACATTAAACCGAGATGGCATGTCTATCGGTATTGTTCACTGCTCTAGCAGTGGGTAGCCATCTGTAGCAATACGCGTACATCCCCCAAAACTAAAATAACTACAGCGCTCCCTCTCTACAACGACACCCAATGAATAGCAGACAACATTTGAGTTCGTTATACGGAGGTAGTCGATATATAATATAGGGAGGGAAATTGGGTTAATTTTTCATTAGCTTGAATCCAGATCAGGCGCAGTATATATCGCTGTTTGTTCCTATAGTCATTAAGTTTTTTTCCCGTCAACATGTCCGTGATGTAATTTTGAGAAAAACAGCAGACGACAATTTTAAGCAGACGATATTGCAGCCATGAAAAGGTTGGCTTGTTTGTGAAAAGGCCACACGGGTCTTTGTAAGTAGGGAGTCGGAGGGAACACTGTAGCGTCTGCTGAGGGCGTCTCCGCCATAATAGGTCAATATTGACTGGAAGGGACGTAAAACCTCATACGTGAATATATCAGAAACAGCAACCATTGAAGATACCACTGCTGTTAAAAGAAGCTGTCTCATCAACCATTCAATTGGGGATTTATTTACAAGTTTATGCTAAAAGTTTACGCTTATAGGGTGATCGTTTGAATTATTCTTGTGGGCAAAAGAAAACGCAAGTTATAAATAATGTGCCTAAAGACGAATGTAAAACAGTTTAGATCCAAACCATGACTCATCGTCTGATCTTGATCCAAACTAGTTGCAAACACAATGAAGCAGGCAAAGGATTAATTGTACTATTGAAGGGCGGAGCTTACCGAAAGGTTTCGAATACTTCCGAATATTATTTCAAGCCTCTTTCTGGTAATTATGACGTTACTTCCGCTAAATTCAGTGACAACGCTACTAGGCAACCAGACGTCATTTGTCTGTTATCTTAGAAAGCTGCACTTTGCATCGCTCTCGATAGTTTATCATCTTACAAACCAATATCGCTACCGGAACATCAACAAACATTACCAAAGTAAGTACAAACACACACACGTTGTACGGAGAAAATTTGGGGTTACGATCTGAGTTATTAACCGTTACGGAGAAAACTTAATATTTAAATTCCTAAGTGAACTGTTTACTAGATCTAAAGTGGGAGGGTGGACTTGCATTTTGGTGACATAGTTTAGGCTTAAAGCGACTCGCAACCAGATGGTGTATTTGCAAAAATAAAAGAAAATACTCAAATAAAACCAAATGTGTAGCATTATCCTGCATCTGGCATTAGAAAATATAGTCAGTCTAAACACCCTCAAGAAAAATCTTCAAATCTTAATTTTTTTTGATATTTTCCATCGCTTATCCTATATTTATTCTATAGCATCGAAAGACGCAACGGAAATTGATCACGGATCGTAAATAAACCCGGGCCGAAGTACTCTCCATCGCTACACAATAAAGTATGTTTAATCTATCCCAGAGATATATGGTCCGGCTGGTCGAGTAGTCTAAGTGGTTGTCTTATTTTGCTTCCTGCCCACACATGCCGGGTTCCGGGTTTGAATCCTACCAGAACCCAATCACATTTTTTTTTATTGAAATGCATTTTTAAACAGAATTTCTTATCCTAAACTAATTCCTACCCGTTCATATAAGCGTTTGACATAATATTTACAAAGTACTATTTTTAATGCTAAATCTGGTTGCGAGCCTCTTTAACAGTGTACACATATACATATCATTGGTTGCAGACTTCTTGGGATATGGGCTGGTGTGGTAGATCTTATAGATCTAGAACATTAACATGTTTTTGCCACTGAAGGCGGGCATGTAGTAAATTAATTGTCCTTTCCGTTCGGTCTGTCCGTCACAATTTTTGTCAGATCTGTAACTTTTTTTTTTTATCTGTGAATGAATTTCAAAATAACTTAACACAAATGTTCACCAGACAAAGATGATGTGTCGCGTTTAATTCCCGTGTCCATGGATCAAAGGTCAATGTCAAAGGATACGATTGCGTTGTCACAAATTTCGTGTACGGACTGTTATTTATTTATCAGTCAATTGATTTAAAAAAACACTTGTATTAGACGTTATACGGTTAGAGACAGACCATCAGAAACCACTGCGTGGTGGATTCGTGGTCTTGTGATAACGCGCTGGACAAGAAACACAAGACTTGCTGGTTCGGTCCCCAGCTGCACCAAATACAAGGGCTCCACAACACACAATGGGAGACAAAGATTGGTTGTGTTGTTAGAGTTTAAACGTTATAGGCAGACCACCAGCATCCATCACTGTGTGGTGGATTCGCGTTCTTGTGAAAACGCGCTGGACTTGAAACACAAGGGTCGCTGGTTCGACCCCCAGTGCACTAAATGAATTTATAAATGATCCTTAGGATGAGATCTTAAACCGAGATCACATGTACCGCTGCTATACACCGGGTATGTAAAAGAACAAGTATTTTCTCCAGCTGTGATATTTATTCTGTATCCAAAACTAAAATAACTAACGTCTTCTTGGGGCGCATCTACCATAATGGGTCAGGTTTGACTTGAAGAGACATTAAACCCTCATGCGTACCGGTTCTACAATGTACACACAATACACATGATATAACAACCAATGTTGAGGCTTCTTCTCCGACATCATGCAAAAAGTAGCTGTCTCATCAATCTTTATAATGGGACTTAACTTCCCAGCTTATGCTTTAAGTTTCGGATCTACATGAACATGAACATGCTTTAAGTTAGCACTTAGTTGATCGTTTGAGCTGTTCTGGAGAAAGAAAATTATTTCAAAATGGAAAGCAAGTAAGTTATAAATACAGTGACCCCACATCACCTAAGAGTGTGACAAAGAGTGTGTGTTGTTCGGAGGGAGTTGTTTTAGGGACAGGATTTTGACCTGCTTTAATTTTTCACAAAATTAGATCTAGGTCTACATTCAGTTGAACGTAGCCAAATTTGTGTTTAGGCGGCGGGGACATCATATTTGTCTTACAGACAATCCATCCCTTTATTTTATTGCAAAAATGTCCAATATGTGACTTTGAGAAAAACAGCAGACGACAATTTGAAGCAGACGATATTTCAGCAGTGAAAAGATAAGATATAATTTTCTTGTTTCGGGGAACACTGGCAAGCGTTGTGGTAAGGTGGGATTCGTTGTTCGGAGGGTCGTTGTAGGGAGGGAGCACTATGGTTAAACTAAGTCTTACATTTTGATGACATTATGTAAGCTTAACACATAAATATCAATGGTTGCAGACCACTTGGAATATAGGTTGGTGCGGTAATAGAACATTCAGTGATTCACATAAATTATGTTTCTCTAACCGGCGGACGTAGTCGAGGGGTAAAACTCTCGATTAAGACATCAGGGATCGTGAGTTCGATCTTCGACCGGGCCAAGTCGTTGAGACTTTATAAACCGAGGTCCTATGTATCAGTGCTTTACACTGGGCATCCAAAAGAACCAGAGAACTCTGTCGATAATATGAGTAGGGCATCACACCAGGGTTCTCTGTATCCGCTCCCCCTCTCTGTGGGGCACCCAGTTAACCAATATAATGGCAGAAACGGACGTTAACAACAACAACAACAAATCCTCATTGGTTATTTACTGATTTAAAATCTTTTAGAATTCAACTTTTGTAAGTCGGCTTCAATGGAGATATAGAATCTACCCTATAAGTGAATTCCAGTGTTACTCGGGGCCACGACCTCAGACTAGTGAAAAGTCATCACAAGTATAAAAGTACCATGAACTCATTTGTCCCAAGGAGTGTGAATAATTGGAACAACTTACCAGAACATTGCATTCATAGTAAAACAGTGAATAGTTTCAAGTCAGAACTAAATAATGCCTGGAAACAGAAAGATAACAAGTTTTTTTTATAACTTTTAAACTGGCGCACAACTGAGTGAATTTATGAAGGATATAAACGGGTCAACATAAGCATTGATGCTTCTACAAGACCTCTCATCAAAGGTAAATCAAAGGTAAATGAATGTCATTTGCAAACTAGATGAGAATGTCCCACTTTCAGTACGGCTTGGGTCGATATTTCCAAGAATATCTAAACAATGAGCGAGTCAAAAGGTAAATAAACAATGCCCCCCTGTTTAAGAACGAATTCAAATAGATCTCGACCCATAACCCGACATTTAGAAAATAGATCTAGAGCTATTAGTGTCTAGAATTTGGTCTACCTTGTGAAAGGGTAAGATAAATATCTAATGGGCTTGTTTCGGGGAACACTGGTAAGCGTTGTTGTTCGGAGGGTCGTTGAAGGGAGGGAGCACTATGGTTATGTAATGGATTCATTACAGACAGTATAAAAACATGGAATTCCTGTTACCTTATTAGCATAATTGTACAATTGTACTATTGAAGGACGAAGATTGCCGAAAGGTTACGATTCTTTCCCGATCCGAATATTGTTTCAAGCCTCTTTCTGGTAATTATGACGTCATTTCCGCTAAATCCAGTGACAATGCTACTAGGCAACCAGACGCCATTTGTCTTTTATCTGAGTAAGCTGCACATCGCATTGCTCTCGATATTTTATCATTTTACAAAGCAATACCGCAACCGGAACTTCAGCAAACATTACCAAAGTAAGTACGAACACACGCACGCTGTAGTGAAAACGTTTAAGTTCACGATCTAAGTTATTAACACGAAAAAAACATTTTTAAATCCTAACTGACTTGCTTACCTCTTGCAAAGTGGGAGGGATGGACTTACATTTTGATGAGATTATGTAAGCTTAACACATTAATATCAATGGCTGCAGACCACTTGGAATATGGGTTGGTGCGGTAATAGAACATTCACATATGTTTCTCTCATATATTTACAACCGGTGGACGTAGTCGAGGGGTAAAACTGTCGATTAAGACATCAGGGATCGTGAGTTCGATCCTCCGCCGGACCAAATCCTTGAGACTTTATAAACCGGGGTCCTATGTATCACTGCTTTACACTGGGCATCCAAAAGAACCAGAGAACTCTGTCGATAATATGAGTAGGGCATCTCGCCCGGGTTCTCTGTATCCGCTCCCCTCTCTCTGGGCGCCCAGTTAGCCAATATAATGGCAGAAACGGACGTTAACAGCAACAAAAACAAATCCTCATTAGTTATTTACTGATTTAAAATCTTTTAGAATTCAACTTTTGTAAGTCGGCTTCAATGAAGATATAGAATCTACCCTATAAGTGAATGTCATTTGCAAACTAGATGAGAATGTCCCACTTTCAGTAGATCTACGGCTTGGGTCGATATTTCCAAGAATATCTAAACAATGAGCGAGTCAAAAGGTAAATAAACAATGCCCCCTGTTTAAGAACGAATTCAAATAGATCTCGACCCATAACCCGACATTTAGAAAATAGATCTAGAGCTAATAGTGTCTAGAATTTGGTCTACCTTGTGAAAGGGTAAGATAAATGTATAATTGTCTTGTTTCGGGGAACACTGGTAAGCGTTGTTGTAAGGAGGGATTCGTTGTAGGGAGGGAGCACTATGGTTATGTAATGGATTCATTACAGACAGTATAAAAAGAATTGTAATTGTACTATTGAAGGACGAAGATTGCCGAAAGGTTACGATTCTTTCCCGATCCGAATATTGTTTCAAGCCTCTTTCTGGTAATTATGACGTCATTTCCGCTAAACCCAGTGACAATGCTACTAGGCAACCAGACGCCATTTGTCTTTTATCTGAGTAAGCTGCACATCGCATTGCTCTCGATATTTTATCATTTTACAAAGCAATACCGCAACCGGAACTTCAGCAAACATTACCAAAGTAAGTACGAACATACGCACGCTGTAGTGAAAAAGTTTAAGTTCACGATCTAAGTTATTAGAATCTAACACGGAAAAAACATTTTTAAATCCTAACTGAACTGTTTACTTTTTGTAAAGTGGGAGGGATGGACTTACATTTTGATGAGATTATGTAAGTTTAACACATTAATATCAATGGTTGCAGACCACTTGGAATATGGGTTGGTGCGGTAATAGAACATTCACATATGTTTTTCTCATATATTTACAACCGGTGGACGTAGTCGAGGGGTAAAACTCTCGATTAAGACATCAGGGATCGTGAGTTCGATCCTCCGCCGGCCCAAATCCTTGAGACTTTATAAACCGGGGTCCTATGTATCACTGTTTTACACTGGGCATCCATCAGAACCAGAGAACTCTGTCGATAATATGAGTAGGGCATCTCGCCCGGGTTCTCTGTATCAGCTCCCCTCTCTCTGGGGCGCCCAGTTAGCCAATATGATGGCAGAAACGGACGTTAACAACAACAACAACAAATCCTCATTAGTTATTTACTGATTTAAAATCTTTTAGAATTCAACTTTTGTAAGTCGGCTTCAATGAAGATATAGAATCTACCCTATAAGTGAATGTCATTTGCAAACTAGATGAGAATGTCCGTCTTTCAGTACGGCTGGGGTCGATACTTCCAAGAATCTAGTAAACAATGAGCGAGTCAAAAGGCAAATTAACAATACCCCCATCTTAAGAACGAATTCAAATAGATCTCGACCCATAACCCGTAATTTAGAAAATATATCTAGAGCTATTAGTGTCTAGACTTTGGTCAATCTTGTGGAAGGGTAAGATAAATATCTAATGGTCTTGTTTCGGGGAACACTGGCAAGCGTTGTGGTAAGGTGGGATTCGTTGTTCGGAGGGTCGTTGAAGGGAGGGAGCACTATGGTTATGTAATGGATTCATTACAGACAATATAAAAACATGGAATACCTGTTACCTTATTAGCATAATTGTACAATTGTACTATTGAAGGACGAAGATTGCCGAAGGGTTACGATTCTTTCCCGATCCGAATGTTGTTTCTAGCCTCTTTCTGGTAATTATGACGTCATTTCCGCTAAACCCAGTGACAATGCTACTAGGCAACCAGACGCCATTTGTCTTTTATCTGAGTAAGCTGCACATCGCATTGCTCTCGATATTTTATCATTTTACAAAGCAATACCGCAACCGGAACTTCAGCAAACATTACCAAAGTAAGTACGAACACACGCACGCTGTAGTGAAAAAGTTTAAGTTCACGATCTAAGTTATTAACACGGAAAAAACATTTTTAAATCCTAACTGAACTGTTTAGAATCTACTATTTGTAAAGTGGGAGGAATGAACTTACATTTTGATGACATTTTGTATGCTTAACAGTTTACACATAAAATATCAAGTGTTGTAGACGGTAAGACCACTTGGGATATGTGTTGTTGTTGTAATAGAACATTCACATATTTTTCTCTCATATATAGTGGGACCCCATGATACCGGTGGCTCCATGGTACCGGTGTATTTCACAAATCGCATGCTATTTTGTCACGAGCTCCACACGAGCTGCCGATACTTTTTGAAAATGGGCACCTCTTTTCGCTGCATTGAAAATACGAAAGTGCAAAGAGAATAAACTGATTATTAACATTAAATGAACGTGTTACCTTTAAAATGTATTTGAGATACAATTTCTCTATGTTTTAATCATTCCTTCAAACTACTTTACATACACAACACTTTGTTTATTTTCTGAAAGCGACTTTGACATGTATGACGTCATTATTGTTCTCCGAAATAATCACGTGACACCATGCCAACCGGAAGTGGCGGGAAATGTATTTTTGGTATGGTGTAACAAACGGAACATTGCTTGATATGTTACGTTGAGCTAAACCTGTTGATTAGATAATTCATTCACACATTTTTGTATTTTTTCAAGACAAATATCGAAAGAAAATGGTCTAGGCCTAGATTGAGATATAAATTTTTATTTAAAATGTGTTCATTATCATTTTTAAGGATTTCTCGGAAAATAAAGAAAGAAAAATTAAGAGAAAAAAGATCGATCTAGATACGATACTAATGTGATTTTTTTTCATTAAAAAATGTTGTAGACTTACAGTTTCTCCTATTTATATGGTATTATTACGTTCTGAACTACTTTAATTTAGTTCAAATTTGTAGATAAGACTGTAACATTGCTTTGGTGAATGTTCGACATTATGTTACATATTGGCTTCCATACCATTGATTGTTTTAGACATTACACCGGTACCATGGAGTGATTCCCCTTTGCGTCTGCTGTTCAAGTATGGGACTAAACAATTGTTATGAAAATAACCAAAGACTTATATTTTATCAAATTTTAGCATTTTCTGATAGCATGCCCTTCCTCCAAAAGGTGAACATTAAATTTAAACCAGGTGAGTTATTATCTGTTTGATTATCGTAACGTAAACACTACGTACACCGGTAGCATGGGGTTCCAGGCTATATTCTAGATCTAGATAGATCTATATTTACTGATCTAAGTCGGCTTCAATGAAGATCTAGCTTAGTGAATGCAAACTAGATGAGAATGTCCCACTTTCAGTACGGCTTGGGTCGATATTTCCAAGAATCTAAACAATGAGCGAGTCAAAAGCCAAATTAACAATGCTCGCTGTTTAAGAACGAATTCAAATATCCCGACCCATAACCTTAAAATTAGGACATATATTTAGATCTGACTTTGATAAAACTTGTGATAGAGTTTACTTCACTTGCAGGGCTGCAATTTCTCCGGATTTTTCCGAAATCTTCGGATTTTTTTTCTAGAACATGGTAGCTTAAAGCAGGCTGAAAGTAAAGCAGAATGCGCCTTAAGGCGCATTCTGCTTTACTTCCAGCCTGCTTTAAGTAGTCACGTGTCAACAAAAGCAGAAACCGGCTATGGGGTAAAGGTACGATTCGTAAAATCGCACTTGAAAAAAAGAACATTTTGAAATCTTAGGATTTTTTATGGCAACTTATGGAAGCCCTGCACTTGTTGAAGGTGGATGGAGATATCTGAGGCAGCCCTCGGGCTGGTGGCTCACTTAACCCAATACGCATATATAGATCTACGCCTTTAATGGGATAGAAATTACTTTGCCGGTCCCCAGAATCTTCCTTACCATTGCAACAGGTTGCCATGCAAGAGTAAACACGCCACCATTTTATCTTTCGTTACGAAGCGACCATGGGGGTTCGGGGTGCTAAAAGTACAGAAAGTTCGATCCTGTTATTTTCTAAGATAGCCTATTTCTATATAAATTGTCATAATTCCCCGAACTTTTTGGGGACCGGCAAAGTAAAAGCGTTACGAATTTTTACATGCGAGCACCGAGTCCTTTAATACTTTGGAACGCTTTTACTTTGCCGGCTTTCTATATTAATAACTTGTAAATTGCTGGACTTTCAGCATAACGTCAGCGCGATTCTGTAGAATAACCAGCAAAATTGCAATCCCTGCCTCTGTGGTTGATCTGGGTTTACCGTCTATACACAGTTTTACAAACATAAAAAGGTATATTTTGGCATCTTACTTCCAATAAGCGTGTGGTCGCTAAAACTATTATTCCACGTGCCAACGGTTTGGAACAAAATCCGAGACCGCGTAACCTGGCGCCTGATTGGGCTCCAAACTGTTTGCCTATCAAATTAAAATAAGTCGTCTAAATGTGCCAATTGTTGTCATTGCACATATACAAATGTACAAACTTACTGTCAATAAACCCTTTATCCCAAATCCTGTTTCTAGTTTTGAAGAAAGGTGACACATTTAGACTTGAGGCGCACCTTACTTTAATTGCAGTCTGCTTTAAGCTATCATCTACTAGGATATAGGAAATATTTATAAAGTTGCATATTCATTAGTGCATAAATTCGAATTATTTTCTTCAGTGAAGGAATTGATTAAATGCGTAAAAAGCGTATCTATGGTGTAAAAGGTTAAAGCAAAGAAACAGAATGCCTGATAAATTCAGGGCTGCCATAAGTTGACATGGAAAATCCTAAGATTTCCAAATTTGCATTTTTCATGTGCGATTTTACGAATCGTACCTTTACCCAATCGTCTGTTTCTATTATTTTTTTGACACGTGGCTGCTTAAAGCAGGCTTGAAGTAAAGCAGAATGTGCCCTAAGGCGCATTCTGCTTTACTTCAAGCCTGCTTTTAGCTACTATGTACAAGAAAAAAAAATCCGGAAATTTAGGAAAAATCCGGAGAAATGGCAGCCCTGTAAATTTCCAATAGATACGAAAACTAAAGAAATTCTCAAAACAGTAGTTTCGACCTTTCCAACGTCCTATTTATGTAAATGTATCATGCATACACGTATGCACTTGCAATATACATGTAGTTTACACTTTAAACAAATAAAACTTATATACAAAACATACAACAGGAATATCCTAGCATGTTCTTGTCAGGAGTGAAATCTATATACAATACATATAACAGGAATATCCTAGCATGTTCTTGTCAGGAGTGAAACCTATATACAATACATATAACAGGAATTGTCAGGAGTGAAACCTCTGCCAGTTGTGGCTGGAGTCTCCAAATATTCTGTACTCGGCGGTCCCTATTTCTAGCATATGGTATGTATGATCTGCTAAGCTGAATAAAAAGTAAAGCACGTCGCACTACTGTTTGCTTATAAGAATTTACCCCCAAAAAAACCCAACACGCTACATGGAACACACCTCAAATCTATTGAAAATGCAAAATATTTATGAATTGAATTCAGCAAAACATTGACATGGGAAAATCATTCTAATAACATCTAAGGCCAATAAGACTCTTCGCTTCATTAAGAGAAATGGAAAACAAACAGACAAAAGAAGCATGCTACAAACTATATGTCCGTCCCCAGGTTTAGTATTGCTCTTCCATTTTGGCATATTTGGCAGCAGAATAAACCCATAGGTTAGATTATTATATAGAAATGTTTCAAAGATCAACAGCTTGTATATCTTAAAGGATTATCAGTACACTAGAAGCGTCTCAAAAATGGCGTCTGGATCGGGATCTGGATATATACACTGCAGGGCTGTTTAGGTATATATGCATGCGCATCGGGAGAGAGAGAGAGAGCGAGCGTTGGAAGTACACTGGTCGTACATCAGAGCTCTCTTTAAGCGTCTGCTCTGAATTTGAGAACAATCGAATATAAAAGAACAAATCATTGGTCATATGTTTCAAAATCAGATGCAACCTAGTAGCCGTTTACCAAAATCATCACACTCAGAATAGAAATATTAACTAGTTGATCCCTTTCCCCCCAAAAGACCCAAGACCATGAGCATCTTACTGTCTGTCAATGACATCATCTAGAACATATGTTACTTACTTACTTATCGTTGGTTTCCAACGCAGGTTCTAGTAGATCCTCTATGTTGGACTCACTTGTGTTACATTTATTGTTTCCGGTTATTAGAGTGGCCTTATGGTAAAAAAGTATCGGTTGGTCCTTCCAGAAACTATCCAGTCTGTTTTTGAAGGTGTTTGTGTCCTTTGAGTGTATAACATGGTCCGGAAGGCTGTTCCATGCGTCTGCCGTTCTTAGACCGAAGCTAAATTTTCTGATATCACGGTTAGATTGTTGCACAAATAACTTTTGAGAGTTCCCCCTGACTGATGTTCATTCAGCCATTTCATTTCTGGTTTTTAGTACATTTCCTGTCGCCCTCTTGTCATATTTCCCTGATAGTATATTATATGTTTCAATCATGTCACCTCGTGCACGTCTATATGCTAGGGTGGGCAATTTGAGTTTTCTTAGCCTTTCTGGGTAGGATAAATTTCCCATCCCTGGAACTTGTTTCGTTGACCTTTTTTGTACTCCTTCTAACATATCTATGTGTTTTTCTTTATAAGGTGCCCATGCTGCACTTGCATATTCAAGATGCGTACGCACTAGTGTTTTATACAGTGGGGTGTAACTTTTCTCGTCCAGATGGTGGAATATCCCCTGATAATAGCAGCCATGGAGTTAGCCTTTTTGACTTTCCCCCTATATGTTTATCGAAATTCAATTGATAGTCGATTTTAACTCCGATGTCCTTTTCTTCAACAACATATTCTAATTTGGTATTCATGACTTCGTATATGAAGTCAGGGTCTGCATCATGTTTTCCTATGTGCATGCTCTTACATTTCTGAGGGTGCAGCTTTAAGAGCCACGTTTTTGTCCATTTAGTGAGTTGATGCAGCCTTTTTGCAGTGTATTTTTGTCTTTCTTGGTTTTTATGATGTTAAAAATTTTGGTATCATCCGCAAATAGATATATAGTGGAGTTGAGGTGACTGTGTCAGGCAGATCATTAATGTAGATGATGAACATCAGTGGGCCAATGACTGATCCGTGAGGGATCCCTGACGTGACATCGTGCCAGTCAGAGCCGCTTCCGTTCACAGACACTTGTTCAACAATTTGATAGGAAATTTTCCATCCAATCAACCATTTCTTATCCAATATTGTATGCCTCTAATTTTTTTAGTAACCGTTGATGTGGGACTGTAACAAAGGCTTTACATCTATTAAATTATAGAATCTGATTCTGAATCGGCAAGAAATTAAAAATGAAGTTTGTTAAATATTGAAAGAGTTCTTCGTTCTTTGCTCGCTATTGGAGGGCGAAGATTGCCGAAAGATTACCATTCTTTCCGAAAATTATTTCAAGCCTCTTTCTGATAATCATGACGTCACTTCCGCTATTGTCATTGACAAATTTGCTAGGCAACCAGACTTCATTTGTCTCTTATCTGAGAAAGCTGCACTTTGGCTCGCTCTCGATATTTTATCATTTTACAAAGTAATATCGATACAGGAATACCAACAAACAAATACCAAAGTAAGTACATACATACACATGTTGTACGGGGAAAATTTACAGTTCAAGATTTGAGTTAATAAGACGAAGACCACTTGTTTAAAACCTCGATCTAGAATTGTTTACTATTTGTTTAAGTGTAGTGGGAAGGATAGACTTTAAGAATATGCTATCTATATATCTTCCATTAAGTCATATCCCTGCGGAGGACATAGCTTTTGGCGCGCGTCAACTGTCGAAAAAATGAGTAAAAGTAAAAGCTGGTAGCAGATAAAAAAAATAAACCCACTGCTGCTTCCAAATTGATTCAAAATAATTTCATAGAATACAGTGGAGAAGACGTTATTCTTTTCCAATAAACGCGTTTACGCTACAACTATCATTTCCATTGAACTGTTTGCCACTCAGGTTAACATGAATAGTCAGAGCTGTCGAAAAAATATCATTTTCTACGTTTGTTTGTAAAGCCTTTGTGTTTCGTTTGCGTTTAAACGGGAAAGAAAACGTTTTCTCAGCTGTAACTACAAATTTAAGATGAAATTCAGATTTTCAATTTCTAATATTCCTTTGGCGGTTTTTCGAAACCCGATATAGATCCGTGCATGCCTATCACATTTCTTTAATTACAACTAAGATGTAAAAAAAATATCTAAAGGATTCAAGATAGTCCAGTTGTTCTATATATACATGTACAGAGTAAAGTCAAACTTTACCATATTGAAAATTGAAATACAGTGGAACTTCTCTATTACATGTACGACCACTTAAAAAGAAGGCTAATTGATTGTATAAAAGACATGTATAATTTTTTTTCAATATTCCAGATATTTAATAAAAGCCATGTGACAACCTAAAGCAAAGTGAAAGTTAAACAGGCCATAAAGTAACGTTATTCTGTTTTACTTTCACGTTGCTTTACCCTGTACCATGTTTCTAGCTTTGAAGAAAAGTGGTCACTAAGTCTTAAAGCAGGTTATAAAAGGCATGTGACAACCTAAAGCAAGGTGAACGTTAAAAATACATGCCCTAAAGGAACGTTCTCCTGTTTTACTGTCACTTTGCTTTACCCTGTAGCATGTTTCTAGCTTTGAAGACAAATGGCCACGTAAAGCAGGTTGAAAGTAAATTAAATCAAAATGCGCCTTAAAGCGCATTCCGCTTCACTTTCAGCCTGTTCTATGCTACCATCTGCTAGGATCTAGAAAATATTTCCTTATGGCACATGCTCATGGCTGTATAAATTGGAAATATTTTCTTCAGTGGGAGAATAATCTAAATGCGCAAAAATGTGCTTTTATGGGGGAAAGAGTTTTAAGCACACTGTAAATTCAAGTGTTTAAAACTAGAACACGTATTGAACGCAATAATGCAACAGATATTGAACGCGTCCAAACGCGTCATTGTGTTCAATTGGTGTTCTGATATTTAACGGTAGGTGTTCAACATAGTGTTCAAATATTAACGTATCCCGTTCAAAATTGTTCAAATTGAACACCATGTGTTCAAAATTGAACGCATTTTGGTGTTCTATTTATAAACGTGTGACGCGTTCAAAATCGATGCAACAGATATTGAACATGTAGAACGTGTTCAAAGGAATTGTGTTAAGTTTTAGAACATTGTTTGAACACACATATGTTTAAATTTGAACACCCTGGCATTCTCGTTTGAACACATGCTACTTCAAGTTTGAACGATTGGTGTTCAATCATTTAGAACACTATTTGAACAAACGTGTTTAAATTTGAACATCCTGACATTCGCATTTTGAACACATGTTTGCAAACGTTTAAACAGATATTGTTAAAGTATTTAATGTGCAATTTAAAGCAACTTTTAAGCTTGAAAGTGCCTGCCTTCTACTTCCGATGACGTTTCCTTAATGCATATTAAATAGTTCCCTGCCTTTCAGCATACGGCCGTAAGAAACTAATTTGGAAAAAGAGTAGTTGTTTTATTGACCTTTATTTAACATCTTTATTTTTCACAACTTAGAGTAGATCTCTTTACAAAGTTGATATTGTACATTTTTATCATCAACACAATTTAATAATGACTTCCTTAAAGTTTGTGCACTGCAGATTTTATCAGCAGGCTAAGCGCTTCTATAGCGTTTGAGTTAAGTCTAGGTTTGCTCAAACCTGACCAATCAAAGGCTTGAGAACAATTTCAGACTCAACTCAAACGCTTTATAAGCAAGGACCCTGAAATTTTTCAATTTTCAGAAGATTTCAACTTCAAGATATTGTAAAATGTACACGCATAAGGGACTCATACGTTTTCACTGGGAATTGGTGCGATTCTAAAGTTAACACTGAAAATGCCTATACGTATTGCACATTTCAATTAAAAGTCATGACACTTTTTCAGTCACTCTTGTAACATGTCAAAATATTGAATGCATCAGCACCACATGTATACGTGCATTGGCGACACCCAGTGACACACTGATTTAGAAATTCTCTTCAGTTTATATGGTTTTCAGCTTAATTAATTGTTGTGTTCCTTTGACAGTTTTTCGAATACAGGTCTGATAGTTTCCAGAAAGTATTTTAACTTTTTGGAGGACTCCTTGGCAAATCTTTCCTCCATTACCAACTGTTGTAGTAGACCAAGGAACATGGTATATGCCTTGAGGCAGTCTAGATCAAATATGTAGTACACAGCCACCAGCTGCAACATTTTCACCATTGATCATTGTCCGTAACACTTTATAGTCACCTCATCGCGCAGTAATGAAAGCTGCTGTTTGGCGTGCTTCGTCGTTGAATATCACCGAGGCTGGTGGCGATCCTTCCTAAGTCTTCAACATTTTGGAGATCTCGTCCACAGGGATAGCCTACAGTAAAAAGGCTGGATCAGACCAAACATTTTATTCTCTGTTGCTTGATTTTTGCTTTAACCGATTAGCTTTTACTGTATTATGTAGAAAATGTTCTCTTTTTTCAAAAAGAATTAAGACAAATTTGAACATGTAATTTTATGCTCCGTTCTTAAAAATAATTTGTTTCCTGTAACCTGACTGCCCTTGCGTTTCTACCCCTGGCCTGATTTTTTTGTGTGCTAAATTCATAAATGCACACCAAGTAAGATATGTGTGTGAAACACAATGCCTGCTGATGTGACCACTTCAAAATGACATTGACCTTTGCCTGACAAGACTAAGGTTGTACCGAGCTCAAGAATTTGTACAGGGGAGTACACATGTCAATAATGAAACCTCTATCACATGTATTTTTAAATACCTAAGGTTAAATTTAGCATTTTTTGTAATTTATATGACCTCTAAATGGCATAGACCTTTGTCTGACATGACCAAAGTTGATTTCAGTTCGAATGCCAAATATTAAGTATCTATCACATGTACATGTAGTTTCAAAGTTATGACGAAGCTTAAATTTGTCATATTTGATCTCTTAATGACATTGAAAATTGTCACGGATATCCACTGACCCTATATATGTTGACCATCTTGTAGGAGCCATTCTTAGACCTCATCTGTGAAACATTTGTGTTTAAATTTAACATGTTTGAGAATATAGTACTTACATTGTGAACCATAACAGCTTAGTTCCTCAGATGTGATGATGCTGCCCCTGCCAATACCTGTCATACTTTGTCTCACTTTCGATGTACCCATATGCTTCTATTGTTGTTGGATCAATAGTATGTGATTCCTGCACAAATGGATAATAATAATTATAATAAATTTAATAATAATAATATAGCTGATAAAGTCATTATTTAACGAGAGAGCTAATTTGATAAAGATAAATCTTCAATGAGGCCCTCAACACATATACAAGTACATTTCATATAAAACATGAAATTAACAACAAAACAATACTGACTAGTTTGAGCAATTTTCAAGAAAAATAGTATATTATATATTATTAACCATTTGAAATAGTAAACCTATTAATTGATTTTTTGTCCTATGTAAACAGTGAAGACCAAGATCACAGGACAACTAATTCAGTCATCTGATCAGGGTCTGCATCGTCTGTCATTTTACAATATATTTACAAAAGATAGCCCCTTAATACATCTAGTAAAAGATGGCCTAGACTAAATTGGAAACTGTAATTGTTCATTTGAAGTTTCAAGGGGGACGTCACAGTATCATTCTTTGACGCCAATTTGAATGTAAAATTTCTTATGGTCTTCTCTTAGGTAATATGTGGGTTATAAAGCTCATCTAGGTCTATGACAAAAAGGCA
Source organism: Gari tellinella (assembly GCA_922989275.2). Taxonomy (NCBI): domain Eukaryota; kingdom Metazoa; phylum Mollusca; class Bivalvia; order Cardiida; family Psammobiidae; genus Gari; species Gari tellinella. The sequence goes on along the minus strand of OV277858.1, from coordinate 69,473,611 downwards.
TACATGTCATTGTGAATTTATGACATAATAATCTACTTTCAAGAGTCAAGGAGATAAACACATGAAAACATAACAAAAAAGGTATGACTTGATATATCATTTGAAAACAGTTTGAAGCCCATTTTGACGCTGCGTAACTCGGCGTCTGAATATGCTCCATACGGTGTAACTGCCAAGCCACAACGCCAAGTTCTACCAGACCAAGCTTGGTCATGTGGGTGATTACAAAACTTTGATGGGTTTTCTTAAAAAAAAAGTCTGCTTATTATTTGTTGTTTTCAAGGCTTTATCTGCAACCATTGTAATGTATTACCTTGTGATCAGCTGCTATAAACTAACTTATATAACCTAGTAAGAATGTATACCTGTTCATCTTCTTCAAATGCGTCTGGTCCGAGTGGCTTCACTATAAGCAATGGCAAGCTTGTGTCAGATTCTCCAAATTTTCTGTCGCCCTATTAACACTTGTTTTGCCCAATGGTTATCTTGAATTCATAAGGTAACTGAAAAGATGATAATGAAAATGTATAAATAAGAGGTTGCATGTTAGGTACGTGGTAAACCTGATTGTTTGGATTTTTTAAAATGAATATTTCATTACTTAGATCTGGATCAGCCTTTAAAAATATTTTATAGATCAGACAGAGCAGCCTTTTTAAGTTCCTGTTTTATGTTTTGATCCTGGTTTTCAAGCAACGGACTGGTAGTGGTAGACGTTACAGTTGTGTTTATAGATGTTTCTGGAATATGTTGTGCTTTGCTTGTAAATGCAGTATGTATAACGCGTTCTGGTGGTGAAGGGCTTGCTCGTCACTATTAAAGGGAATGGGCATTTCATCATGTTCAACAGGGCATTGGTTATTTCAGTGGGCGGGGTAACTGTCATGTTTACATTCATGTTCAGACTGATTAAAACAACTAACATGTATTTACATAGAATTATTATAATATATAGATATATGTACAAGCGACGAGTAGATCTATTTACAAAAGAAAAGATTGCATTTACCTCTAAATAGACTCAAACAATGAATAAATCCAACAATGCAGCAAGGCGTCCGAGAATAAGACTTCAATGGCGGGCCAAAGATTGAGAAATGACGTCACGTATAGCGTGGAACTCTGGGATAATAAATATCTCAGTAGTTCTATTTTTAGCTCCACGCGCTCGCCGCGTAAGCACACACATGTGTTCAACGGGCGTGCTGATTTTGAACGGTTGCGTTCAACAGGAGTACCGATTTTAGATACACTCTTAATAAAAGCCATATCAGAATTTAATTTGCATTTCAAATATGCATTTTAAAATTCGAAACACAACAGAGCAGCTAAAACACCCAAACCGAGCAAAATTTGTGCACGGGCAAACTTCTTTTGAACGGATTATAATTTTTGAACGCCTATCGAACACCCACTCCTGACCAATAGACAGTCGTGGATAACATTTTGAACGGACATGTGTTCATAATTAAACACATGTGCGTTCAAAATCAATAAAATTGAACGCGTTTTTACGCGTCGGCGTCCTTTTATTTTACAGTGCAGTCAGCTGTGGTAAACACCTCATGATTAGTACATTTTAGCGAGTACTTACAGTGGAGAATCTGTTATTCTTTCCCGTTTAAACGCAAACGTACGCAAACGCAAAACACTAAAACGTAGAAAAGTACAACTTTTTGACAATTCTGATAATTCATCTTTATCTTGGTGGCAAACAGTTTGGAGCCTGATCAGACGCCGGATTACCCGGCGTCTGATCTGGCTCCAAACTGTTTGTATTGTAAATATTAGTTTTAGCGTAAACGCGTTTATTGGGAAAGAATAACACATTCTCCACTGTACATTTTAGCGAGTACTTAGACTTAGGTCTAAGTACTCCGTGATTTTAGTGGTCGTAACAGAGATGTGTAAATGCCATTACAGTTCTGCTGTTTCTAGACTACCACAGTGGTGAAAACCTTATTCATTTTCAATAAACGCGTTTACGCTAAAACTATTATTCCCATTGCAAACAGTTTGGAGCCAGACCAAACGCCGCGTCTGATGGCTCCAAACTGTTTGCCACTCAGATTAACATGAATAGTCAGAATTGTCGTTTCGTTTTCGTTTAAACGGGAATGAATGACGTTTTCTCCACTGTTACCACTACACTGACTAAGGACTGAGCCAGCTCTACTGTTGTTGTTGTCATTGCTACTGTTGCAGTTGGCACTGTTGATTCTGTTACAACTGCTTGTGCTACAATATGTAACAATAGGTATATAAGCTGCAAACGGGGTATCCCACGATTAGACACGATGACTGATCAGGGTTTACGCTGTTTGCAATGACTTGATATTCCGATTCTCATCTTATATTTTATAATAATTATGTTATTGTTAATTTCAGATAATCATGATTAAGACAGAAACTATCACTCTGGTCCTTGAACAGGCCAAGCTGAAGAATATGAGTATCTGGGAGTATCTGACTCAGATCTGTGGGCTTATCAGTTCTCCGCTTCTTCCCGTCGTACAGAAAGAATTATTACCTGACTCTCTATTTAAGTGAATATTAAGCATTTTTGACTGTTTTCCGAAATATTTACCAGACTGAGGCCAGCGGGCAACAGTTGACTGTTACATAGTACTGTTACATGCGCGAAAATGGTGCGCAAAACTTTTCTGCATCGCGGGACCAAATAAGGCGTCTTTATGATACAGATTTTTGTTTAAGGATCTAGCCTTTTGCGGAGTTGATCGGGTCATTTTTTCTCTCCCGAATAATCCCCTTAAAAGGCTATATAGTTCTAGACCTAAAATTATGAGTAACTCCGAATAAAAGCGACAAACCGCTTGCAGATCTAACGTCTTCCTTTTTTTAAACACATTTTGACGTTACAAAAATAATGACGTCATATTATACATGACGTAATTTCGACAAAGTGTCAATCAATTTCAGTCAATAAGAAACAATAATAATTCAATCGTAATTGAAAATATGAATATGTTAGACATCTTTTTTACAAAACAGTGATGTTCACATTCATTTGTTGTATTAAATTGAATTAAGATTAAATATACACGTAAGATCATCTTCAGAATTTATAGATACGTGTTGTTCCATTCATTCAGCCTGGTTTAAATAGAGAGTCAGGTAATAAATCATTTGTTTGATAGTTACTTCGGGAACAGTCAAACCATTGTCCCTCGGTAGCAGGGAAGACCTTGAGAACTGTTGCCCTCGGCCGTTGGCCTCGGGCAACAGTTCTCAAGGTCTTCCCTGCTACCTCGGGTCAATGATTTGACTGTTCCCTCAGTACCTATGAAACAAATGTATACTGTCTGACGTTTACTCTATTACATCTTAGTCTATGTCTATGACTATCTGTTGAATATTTTCATATATGCATGGTCATAATCATTATAGATATAATCAGCATCATTATCATTTTCATTCTGATTAAGAGTCATGTGCCAAAGCAAAGGCGTTCGGCCGTAAGCTTTGACACCCCAAGCTGCTAACACCCACTCCCCGTTTTTCATGATCATCTGCAAGCCCCAAGTGTGCATAAAATACCCTAAACTCCATCTAGACGGTCTATATATTTTACATACATAATAAAAGAACATTTCCTGAAGTTTTATGAACTTTTTATGCCCCCGCACGACTTAGTTGTTTTTGGTCTGTTTGGCTGTATACAACTTTAACCTTGGCCATAACTTTTGCAATAATTTTTTTCAATATTCCAGATAGGGAATTAAATTAATATTAATATATATACTGCTCTTTTCTAATATTTCGACCTCTAAGGGCCTTTTTCAAAGAAAATCACGTCAAAACACACGTCACATTTTTGATACATGCATTCAGCCATAAAATCAAAGAGAATAATGTTAACAACATTGTTTGTTATTGCCGTTGTCATGACGTCGTTATGACGTCATCTTCATGACGTCATGTGTGCAATGGCGTCATGCATGCATTAGCGCATTATCCTCCTTGACATTACAGCCAAATGGTCTGTACGTTCTCAGCTTCCAAATCCAATCGGTTTCATAGATCTGTCTTTCAATTCTACTTCCATTAAACATTCTCTTCAAAATGACAAACCTAACATCTTCACTACTATGTCCTCCGACTCCAAAATGCCTATTAATTGGCTTCTCTCTCTCATGCCTTATATCACTCAAATGTTCTTTCATTCTCTCTCTGATTTCTCTCTCAGTCTCGCCTACATACACCATCCTATCACATTTACTACATCTTATTCCATACACGACATTTCTCTCCCTACAGTTAATATTAGTACACACCTTGAACATTGATTGTTCATATGTGTCTTTAACACTTGACATTTCAAGAATACTACAAGTAGCACATTCTTGTGAACAAACCACATTGTTAGGTTTAACAATGCGGTTAGTCTTAGAATGTACCAGTGTGTCACAGAGATTTTTATCACGCCTGAATGCTACAATTGGTAATTCCTGAAATACATCTTTCAGCCTCTCAGATTTGTGTAAAACTTTTGAGTGCTTTTTTACAATGTCGTGTATGTTTGGCAGTAGGTTTGAATAAGTCAAAACTAAAGGAACCCTATTCAATTTCCTATTATCTGATTGTTTCTTGAGAAGAGTATCTGATCTATTAAGCTTATCAACCCGTACTAATTGACTCTCTATCATCCTACCGCTATACCCTCTCCTTCTCAACTGACCCTTAAGTTTACTTCTTTCCCTCATGTAGTCTGACTCTCTTTCACATATACGTTTAATTCTTAAACCCAAACCATACGCTATGCCTTTCTTTGTATTGGGAGGATGACAAGAAGAATTATTAAGGTACAGTTGTTTATCTGTAGGCTTAACATAAAGATCTGTATATATCTGACCATTGTCCATCTTCACTAAAGTGTCCAAAAACTCTATTTTATCCAAACCATATCTAAGTTCTATCTTGATATTTTGGTGGATACTGTTTGCATGTTTGGTAAAATCTTCTAATTCTTGCACTGTACCATTCCAAATCCCAAAACCGTCATCTATGAATCGTTTATAAAACAATGGCACTTTTTTGTGTGCCATTAATTTTTCATCCCATTTCCTCATGTATGTACAAGCAAAATTTTTTCCTAGTTTTGAGCCAATTGCTATACCATCCTTTTGTATGAATGTACTATCACCAAAACAAAACGTGTTGTTGTCTAAAACTGTTTGAATCATCTTCAGAACATGTTCAGTTCCTATTAATGGATCCCTCCTGCTTGCAAGGGCTTCCCTACATGCATCTAGTCCCTCTTTTTTAGGAACTGACGGATACAACTTAGCCACATCAAAACAGAACAAAATGCAATCATCTGAAAACGGACCTTTTAATTCTTTTAATTTATTAATAAAATCAGTAGTATCCCTAATGTAGCTTGGTGATGTTTCGACAAATTCGCTTAGTTCATGTTCAGCAACCTCAGCTAACTTTTCAGTAGCAGTACCTATGCCGCTAACTGTCGTTCTAAAAGGAGCAGTTGGTTTATGGATCTTGGGGTTACCTTTCAATTTACCGGGTCTAGAGTACTTTGGGATAAGATACTGTTTCATGTCTTTTGATCTTGGGGTTACCTTTCAATTTACCGGGTCTAGAGTACTTTGGGATAAGATACTGTTTCATGTCTTTTGATCTTGGGGTTACCTTTCAATTTACCGGGTCTAGAGTACTTTGGGATAAGATACTGTTTCATGTCTTTTGATCTTGGGGTTACCTTTCAATTTACCAAGTCTAGAGTACTTTGGGATAAGATACTGTTTCATGTCTTTTGATCTTGGGGTTACCTTTCAATTTACCGGGTCTAGAGTACTTTGGGATAAGATACTGTTTCATGTTTTTTGATCTTGGGGTTACCTTTCAATTTACCGGGTCTAGAGTACTTTGGGATAAGATACTGTTTCATGTTTTTTGATCTTGGGGTTACCTTTCAATCTACCGGGTCTAGAGTACTTTGGGATAAGATACTGTTTCATGTCTTTTGATCTTGGGGTTACCTTTCAATTTACCGGGTCTAGAGTACTTTGGGATAAGATACTGTTTCATGTCTTTTGATCTTGGGGTTACCTTTCAATTTCGACAAACCTGTGATTGATCTGCTTTATATTACCTCAAGTGGTTTGATAATATCATCTAGGTGGATTATAAATATTGGAGTCATGGTGACGACGTCAATCATATCATCGTAAGTTCAATAGTCTACAAGTAACACCACTCTATGTGACGTCAAAATGAATAGTTTATTCATACTAGGACATGGCTCCAGATAAGGAGTAAACTGAAGAAATTCAACAAATTCTCACTCCTTTCAGCATCAATTCTATAGTATTAGGAAAAGACGATCATAATAAGCAGTGACACTATTATGTTAAAAGTTTAATGTAGAAATAAAGATTTTATTGTTTGAAATACTGCCCTTATCTGGAGCCAGAGATGGGCAAATACTTAAAGAATTAGAGAAGTCAGACAGCGATGATGATATGCAAGTAGCATCTTCACTAATGCTTTAAGTGTGAAGAAAAGTACCAAGAGTATACATACAGTGTACAAAATGTTTCCCACGACTCAACTTGAAGGGGGTAAAGGGGGAGGGGGGGGGATTATCAGTGGAATAGATGACTTTCCATTCGAATGCAAGTACTGTTGAAGTCATACGTATTATGTTCAGTTGAATTATCAAGTTAAACAAATGTTTACAAGCTGAAATACTAGACTGTCTACATCAAAATGTTTTCAATAATTTTCATTTAATTCACAAGTATCACCTTGCTTCTTGTCATTTCGCCACTTTCTTGTCAATTCGCCACCTAAGCAAAACTTAGAATTCCGTAACGAGCAGGCTACCGAGGATGTCCGAAAACTACAGAGGATATCCGAATACTAGGACAGTTTCACTAAGGAAGATTTCAAGCGCCGAAAATGCGAAAGAAAAGGGTAAATAACAATAATTTACAAAAAAGTTTCAAATCAAAGGACATGTTGGTAATTTTAACTCTATATGCCCGTTGTTACTTTTTTATTGTAAAGTTGTAAAAATTATTATTTACTTTTAAAAAATTAAATATTTCAAAATCATTAAACAATGTTCAAATTTCATGATACAAACTATAACATATTATTACCTGACTCTCTATTTAAGTGAATATTAAGCATTTTTGACTGTTTTCCGAAATATTTACCAGACTGAGGCCAGCGGGCAACAGTTGACTGTTACATAGTACTGTTACATGCGCGAAAATGGTGCGCAAAACTTTTCTGCATCGCGGGACCAAATAAGGCGTCTTTATGATACAGATTTTTGTTTAAGGATCTAGCCTTTTGCGGAGTTGATCGGGTCATTTTTTCTCTCCCGAATAATCCCCTTAAAAGGCTATATAGTTCTAGACCTAAAATTATGAGTAACTCCGAATAAAAGCGACAAACCGCTTGCAGATCTAACGTCTTCCTTTTTTTAAACACATTTTGACGTTACAAAAATAATGACGTCATATTATACATGACGTAATTTCGACAAAGTGTCAATCAATTTCAGTCAATAAGAAACAATAATAATTCAATCGTAATTGAAAATATGAATATGTTAGACATCTTTTTTACAAAACAGTGATGTTCACATTCATTTGTTGTATTAAATTGAATTAAGATTAAATATACACGTAAGATCATCTTCAGAATTTATAGATACGTGTTGTTCCATTCATTCAGCCTGGTTTAAATAGAGAGTCAGGTAATAAATCATTTGTTTGATAGTTACTTCGGGAACAGTCAAACCATTGTCCCTCGGTAGCAGGGAAGACCTTGAGAACTGTTGCCCTCGGCCGTTGGCCTCGGGCAACAGTTCTCAAGGTCTTCCCTGCTACCTCGGGTCAATGATTTGACTGTTCCCTCAGTACCTATGAAACAAATGTATACTGATGGTGAGTTGGTTATATAATATTAATAATAATTATAGAAAGTTGCAACACGTATTATTTTTTATTTAACCCTGCCACTGCAATGGCAGAAAACACTAATATTTCCACATAGTTTGATCGAGTCAGATGCCACATAACGCGGTGTCTGAAAAAGATAAAAGCTGTTTGTCACCAATATCAATATTTTGGGTAAAATTGCCTAAACCTTAATTCTAGACAGCATGGATATTGTCAGTGAATGTGTAAGACATGTGCAACGTCATTGTTGCAGCGAAACTGTTTACCTGACAACATTTTGGAAATATTGACGATTCATTTCTATCTCAGTTGCAGACAATTTGGAGCCTGGTTGGACACCGGGTTATCCAGTATCTGATCTGGTTCCAAATGTTTGTACATTTTGTGTATGCACTTAATTGTTTAAGAACTTATAAATGGGTTTATTGGAAAGGAATTAAATGTACGTCTTCTCCGCTGAATAATGATGATGGCTACATTTGATATGCCATGCAAATGTAGCGTGGAAAGGACATTACTATTTCCTATTTCAACGAAACTAAATCTAAACACAAAATGATAAAATCAAGAAACTAGTAGATTTTTATACGCCCAATTCTAAAGGTGGTCGTATATTGGCATGGCCCTGTCATTCGATTTGTCGTTACAGAGTTATCTGCCCTTGAGATATGCTATAAATGGCATATTTAACAGTGTTAACTACAGTTTTGAATGATATTTTATTATATGCCCTTGGTGTACTCAGATATGTTGGAAAAAGCTTTTATTCCCATGCTATAGTGTCTACAAATTTGAAAGGGTTTTGATCAAACTTTGTAAAACTATATATGGAGATAAATTGTCGGATGTGTTTTATTACGGTCACTATCCGGCTACTTTGTCAAGAGTTATTTTCCCTTGATCTGTTGAAAATGTCATATTTAAACACACTCTAGCAGCTACAGTTTTGAATTTATTTTGATTTTACTTGCACACAATGTATGGGTATAGATCCTTAGTCTTAGATAATACAATAATGAATTTAGGTAAAATCAAACCATTGGGTTATCTGCCCTTAATTTGCTAAGCTATACTAGGGTATGTTGTATTGCAACTCTATAGTGTCTACATTAATGCATAATTGAATGCATTTAGATCAAACTTGATTTGATTATGGGTGAAACTCGATGGTAAAACTGTCAGATTTATTTACTACATGCTTAATTTCCTTCATTTCGTGTTTGCCAGTGGGCGTATTATGTATAGCGTTTCACGTCCGTAGGTGGTACTCGTGTTTGAAAATGATTACATTTTTATAAGACTGGAAAACAATTTGGAGTCCGATCAAATACCTGTGCTCTAATAGCTATAATTTTGTATTTCAAGGTCTACATTCAGTACAACCAGACTCGAAACAGAGATTTCACAGGACCTCAGGAGGCGAAGGGACTAGAAGACTCCGCCTTGCGTGCTGACGTCATCAAGTCTCTGACCTCGGAGGCCAAGGTGAACCGTAGACTGAAACAGTTGGTTAGAGAGTGTCAGACACAGGTCGATCAGATCCATGCACGACGACAGTCCGTACCCGAGTCTCTGACGTCACGGGTGAGTGATAACTCATAACATTGAACTAATCTCACTTTCGAGTTACTGTAACCACCGCCATAATCGACTGGAGTCGACTTTGCAAACAGTTTTGATCCTGATCAGACGCCGCGTGATGCGGCGTCTGATCAGGATCCAAACTGTTTGATAATCATTCCGATATTTCTTCAGTCACTTTGCCCTAAATCTAGCTTTGAAACAAAAGTGCCAATCAGAAATTTACAGTAGACGATGTTGATGAAGTGAAAGGGTGAAAGCAATTTGTTATTTAGCGGTAAAAAGGTTAATTCATTTGCGTCGAAATAACATTTCTAACACCCATTTGTCTGTTCATTGTTTGTTATTTTGTTGATTTTTGTTGTAATTAATTTGCTGTTTTGTTTATCACTGACTCATTAATTACAAGTAAAAGCTTATGCGGGTTTGAATGTGTACTTTAGTCGTCTGCTAACAATTTTCGTGTTGAACTACGGTCTGCTTCAAAATTGTGGTAAGAAAATATTGATTGTTGTGTTCGAAACCTAGATAAAAGGTTATTTGGGAAAATATTTCTAGAAATCAGTCTCTCAGGGTCTAATTGGAATTATATATGTTGGAGGCTTGCTTTTATAAACTAGTACAATTAAACAGTCTTTTATTTACTACAATGGCGAAAACCTCTTCCGTTTTAACGAAACGAAATGCATTCTATTCCTACTGTCTCCCTCTGTACCTTTACATTAATCTTTATGTTGTATTTACTGTATGCTGCATATCTCTGCATACAGCTAATCTCTCTAAGCTGTTAATCTCCATATAATACTGTATATCCCTGTATGCTGTATATCTATATGATTTATAGCTATGTATGCTATATCTGGCACCGAGGTTACAAAACGTTTGAGTTTAGTCTGATATCGTTGTCAAGTATTTTGATTAGTCAGATTTGAGTTCTGACCAATCAAATGCTGGGGAACGATCTCAGACTCAACTGAACTCTTAAAAACCTTGGACCCCTGTATGCTGCTTATCTCTGTATGTTGTATATCTATATGTTGTATACCTCTACTCATACTGTCTCTCTCCTTGTACCTCACATACTCTGGTAGATCTATCAAGACTTTCCTGTCCTCTCTGAGCTGACATCAGTTGATAAGCATCCTCTGACAGTTCTCTGTGATCATATCTTAGAACGATATGATCTTAACAAGGGTAAGTTCTGACTTAAAGCACGGACCGAGCGAATCTGTTTGCCCTAATTCTATGAATCAGAGTTTATGCTTATAAAACGTCTTGAGTCTTGGTATAAACTTGTTCTCAAGAATCTGACAGGTTAGAAATTGAACTCCAGGCGTGCAATTGGTCAGATTTGAAAAGAATATTTTCAAAGCTGATCAATCATAAGCATGTGTACTTTGCGTTCAAAATTGATCGATCCGATGTTTGAAACGGGTAGACTCTTTTACTCAAACCTGACCAACAAAAAGATTGAAAGCGATCTCAAACTCGTCTAAACTCTTTATAAAAGCATCTATAGACATTTTTGAGGACACGTTCAAAGTCAGACTCAAGAATGTTAATAAGCACTAACCCTGCATTCAAAATGTTACGTCAGAATTGGTTAAGTACACCAGAGAGACTAGAGAGGAGGTCGTGTCATCAGTTTTATTGTCTTTTTTCTGGGTTATGCAAAATTTGGTGAAGTTCCATTGATGCGTTTACTGTCATATTGGAGTTTTTGAAAACTATTTACAGTTTTTGGCAGACATTGATGATACTCTCTGTACCTCTGTATGGCGGTCATGTGTCACTTGTTTTAGCTTTAACCCTTAGCCCGCCAAATAAATTGTCGTCTGCTATATTTCTCGTCTGCTTCAAGTTTCAAAGTGCTTCAAAGTTGCTCAAAATTGCTGAAAATGTTGTCCGAGTGTCAAACAGCTTGGCTCCGGATGAGACGCCGAGTTACTCGGTGTCTCATCCGGATCCAAGCTGTTTGCATATGGAGCTATAGTCGTGAGTGGCAGGCTAAGGGTTAATTTCGTTTCACATTATGTAATACAGCCGTGTCTCGTCCTACTAGTGTGTGTGTGTTTGTTTCACGTAATGGGTCAATTGTCTTGGTACGAGTATCTAACCCTATACTGGGGTCCGAGATAAGAGGGAGACATCTGAACAAATTCAATATTTTCTCACTCATTTAAGAACCAAATCATGTGGTGTTCTCTACATAAAAGAAACGTTTTGATTGATTGATTGATTAAATTGGGTTTTACATGGCATCGCGACAGGATCGTCTTGAAGAGACGATTATAATGAGTAGTGACACCATAGGGTTTATGCAGAAATAAAGATTTTAGTTTTCGAAATACTCCCTTTATCCGGAATTCTGTTTTTAATGCTAAGTAAAACTGTAGTGTGCAACAACCGTCGTATGTTATATTCTAAAATTGGGAAATAAGGAAAATTTCTTTTTGAAAACAATGCCAGAGTGTTAAACAGTTTGAATCCTGATGAGACGTCTCAAAACTGTTTGCAAAAGCAATAATGGTTTGGCCGCTAGAGAGCGTTTGTTGAATTTTTCGTTGATGCTGTTTCCAACTGCAATGAAATAAGATATAAATTATGACAGTGGTTTAAGAATATTAGTGTCCAATGGTTGTGAGCCTGATCAGACGTCGAAACACATGGTGGATTTTAAGGCCCAAAACCGTTCTAACCAGATATCAGTTATTGGATGTACAAACGCATTTTTGCCGAATAGTAACGCTTACAAATTAATGCTGTAATATGTATATATGATGTTGTTTTTTCTTTGTGTGTTTGTTTTTAAAATATGTTTATGAACTTGCTTGCTTGTCGTTTGTTTGTGCATTTGTATGATTTGATTTTGAGTATTGCATCAAAATGATAGTTTTGTAATAGTTTTGTTAAGACAGTTTTACTGCATTGTAGAAATTTATTGACGCATAATGTATTCCTTATTTACAGATCAACATATCAGAAAGGTACTTACCTGTGTAGAGACGGAATCCCTGTGGCACAAACATGTGTCAGCTTGCCAGCCAGTCAGCAACAACAGCACCAAACGTGCAGAGTACAGCTCTAAGGGGGATAACTCTCAGACTTCCGGAAGTATCTTCACAGAGAAGAGTGCCTTATATACTCCATCGACAAGAATCTTCAACAATGAATATAAGAGAGTTGGTGTTGATACAGCTGGAAATGGCATGGTTCTAAAGCTAGTCCGCAAGTCGACAGTGACAACTGCAAGCGCGGATCTATCATCCGAAGGCGCTATTGCGACCATACTGCGTGAGGCTGGATCCGGGCATGGACAACTGCAAGGCGCTGGCTTCCTTGTTCGTCGCTACCAGAAACTCTTCGAGCGTAGCAAGAATACTGTAGAAAACGAGCGAAAGGAAGGTGAGAAGTTAGTTTAGATGAGCATCATAATGCTGTTCTAAAAAGTTTTATTCACCTCTGAAATTACAGTTTAGACGAATTGAAAAGCAATTGCAACGTAATAAAACGTAGAAAATGATAGGTTCTCGAAAATGTTATCGATTTATTTTAATCTTAGTGACAAACAGTTTGGAGCCTGCCCAGACACCGTATTACCCGGCGTCTCATCTGTCTCCAAAATGGTTGCAGTGTTTATAATTATTGTTGGTCATTAACCCATTCCCTTATAGAAGCGACTTTTAGCACATTCATTTTATTCATCCGCTGAAGAAAATAGTTCCAAATTATACTGTAATGAATATGTGTCATATTTAATACTTTCCTTATTCTAGCAGTTAATAGCTTAAAGCAGGCTGAAAGTAAAGCAGAATGTGCCCTTTACTTTCAACCTGCTTTAAGTAGTCACATATCTTCAATACTAGAAACAATGTTATCAGGTAAAGGGTTAAGAGAGAATAACATCTTCTCCACTGTAGTCGTTCCTCCATTTTTAGTGCGTTTGAGTGCATTTACTCATACCTCTTTAGGTACATTTACATGCTTTAACAGTGCACTGTTCAGAGGTATACAAATCTGTTTTGAATCCGGGCAAGTGAATACTTAAGGGTAGACAGAAAGTAAAGTAGAAACCTCCTAATATATAAAGGAACTTGCTCCTTATTTAAACAACCATCTAACCTTAAAATTAAAAACAAGATTTGTGGAGGACGAATTTAAACCTGTAGCGGCTATAAAACGATTAAAACGTTCTCTCGAATACTACTGCATTGAACATCATATTATTTAGTTTAAAGTAACTTCTTAAGTAACATAATCAGATAACCCTTGTATATCTATATATAACCCAACTTTCCTGCAAGCATAAACTTGTAGGCAGAATCAAACTTTGATCTCGTAGATTGGCTCAAGTCGAACATATTCATTAGACAACTTTGGAACAATAATACTTTGAAATAAGGATAAATGATGTTCGACTTAAAAGATGCAGAAATTATTAGATTCAACTGTGCATGCAATAAACTCGAGTTGTCTACCTTTCAGTGTCCAGCAGTGTCCGTACTGGTGTCCCGCTCCGTAAGGTGGTCAAGCCAGTAGTTTCTGCCGGGGTCAAGACGACTGCCTTTCTTTCCAATGTAGCGAAGTTCCAGGAAAGATTCAGGAAGACTTCGAATGTAAGTACATTTTGTAACTAGTAGTATATTGCTCCCTCCCTACAACGGTTATCTGAACAACGATTCCCTCCTTACAACAACACTTGTCTCTATTCCCCAAACAAGACTAAATTATGTCTAACGCTTTCGCTGGTGTAATATCGTCTGCTTAAAATTGTCGTCTGCTGTTTTTCTCAAAATCTCATATTGGACATTTAGACAGAAAAATATAATGACGAGTGACAAAAAGCTTGAACCCAGATCAGGACTGTTTGTAAATGATGAGGATACTCGTCGTTAGGGTTCAAATTATGATTCAATGTGTAATAATTCTGGTTTATTTTATTCATATGAGGGTGATGTAACGTCCCTAAGGAGATCGGACTAAAGTCGGGTAATATCGATACTATACGAAAAACGACCAGACTTTCTCTCCAACTGAGTCTGACGGACCGAAATATTGAGTTGAGTGTCAAACACTGTGGATATTATTCAGACGTCGCGTGACGCGGCTTCTTATCATGATTCAAACTGTTTGCAAATAACTATTGTACTCGTGGTAAGGCAGGGACCGGGTTAAACATCGGTTTGATTGAAAAGAAAGAAAGGCTTTGAAATGTGTAGCAAATATTACTCATTCTTACAGTGGATAAGACATTATTATTGGCCCCAATAAACGAGTTAGTATGATAACAATTGTTTTTCGTTTCAAATATACGAAACCAAATCCGATGCCGAGTAACCCGGCCTCGGACCAGGCTGTAAACAGTCTGCCAATCAGGCCTCATACTTTTAAAGCGCTTGAAATCTGAGTCTGATTAATTGGTCAGATTTTAGCAGAACGCTCAGTTCTAAGAAATCAAAGGCTTTGAGAACGATCTCAGAGTGAGACTTATCTGAAACGCTTTATAAGTATAGATCCAGAAAAAAATATATCGCAGGGCTGCCATAAGTTGACATGAAAAATCCTAAGATTTCCAAATTTGCATTTTTCAAGTACGATTTTACGAATCGTACCTTTACCCCATAGCCTTTTTCTTGTTTTGTTGACATGCGACTACTTAAAGCAGGCTGTAATTAAAGCAGATGCGCCTTAGGGCTTATTCTGCTTTACTTTCAGCCTGCTTTAAGCTACCATAACCTAGGGGAAAATGCGGAGATTTAGGAAAAATCTGGAGAAATGGCAGCCCTGATATCGCTAGAAATTAAAAATAATGTTATTTTCTACAATTTAGTACAAGTTGTGTTAGCGTTTCGTTTCCACTTAACCCTTTACTCCATAGCATGCTTCTAGTTTTGAAGATAGGTGACCTCTTAAAGCAGGTAGAAGCAGGCGCATTCTGCTTTACTTTCAGCCAGCTTTAATCTACCATCTGCTAGCATATAGCAAATATTTCTTATGATACATATCCATGACTGTATAAATTGGAACTATTTTCTTCAGTGTAGGAATACATTAAATGTGCTAAAAGGCGCTTCTATTGAGTAAAGGGTTAAACGGGGATTATGTCTTGTCCGCTGTACTAGGCGTCTTATCCATTGTATTATAGGTAAATAGGATATAAGATCATTTTATTTTAATTTGCAGAATCCCCAGGAAACTGGAAAGAGAAAAGGCAGAAAAAGGAAAGCGGCTGATACATCTATCAGCAGAGACATTCCAACCAAATACGTCAAAACAGCAAGGAAACAGCCATGGCGGCCTTAAAGAGTCGTTTCTATTTATAGACAATTGTTTATCTATTTTATAGTTATTTATTTTATATGTATTTTATTTAGATAATATATACAGTAAAGCAATTTCAAAGGCCAACTTTGAATCTTGATAAAAACGGACGAAAAATTGAAAAAGACAAAACAGCAAAGCATTATTAACTTGATTTAATGCCTAAGGCATGTACAGTAGAGTACACTATAATAGTTTTACCTTTCAATGCCATTATGACGTCATAACGCGTTTATTGCAATTATCTACTATAGTATCGCCTGATTGTACAATAGTTTCTGCGACTATGTCTAAAGTTAAGACGTGCAGTCATTGTGAATTAAAACGTTTGCAAAAATGTACATGTATGTCTACATACGTATATGAGTATTACGGCAGTTAAGCTAATCAGCGAAATGCAGGTTCATTTCGCGAAACGAAGATTCCCCATGAAAGGTAGATTGTTATTTTATCATGAGTATACATAGCATCGATTGAAAGATTTTATTTATGCTTTTCGGTGGATTACCACGATATAGCAGTGGATGATCACTTGGTAATCCACTGCAGTGGATTATCACCAATCGCTTTTATTATGAATTTTCCCCGTAGGGCTACCCAAGAATCGTAGTCAATCGTGTCTTATCGTTAAATTCCGGCAGTCCGATTTGTCGCGAATTACTCACCGGAAGAGCACGAATCCAAACTCGGGAGCAACGAAGTCATTCGGATGACGTCATTATACCGCCAACTGTCACGCGCATGTGTTCGACATAAAACGTGGGGCTCAACACGGGATAAATAATGTACGTTCGCTTTCAATTTTTAAACAATTTCGTTTAAAAAGTGGCTTAAAAGCATAAATAAATAGAATAACTGTGTTTTTTCAGTGTAAGATCGAATTTAATCCATTTCGTGAACATCAGACTGTTATATTTTCACTCGTGGCTTCGCCACTCGTGAAAATATAACGTCTGATGTTCACTCAATGGATTAAATTTCGATCTTACACTGAAAAAAACAGTTATCCTCTATATATTTTTCAAAAATAAAATTACAGTGGAAACTCGATACTTCGAGCTCGCGTTTGCTCGGACATACCCATATTTCAAAGTTAAAACGTGGCTTAGCCACGTTTTAACTTTGAAATACGGGTATGTTCGACTTAAGTGATATTGATTTATCGAAATCAACTTATAAATTACTGGTAAGTTCGATTTAAACGAGTTCGAATTATTGAGTTTCGACTGTATGTTATGAATTTCAATCCAGGATACCAAAACGCTAAAACAAAACTGTAGCAAGGAGGTTGAACGAGGGCATGCTTTTCGCCAATTGCGCAATATTTAACATGCTGATGTCAATTTAGGGAACAGGGGCCCATCTTACGAAACGTCGTATGGCAAATATTGTCGTAAGTCAAACATAATACTATTACATAAATACAGTGGAGAAAACGTTATACTTTCCCTATAAACGCGTTTACGCTAAATATATTATTGCCAATGCAAACAGTTTGGAGCCAGATCAGACGCCGGGTAACCCGGCGTCTGATCAGGCTCCAAACTGTTCGCCATCCAGGTTAACATCAACATTCAGAATTGTCAAAAAGTTGTCATTTTCTGCATTTTAGTACAAAGCGTTTGCGTTTGCGTTTCGTTTGCGTTCAAACGGGAAAGAATAACGTTTTCTCCACTGTAATAATATTACATTTATAACAGAAGCATATTTTAAATAATGTTTCAATGGATTATATGTGTAATCATGATGCAATAAAGCTTGCTTTCGTGAGCAATCTTCCTTTCACGATCCATCTTACTGTTTAGTTCTAAAGGCCAACCGGATTGGACCCTGATCAGACGCCGCGTTACGAAACGTCTGATCTGGACCCAAGTTGTTTGCTAAACATGGTTAATGGTGTCGAAACTGGCACTGAAGGGGTAAAAAGTGCATTTTGTCTTTTTTGATTGACTTCGTGATTTACATTGTCTTATTATTCGTGCAATAAATTGTTGATGTTTTTAAGTTTCCCTTTCTTTTCTCTTCATTTCCGGCTTAACTCAGAACAAAGAACAATCAATTTAACCAGCCACAGATTACATTTTGTAATAACATGATTAACCCTTTACCCCACAGACGCACATACAATGTATTCTTCCACTGAGCAAAATAGTTCTAATTTGTTCTTTCAACCTGCTTTAACTGGCAAACAGTTTGGAACCAGATCAGACGCCGGGTTGTACGACATTTGATCTGGCTCCAAACTTTTTCAAATAGAAATTGTAGTTTTCATATCTATTGGGAAAGTATAATGTCTTCTCCACTGTAATTTTCAGTTCTTGTTTCTGAAATATAAGTGTAACTAATATTTTGGACACTCAATAATGATAATAAGATCTTGAATATCTGTCTTCAATACATATTGCGGCTTAATGACAATACTAAAGCAGAAAACTCCTACAGGAGCTTTCTATTACATTGGCCCTGCATAAAGAAGACACCTGTTATAGCAGTCCCGTACTTTTCAAAGAGTTGCGGCTTGGCACAAATTAAACTGGTCACAGGACCCTGTCATCATGCTGATTCCATTTTATTCAGATGTCTCACGTGTACCTCTAGTATATTAATTACAGAGCTCCTTCCCAACAACGACCCTCTGAACAACGATTCCCTCCTTACAACAACGCTTGCCGCTGTTCCACAAACAAGACAAATATGTCCAACCTTTTCACGACTGCATTACATTCTGCTTAAAATTGTCGGCTGCTGTTTTTCTCAGTTATTAATAGACATTTTGACAGCAAATAACCACATAATGACAAACAGCTTGAATCCAGATCAGACGCCGCGTCACGCGGTGTCTGATCTTGATTCAAGCTGTTTGCAAATGTAAGCCAACTTCCCTGACTATAACAACTCCCTCCGAACAACACATATACATGTACTCTTTTTCTCACATAACTACCCCTGTTTTCAATAGCGAACAACGATCGTGAATTAAAAAAAAACCCCACTTAATCATCGGTTATGTGAGAAAAATAATCTGTCACTCGTCGATGTTTAAGACAAGCTGATCTCAAACTCGTCTAGATTAGAAAAGTTATTAAGCTCGCCAAGGCTCGCTTAATAACATTTCAATTCTAGATGCGGTTGAGATCAGCTCGTCTTCATCATCGACTCATGACAGATCCTATGTGTCTCAGATTGGGTGTTGTTGTAGAGAGGCAGCACTGTATAAATCATTTTCCCATAAAAAACCAACCTATAAAGCATTGCAGACGACAGAATAAGCTGCAGACGACACATTTCAAAGAAATATTAAACTGATAGGAAAATCACAAAACAACGTCGTTTTGCTAAGCCGCTGGTTATTTTTCTATAATCGAATAAATAACACCATAGTGTGTGTAAACTAGACAAATACCCTCCTCTCCGAATATTTATGTCTACAGAGATATAATACAATTGTCTTTTCCTTATTTCAACCTTTAAAACGCTAGGTGGCGCTCGACTGCTATTGTCCTATCGTCTGTTGCACATTTTCAGAAATTATCTATTTGTACAAACTTTGTAGTTTTCTTTCAGGAAATGTACATGTAATGAGAGTGTCGAACTGTTTGGATCATAAAGAGATATCGGGTAACTCGGCGTCTCATCTAGATCCAAACTGCTTGAAACAATTGATCATAATTTTGCCAAAAACTTATTTAACACATTGGGCCCTAGCGACGAGTAGGCCTATACTCGTCATTAAAAATCATAAACCTGTCAATAGTACACTTGTCATATGCGAACAGTGTAGCTCTCTGATCAGGGTCTACACTATTTTTCTTTTAGTAAAATATTGTTAAAATCTACCCTAATTATTAAAAAGTTGATAAGATTTATTTGTTAACTGGAATAGTTCATTTTAAGCGTCAGGGGTGAATGAGTTAAACCTTTCTCTGCATTGGCTTAATGGCACTCACATTTTGAAACAGTTTCTAATCAGGACCCAAGCTGCTTCTTAGTATTATTGTTTTTTTATCAGTCAAAATACACAATAATCTAAATCAGTAGACATCATTATTTTAACCAAATGAAACCCTGTTAGTCAATGGGGTATATGTTAACATTGCCATAATGAAGACATAATGTCTGCTTAAAGTTTATTTCCGTTTTATTTATACGATTTGAAATTATATACCTTTTTAAACTAACGAAACATTGATGTAAATGGCAAAGAGTTTGGATCCTGATCAGACGCCGCGTTACGCGGCGTCTGATCAGAATCCAAACTGTTTGCATATGTAAGCGTTGTCATGCTTGAAAGTGAAATGGTTAAATAAATAAAAATATTGTCGCTCCAATACAAATGGACACGCTTTGGTTTCCGCTTTATTTGACAGGCGGCGACAGTGATGTTGCAGTACGTTTAACCCATCTCATGATCAAATTTGTCGAGAGTTTTTTACCCCTTCACCGCCATATTGTCGTCTGTCTCAATATTGTTTACAATATCGTTTCAAAGTTAGATTTAAGGCAATGACTGAAGAAATTTCGAAACGAGTGTCAAACAGATTCGGTCCTGATCAGACGCCGCGTAACGCGGCGTCTGATCAGGACCAAAACTGTTTGCAAACGCGCCTTTTGGCGTCATTGAGAGTGGAAGGGTCAAACATAAGGCAGTGTGAATATAGCATGACATCTATTTACTATTAGATTAACTGCCCAGTAACCAATGTACAGTGGAGAATCTGTTTTTCTTTCCCAATAAACGCGTTTACGCTAAAACTATTATTTGCAGTGTAAACAGTTTGGAGCCAGATCAGACGCCGGGTAACCCGGCGTCTGATCAGGCTCCAAACTTTTTGCCACCATGACAAACATGAATTATCAGCATTGTCAAAAAATTGTACTTTTCTACGTTTTAGTGCTTTGCGTTTGCGTACGTTTGCGTTTAAACGGGAAAGAATAACAGATTATCCACTGTATACAATTGAGAAGACGTTATTCCTTCTCAATGAACACATTCTTGCCCCCGCCGGACCAAGTCCTTCGGATGAGACTTTAAAAACCGAGGTCTGATGAATGAGTGCTTTACACTTGGCATCTAAAAGAACCAGAGAACTCTTTCAATAATAAGAGTAGGGCATCGCGCCCGGGTTCTCTGTATCCGCTCCCCTCTCTCTGGGGCGTCCAATTAGCCCATAGATGGCAGAAATGGACGTTAACAAACAAAACCAAAACGACAACACATTCTTGCTCAAGCAATCATTTTCAAGTTGCAAACAGTTTGGAGCTAGATCAGACGCCAGGGAACGATCGACGTCCGATCAGGATTCAAATTGTTATTTCCAAATTGCAAACAGTTTGGAGTTATGTAGACCAAACGTCAGGGAACGATGTCTGATCAGGATCCAGATTGTCATTTTCAAATTGCAAAATGTTTGAAGCTAGACCAGACGCCGAGTAACGATCGATGTCTGATCAGGATCCAAATTGTTATTTCTCAATTAGTTTGGAGCTAGATCAGACGGCGGGTAATGATCGACGTCTGATCAGGATTCAAATTGCTATTTTTCAAATTGCAAACAGTTTAGAGCAAGATCAGACGCCGGGTAATGATCGATGTCTGATCAAGATTCAAATTGTTATTTTTCAAATTGCAGTTTGATGCTAGAATAGACGCCGGGGGAACGATCGACGTCTGATCAGGATCCAAATTGTTTTACTCTGATTCAAATGCTTCACGATTGCACCCCCCCCCCCCCCACCCCCCCAATAATTTAGCCAATTATAGTAAGCAAGCAAATGTTTATATATTTGTACTAAAAAAGGCCTAAAAACGCTTGTTTTTACCTAAAATTTAACGCACAACCCCAATCCAATTTTGCTTCCTACGGGCCTGATATTGCTGCAGTGAAAGGGTAAGATATAGAAATCTAACTGACTTGTTTTGGGAAAACTGGCAAGCGTTGTTGTAAGGAGGGATTCGATGTTTGGAGGGCTGTTGCAGGGAGGGAAAACTATGGTATTGTCATGTTACTTGTATAGTATACATTACAGACAGTATAAAAAGAACAGGGAATATCTGTTACTTCATTAGCTTAATGTATTATTGAAGGGCGAAGATTGTAGAAAGGTTACGATTCTTTCCCGGTCCGAATATTGTTTCAAGCCTCTTTCTGGTAATTATGACGTCATTTCCGCTAAATTCAGTGACAACGCTACTAGGCAACCAGACGCCATTTGTCTTTTATCTGAGCAAGCTGCACTTCGCATCACTCTTGATATTTTATTATTTTACAGAACTATATCGCTACAGAAAAGCCATCAAACATTACCAAAGTAAGTAGAAATATACGCACGTTGTACGGAGAAAGTTTTATGTTCACGATTTAAGTTATAAACACGAAGAAAACTTAATTAAAATCCCTACTGAACTATTTGTAAAGTGGGAGGGGTGCACTTACAATTTGTCAAGAATTTGATGACATGATATTTAGGCTTAACAGTTAACACATAAATATCAATCGTTGCATATCACTTGAGATATGGGCTGGTGTGGTAATAGACTATTGAAATGTACTTATACCCCTGATAGCGGGCTATTTATATAGTCTTCTTTCTTTCTTTCTATTTATACTCTCTGACTCCCCTTTCGGGAGTGGCGCGTCGTGTAGTCGCATTGACTTGTCCGTCCGTCACAAATTTCGTGTCAGGTCTGTAACCTTTTTTTTTTACTTTTTTATCAGTGAATAGATTTAAAAATAACTTGGCACATATGTTCACCAGATAGAGATTCAGCATCCTGTTCTCTACATTTGTCACACTCCTTCTGCTACTAAATCTGGCCAAGTGTCTGTTCTGTGAAGAAAATCCCCTTTCACATGGGACAGAGGTCAAGGGGACTGCCATCAGTAAGCTGGTCATCTTGACAAACTGAGGAAAAGTTTCACTGTGTTCAGCAAAAGTATGCAAACACATCTGCTGTAGGGAAAGCTGTCTGTTCACATTTAGTAAAAATTTGAATTGTAAATAGGAATTTCGAGATGCTTGTCGGTCTAAAATTTCACCATAAAAATCCAAAACAGCCTCAAGGGCTTCTAGCCCATGATCAGCTATCCCATCATGTCTTTCAGGGAGAAGTGCTGGATTAAGAATGGTGTTTAAATCTTTAAGAATTTTTATGTCGTTTGGGGAAAATCTGCTATCAAACTCAGCAAGAATGTTGCCTACAAAACTTTTCCTCAGTTTGCCAAGTGTCAACCTGTCCTGGAGTGAACATGATATGGGCATGCCTTGGTAGGTGTCTGTCAATAAGATCCTGGACAGAAGGGGTCTCAGTGATATTATCAAAGGTGGAGATGGTGTCTTTTGTTGCAGATACCATAGTAACAACTTGGTGTATATCTAAGATATCTCTTTGAAAAAACTTTGACAGCCAGCTGCCTGCAAAGCTACCCCAGGATATCTTTCAAAAGGCAAATGGTTGAGATGAAGTGGAAAGATTTAATCTTTTTTAAGATACCCTTGCTTTTGTTTCCCCCTTCACTTTGAGAATTTGAAGCTACCTCATGCTCTAGCCCTAAAACCAAAGCAGACCAGCTAGAGTGTACAGCTTCAATTGAATCCTGCAAGGACAACCATCTTACTTGGGTAGGTTTTTTAAATGTTTTAACCTTTCCTCCCATAATTTTTTTCAGCTTTTTAATTGTGTTTTACCTAGGGCAGAAAACTCATAGAAGTTATAAATGTTTACCAAAGTTTCTTGCACACTTTGAAGGTATGGTACCCTCCTGGTTGCACAGTAGGAGACCAATGCAAGCCTGTGTGCAGCACACCATAAGGCATATGTGGATTATTCTGGGATTATCTGCTTTTAACTTTACACCTACACCTGTCTTTCTGCCCGTCATAACGGCAGCACCATCACTACCGAAGCCTGTAACCTTATCCATGTTCACTCCAACAGAAGCTAACCAATCTACTATGGCATTATAGACTGTATCAGCTTTTCCATTGACAATGTCAACATTTGCACATAATTCAAGTTTAATGTCACCATTATGTATGATTTTTGCAAACATGACAAGTTTCTTGGTCGTTGCTATGTCCAAAGACTCATCTACCATAATGCCTATGTATGGACTTTCACGAATGCGAACAATAGCCATTTCTGCTAACACTTCTGCCAAATACCCCTGCATATTTGATGCTGCTTGGTGGTTCGTATAAAGGCCTTGGAATTTATCTCTACCTGCGGCTGCCTGTGGAGACTCTGCTGAACTTTGTCCAGTAAAAATGTGTGCATTTGATATTTGTAGATCAATCAAGCTGAGAAATTTTCTGTTTGCAATATTTTCAGTAGCAATGTACATTGCAGTGCGTAGTTGGGCCTCTAATATTGGTTCACACTGCTTGCGCACAATTTTAACAGCTGCCGCCATATACCTGTGTTGTTTATGTGCCTGGCATGCAACTATGTGGTCATCGCATTTTTGATGACGGACTAGGGCTGATCTCTGGAAATTCGAGGATCCCAGTGTAAATTTTGATTTTATTTGTTTTGACGAAGACTGTTCATATCTCTCACATGAAGTGCAAAATAGTTTACCGCCATCGGGTTCGTAACGGAGCCATGAAAATTCTGACAGCCATGAATTTTGAAAGTGTTTGGGTCTTTCCTTCTTTGGGGGCGTGTCATGTGAGGTACTGACTGTAGTACTGTCATTTGAGGTACTTGCCTCCACCTGGCTGGCATTGCGTTTAGTCGAGGACCGATTGTCCGGCTTACTGAACCATGCCGTCAATTTTGACTGAGCTGACATATTGTTGCAGACTACACGTTGTACGTATGCTAGACTGTGTTACTAATTCAGGTGCTTTCCCAACCGGGATAAAATATATCTGATAACCCGTCCAGTTTTTTGACTGGGTACTCTGATTTCGCATATAAAATGGCGTCGCTGTTGAAATTGAAACGTGACCAGTCATAAAGGAATTAAATCTATGACCAGACGTTTTATCATTTGTCAGCATTTTCAGAACACATTTTTTTCTAAAGTAATTTTTTTTGTTTTTTTTTTGTTTTTTTTTGTTTTAAATATTAGTAATACAATAATTGATAGAAAAAAATAGCGACTTTATTTAGGCACGGGAAATCCCACAATCTATTTTAAACAGCTGAATCATCGGTTACCGTATGAACCAGACGCTTTACGTAATAAGAAAGGTCAGAAGTGTCAAGCGCCTGACAGATACTAAAGGGAAAACGAAGTAAAGCCAAATTGATGCGTCGGACCTCGACGTTTAATTTGTATTTTATAGTTTGTTATTAATAAAAGTTTGTTATTAATAAATGGTCATTTTACATCCGATTTTGGCATTATCTAGACCGTAAGTCCGTACGTGCATACACGCACAGGGCATTGATTTTATGCGTGGTTTTTGAAAAATATACGTGAATCACGTACATCTGTGCGTGAATGGGAACTCTGAAAGTTCATGTGTCGCGTTTAATTCCCGTGTCCATGGATCAAAAGTCAAGTTCACAGTCAGGTACGATTACGTTGTCACAAATTTTGTGTCCGGTCTGTACTCTGTAATATATTCCAACCATTCCAGCGTATTTGGCCATGTGATACTTACCTTTGATCTTTTTAAACATTTTTGCACGTGGGCCTTTTATACTTGGCATGTGTCATCCTCGTGACAAGACCTTTCCAACCATACCAACGTCATTGACCTTGACATTTGACCTACCTTTGTAAAACAATTAAATGGCTATAACATTTGCACCAGTAGGCACATGGCTTTCATGTTTTGTATGTATATTTCTTGTGTCATGACCTTTCCAACCATACCAACGTCTTTGACCTTGACAATGACCATTGACCTATTTAAATATTGTTGCACCTTGGTCTTTTATACTTGGCATTGTTCTTCCTCGTGTCAAGACCTTTCCAAACATACCAACGTCTTTGACCTTGACATTTGACCTACTTTTGTAAAACTCTTGAAATGGCTATAACATTTGCACCATGTATAATTTTTGTGCCAAGACCTTTCCAATCATACCAACGTTTTTGACCATGTGACCTTGACCGCTGGCCTATTTAATCAAATTAAAAAAAAAACACTTAACCTTGGCTATACTTTTTGCATTTTGGCACCTGGACTTTTTATATTTGTCATGTGTCTTCCTCGTGTCAAGACCTTTCCATCCATACACACCTTTTTGACCTTGGCCTTGACATTACATTACCGAACATGTGCTGGTTGGGCGCATTTGTGTCAGTTTCCGCTCTCTAACTCGTACAGTTTAAATTTGATAGTCTGGATTCCCCTCCCTGTATCATTGGGGGCATTCGTGTAACTGGGACAGGCTCTTGTTTATCTATTTTTTTTTCTTTCTGTGAATGGATTTAAAAATAAACTATTACAAATGTTCACCAGACAAAGATGATGTGTCGCGTTTAATTCCCGTGACCATGGATCAAAGGTCAATGTCACAGGATACGATTGCGTTGCCACACATGTCGTGTACGGACTGTTATTGATTTGTCAGTCAATTAATTTCAAAATAACTTGTATTAGACGTTATACGGTTATAGACATACCATCAGCATCCACTGCGTGATTGATAGCGCGCTGGACTAGAAACACAAGGGCCGCTGGTTCGACCCCCCTCTTCACCAAATGAGTTTAGTAATGATCCTTAGGATGAGATCTTAAACCGAGATCACATCTACCGCTGCTATACACCGGGTATGTAATAATTATACTGCATTCCCGGACTGTAGCTATGCAGAGCGTATTTTTTTACGAACACTATACTATAGGAATGTTTGTCTAGTATGCCGTTCTCAAGGTCGCACGTGCTTCACGGAAGAAATAGGCACATGTGTCAACCACTATTGTCAAACAACTAGGTCTGACGTGTCAAAGGTCAGCCGAGTCCATTTTTTAGGGATAACAGCATTCCGCATGTTCTCGGACCATTTTTAAACAGTCGAGTTTAGTATATTAGATACAAATGAAAGCGGAATTGTTGTCAGCGCTTTAGCGCAGTAGGTAAGGTGTAAGAACGCAGAATGCATTGTGATAACAGTATTTTTGTTCAGCGTGGGTTCGAATCCCGCGTCAACCTGAAACTTATTTTTAAATCTAGAATGAATAGTAAAGCATTATCTTATTTCATACTGGATTATACTGACTATTTATGCACATGTTCTTCAATGATGGAAAAGGGGTGCATTAGTTTGAGTTCGAGTCCTATATTAGCCATACAGTGTTCCCTCCCTACAACGGCTGTCCCAACAACGACTCCCTCCTTACAACGACCCTTGTCGCTGTTCCCCAAACAAGACATTTATGTCCAACCTTTTCATGGCTGCAATACCGTCTGCTTAAAATTGTCGTCTGCTGTTTTTCTCAAAGTTACATAATGGATATTTTTACAGAACAGAACTTAATCACAAGTGACAAAAAGCTTGAATCCAGATCAGACGCCGCGTTACGCGGCGTCTGATCTGAATTCAAGCTGTTTGCAAAATAAGCCAATTCCCCTCCCTGTAACGACTCCCTCCGAACAATCCCAATGGGTGTCGTTGTAGAATGAATGAATGGTGTTTTACGGCCCATCGACACAGAAAGGTCATTTAGAGCCGAAGGGTGTCGTTGTAGAGAGGGAGCGCTGTATTTTCAAAAACAAAGGGATGATAAAATACAAATATCAATACAAGTTTAAGTTGTTTTCTTCAGGGGGTACATTGTATTCCGCAATACTTTAATGCAATGTAATTATAGAATCCTTAATATTGTTTTAGCAAAAAAATTATTTTAGGTTGATGCAAGATTCGAACCCGTGCTTGATAAAATGTTTCCCGATCATGCTTTCTTTTAGCTCTACGTCTTATCCACTACGCTATGTTTCCGATAACTAATACCTTTATTGTTTGTACAAATAACTAAAAGTTTTCTTTTAAAAATTGCCACGAGGATATCCGAAATGCTGATCTCCCTTAAAAATGGACTCGGCGACCCCGTGACACGTCTAACCTAGTTGTTTGACTATACCTGTCAATCAGCGATATATCTATAGTCATTTTCTTTGCTGAATCTGGGCGAATACTTTGAATATACATGTATTTAAAGTCTGTTCCAGATATCATTTAACCCATTTGTGGCCTGTGGATTCTTCCATGTTTATATATTGGATTCGTCCATTTTCTTATCAAAGTCATGCCCGGTCAGAATTTTCATCTTCATTTTGTTTCATATTGAAACTCCTGCCAACAAAGAGAGTAGACTCTAATCAGACGCCGCATCATGCGACGTCCGATCAGAGTCTACAGTGTTTGCATATGTCCCATATATGGGATCGTGGGCACAAATGGGTTAAACATAGCATCGCTACGCATTGTACATTTGTATTTCTTATATTTTCATAAACTGTAATGCTTTTACTCTTGTCATGCCAATCGCGACTCGGCTAATTGGCGAATACCGTTTTGACCCAGATAGGACGGCGAGTAGCTCGGCGTCTGATCTGGATCCAAACTGCCTCACACAAATTTTAGATTTGTTCTATAAAGAAAAGCAACAAAAATAAGTTGATTCGTATGCAGAATACCTGTATGCAGACGCTAATTCAGGATGACAAGTGACAACAAATAATGTACATGTTGTAAAACTAAATGCTTGAATGTAAACGTATATATGAAGTGCTATCGATTATGTAGTTTTCCTACTTAATTATGTGTCTGGTTGCTACCATATATCTATCAGGGAAACCAAACTTTCGAAATTGCAAAAAATCATTTATTCGAAATGTTTAACACGAAAGAAATTCATCAGGATAGCTTATGTTAACTTAAACAATAATTTTCTACTCGCATATCCAACTATTTTTACTTACAATGACAGTTTCGGCACTCCATTGGAGTGCCTTCTTCAGACTGTGATCTAAACCGTTGGTGACGTCATGAGTTTTGTTTACTACTGGTCAATTTTCCCGTAGTAAACAGCGGCCGGTAGATGGGGCTCATTAGATATCCCCCCTCGTCCCTGTTCATGACTTTGTCCTCCTGTACAATGCATAACGATTCTCTTAACCTCCTCAGGGATGTATTATTCTCTGTGTCTATCACTTTTACACACTGCTGTAAAATCTACGCTATAACTGTGGAACAAAAATGGCTGCGCCCTTGATAAACAACGAGGTAAGGACAATGAAACGTTGTTTTTGAGAGTCTTTCTTTATAATATCAAAAAAGGAGTAGTTGCACGGAATATCTCGGTTATATGTGCATGCTCCGGCGTTGTGTTCTCGTTGGATACTCGCTTAGTTAAGACGTTTAACTCGATAAAGTTGCGACAGATACCGGATTTCTTGAACATTTACGTGTGAAGAACTCAGAAAAAGCTTCGTAAAGCTGGTGTATTAGAGATTCTGCAATATTATCCAAACCAAAACACTCCCTGATGGGCAGTATTGATAAATTGATATAAAAATGTCCCCTTTACGTGAATATAAAAACTTTATAGGTTATTTTTCAAATACAACGTTCCTCCATGCCGGACACGATACAACGTTCAGACTGCAGGGTAAAAAATGCATCGAGCTAATACTATACGTATACGCGACTGTGCTCTCACTTACAAGACAGTTGAAGACATATCTTCAGTAGTGTGTACCTATAGACCTTTGTAGCGTATATTTTTAGACAACCTCCCGGGTAACACTTGACAATGAACTTATAATCGTGGAATTAGGGCATGCATACAAGTGTTTTAAAGCGATCTTGCGAGGCAACTTGCATAACATATCACTCATACTTAAAAGCAGGCCCGGCAAAGTATGTCTATGTAATTAATACCTGCTCTGTTAGTTGGTTAACCCTTTTGGCGCCGTAGTCGCATAAAGTAGACTTTGCAAATAGTTCGGATCCAGATTAGACGCCGCGCAACGCGGCGTCTGATCAGGATCCAAACTGTTTGATACTTTTATTGATATTTCGTAAGTCATAAAACCTTAAATCTAACTTTGAAACGTTCTTGCACAACAATACACAACATATTTTGACAATGTATCTACTAATTTATACGCGGTAAGTTTAGAGTGTGTAATAAATGTCGCAATTTTTCACAACCAAGCAATCTTGCGTGAATTCAATTTCGCAGTATGCCACAATTCCTAGTTGGCATTAAAGTAATTATTTTGTGTGTGCATGAATTTGCATATTCATCCATTCGCGTTATACGCGAAAGTTACCACACAGGAATAGTAGAGAGGAAATGTCATGTTGGGTTCAAGTGAGCGCGGCTAAAATTCTTTTTCTAAGTCCAAATTGTAATGTCGAAAAGCATGAAAAATCCTAGTAGACTTGGAGATTCACTGAAATACACACTGTGAATTTGCATTATGAATAAGACAATGAATAAAATTGATGAGTTCATCGGAATACCTGTGTCACCTGCCAGCAAGCATCAGCTGAGCATTCTCTTTCGATAAGAGAAATTTCATTTCAAATTCTTTAGTAAAACAGAAGAAATCTGCAAGAAACGGAAAAGTTGAAAAGGAGAATAAATCTCACAATATTGATGCAAGAGTTATGAACCTTGTGCAATACACTTCCACTTGTCAGGCTCTATCTATAAATGAAGTTTCATCTTAAAAGCTTCAGTAGAACAGGTGTTATGAAGCGGGACACAAAAAGCGTGACGGACAGAGAGACGGGTGGACAGACAGACGTGTCGGACGGACGGACGGCGGACAAGTGATTCCTTGGTGTCACCTCTGCCTACAGCAGGTGACAAAACAGTATGTAGAATATAGACCAAAATGTCTTGTTAAAACATCCCTGAAAGTTCAATAAAGTGCACACGGTACAGATGTAATGTTTTCAAAACATAGCCATAGATTTCAAAAGGGCATTTTCCCTTTATGTTTGCTGTGCAAAAATGGACATTTGTCCACATTAGATAATTATTTAACATGCGAGGATTAAGAAGAGAGCCCCCGAGATATCGGAAGTACAGTGTTTTGGACAGTAAATTTCCATTTCCAAATGCCCCACCTCCCCAATCTGGTGTGTTTGGCTTCCTCTCGTTTAGGCATGAATCCCCCGAATGGTAACTAAAACCGTTCTGGTTCCGCGCCTTTATGAACAAAATGCCTTTTTCGAGTGCATCTGTCGGTGCCTCTTACAAAGCGAATGCATACGTAGAATAGACCACACCAATCCATATTTTATTATTTGCTAAATATATGCATATAGCCATGTAGATTTCAGAATCAAAGCGTTCTTAAAATATACGCTACAAAGGTCTATAGGTACACCTAAAACAACATGTCATCAGGAAAGAGTGGTGTTTCAGTATAAATAATCATTAACCCTTTCGGCGCCAAATTATTCGGGAGATATTTACCCCTTCATCGCTTTATTGTCGTCTGCTTGAGTACTGTTCTCTGCAAGAACGTTTCAAAGTTAGATTTAAGGTTTTATGACTTACGAAATATCGATAAAAGTATCAAACAGTTTGGATCCTGATCAGACGCCGCGTTGCGCGGCGTCTAATCTGGATCCGAACTATTTGCAAAGTCTACTTTATGCGACTACGGCGCCGAAAGGGTTAACCAACTAACAGAGCAGCTATTAATTACATAGACATACTTTGCCGGGCCTGCTTTTAAGTATGAGTGATATGTTATGCAAGTTGCCTCGCAAGATCGCTTTAAAACACTTGTATGCATGCCCTAATTCCACGATTATAAGTTCATTGTTAAGTGTTACCCGGGAGGTTGTCTAAAATATACGCTACAAAGGTCTATAGGTACATGTACACACTACTGAAGGTATGTCTTCAACTGTCTTGTAAGTGAGAGCACAGTCGCGTATACGTATAGTATTAGCTCGATGCATTGTTTACCCTGCAGTCTGAACGTTGTATCGTGTCCGGCATGGAGGAACGTTGTATTTGAAAAATAACCTATAAAGTTTTTATATTCACGTAAAGGGGACATTTTTATATAAATTTATCAATACTGTCCATCAGGGAGTGTTTTGGTTTGGATAATATTGCAGAATCTCTAATACACCAGCTTTACGAGGCTTTTTCTGAGTTCTTCACACGTAAATGTTCAAGAAATCCGGTATCTGTCGCAACTTTATCGAGTTAAACGTCTTAACTAAGCGAGTATCCAACGAGAACACAACGCCGGAGCATGCACATATAACCGGGATATTCCGTGCAACTACTCCTTTTTTGATATTTTAAAGAAAGACTCTCAAAAACAACGTTTCATTGTCCTTACCTCGTTGTTTATCAAGGGCGCAGCCATATTTGTTCCACAGTTATAGCGTAGATTTTACAGCAGTGGGAACGTAGAACAGCAGTCGGCGACGTTACGTCTTACCAGTGTGACCCTCCCAGTCTATAACATGGTTGTGTCTAGCAATATGATTTGTCACAGCACTCGCATGTTCTGTAGACTAGGATGCCTTGTGCTCTGCCCTTGTGAACACTTGTGGACAATTATCCGAGTCTTTTATATGTTCTTTTATCCTGGTCTCGAGCTTTCTACCTGTCTCACCGATGTATGCCGCATTACAGTTTTTGCACGGTATGCGATAAACACATCCACATACCTCCTCGGTTTTTGTTTTGTCTTTTTGGTGCACCAGTGCTTTCCTAAGGGAGTTTATTGGCCTCATAGCCACACTTATATCATGTTTACGAAACACCCTCGCCAACGCCTCTGATACATTTATAACATATGGGATAACCACATTCCCTTTATACTTTTTTTCCTCTCTCCTCCCATTACACTTCCTTTGTTTGTCTCTATTCCTGTTCTCTACCTGATGTTTCACCTTTAACTGTCATTGTAAGTAAAAATAGTTGGATATGCGAGTAGAAAATTATTGTCGAAATGTTTAAGTCTACCACCTTCCCCCAAACAGAAAGTTATAATAACCCATAAGAGCTAGTCTGACCCATAGAGGTCCGGAGTTTGACTCTTGCCAAACTCCTGGTCCCTATGGTTTGACCTTTCAGTGCATTTTCAATAACCATGTTACCACTGCCATATTGAATATATTGTATTTTGATCACATGCTGTTACACTCTGTTGTAAACTGTGACTAATAAAATATATGTTTTTGTTCTGTTCTGTAAAATAACAAGTATTTTCTCCAGCTGTGAGATTTATTCTGTATCCAAAACTAAAATAACTAACGTCTTCTTGGGGCGCATCTACCATAATGGGTCAGGTTTGACTTGAAGAGACATTAAACCTTCTACACACAATACACATGCTATAACAAACATTGTTGAGACTTCTTCTCCGACATCATGCAAAAAGAAGATGTCTAATCAATCATTATAATGGGACTTAACTTCTTCCCAGCTTATGTTTTAATTTAGCACTTAGTTGATCGTTTGAGATGTTCTGGCGAATAGAAATTATTTCAAAATGAAAGCAACGCAAGTTATAAATACAGTGGCCCCACATCACACCCCAATGGGAGACAAAGAGTGTGTGCTGTTCGGAAGGAGTTGTTTTAGGGACAGGTTTGGATCTGCTTTAATTTTTCACAAAATTAGATCTACATTCAGTTGAACGTAGCCAAATTTGTGTTTTGCCGGTGGGGACATCATATTTGTCTTACAGACAATCCATCCCTTTATTCTATTGTAAAAATGTCCAATATGTGACTGAGAAAAACAGCAGACGACAATTTGAAGCAGACGATATTTCAGCAGTGAAAGGATAGGATATAATTGTCTTGTTTCGGGGAACACTGGCAAGCGTTGTGGTAAGGTGGGGTCGTTGTAGGGAGGGAGCACTGTGGTTATGTAATGGATACATTACAGTGTAAAAAAGAACAGGGAATATCTGTTACTGGTAGTAGCAAAATTAATTGTACTATTGAAGGACGAAGATTGCCGAAAGGTTACGATTCTTTCCCGATCCGAATATTGTTTCAAGCCTCTTTCTGGTAATTATGACGTCATTTCCGCTAAATCCAGTGACAATGCTACATGTACTAGGCAACCAGACGCCATTAAATTTTGTCTTTTATCTGAGTAAGCTGCACATCGCATTGCTCTCGATATTTTATAATTTTACAAAGCAATACCGCAACCGGAACTTCAGCAAACATTACCAAAGTAAGTACGAACACACGCACGTTGAGGTGAAAAAGTTTAAGTTCACAATCTAAGTTATTAACACGGAAAAAACATTTTTAAATCCTAAATGAACTGTTTACTATTTGTAAAGTGGAAGGAATGGACTTACATTTTGATGAGATTATGTAAGCTTAACACATTAATATCAATGGCTGCAGACCACTTGGAATATGGGTTGGTGCAGTAATAGAACATTCACATATGTTTCTCTCATATATTTACAACCGGTGGACATAGTCGAGGGGTAAAACTCTCGATTAAGACATCAGGGATCGTGAGTTCGATCCTCCGCCAGATCAAATCCTTGAGACTTTATAAACCGAGGTCCTATGTATCACTGCTTTACACTGGGCATCCAAAAGAACCAGAGAACTCTGTCGATAATATGAGTAGGGCATCTCACCCGGGTTCTCTGTATCCGCTCCACTCTCTCTTGGGCGCCCAGTTAGCCAATATGATGGCAGAAAAGGACTTTAACAACCATAACAACAAATCCTCATTAGTTATTTACTGATTTAAAATCTTTTAAAATTCAACTTTTGTAAGTCGGCTTCGATGAAGATATAGAATCTACCCTATAAGTGAATGTCATTTGCAAACTAGATGAGAATGTCCGTCTTTCAGTACGGCTGGGGTCGATACTTCCAAGAATCTAAACAATGAGCGAGTCAAAAGGCAAATTAACAATGCCCCCATCTTAAGAACGAATTCAAATAGATCTCGACCCATAACCCGACATTTAGAAAATAGATCTAGAACTATTAGTGTCTAGAATTTCGGTCAATCTTGTGAAAGGGTAAGATAAATATCTAATGGTTTTGTTTCGGGAAACACTGGCAAGCGTTGTGGTAAGGTGGGATTCGTTGTTCGAAGGGTCGTTGTAGGGAGGGAGTACTATGGTTATGTAATGGATACATTATAGACAGTATAAAAACATGGAATATCTGTTACCTTATTAGCATAATTGCACAATTGTACTATTGAAGGACGAAAATTGCCGAAAGGTTACGATTCTATCCCGATCCGAATATTGTTTCAAGCCTCTTTCTGGTAATTATGACGTCATTTCCGCTAAATCCATTGACAATGCTACTAGGCAACCAGACGCCATTTGTCTTTTATCTGAGTAAGCTGCACATTGCATTGCTCTCGATATTTTATAATTTTACAAAGCAATACCGCAACCGGAACTTCAGCAAACATTACCAAAGTAAGTACAAACACACGCACGCTGTAGTGAAAACGTTTAAGTTCACGAGCTAAGTTATTAACACGAAAGAAACACAATTTTTAAATCCTAACTGACTTGCTTACTTCTTGCAAAGTGGGAGGGATAAACTAAGTCTTACATTTTGATGAGATTATGCAAGCTTAACACATTAATATCAATGGCTGCAGACCACTTGGAATATAGGTTGGTGCGGTAATAGAACATTCACATTTGTTTCTCTCATATATTTACAACCGGCGGACGTAGGCGAGGGGTAAAACTCTCGATTAAGACATCAGGGATCGTGAGTTCGATCTTCCGCCGGGCCAAGTCGTTGAGACTTTATAAACCGAGGTCCTATGTATCAGTGCTTTACACTGGGCATCCAATAGAACCAGAGAACTCTGTCGATAATATGAGTAGGGCATCACACCAGGGTTCTCTGTATCCGCTCCCCCCTCTCTCTGGGGCGCCCAGTTAGCCAATATGATGGCAGAAACGGACGTTAACAACAACAACAACAAATCCTCATTAGTTATTTACTGATTTAAAATCTTTTAGAATTCAACTTTTGTAAGTCGGCTTCAATGAAGATATAGAAACTACCCTATAAGTGAATGTCATTTGCAAACTAGATGAGAATGTCCCACTTTCAGTACGGCTTGGGTCGATATTTCCAAGAATATCTAAACAATGAGCGAGTCAAAAGGTAAATAAACAATGCCCCACTGTTTAAGAATTCAAATAGATCTCGACCCATAACCTGACATTAAGAAAATAGATCTAGAGCTAATAGTGTCTAGACTTTGGTCAACCTTGTGAAAGGGTAAGATAAATGTATAATTGTCTTGTTTCGGGGAACACTGGTAAGCGTTGTGGTAAGGTGGGATTCGTTGTTCGGAGGGTCGTTGTAGGGAGGGAGCAATATGGTTATGTAATGGATTCAATACAGACAGAATAAAAATAATTGTATTGTACTATTGAAGGACGAAGATTGCCGAAAGGTTACGATTCTTTCCCGATCCGAATATTGTTTCAAGCCTCTTTCTGGTAATTATGACGTCATTTCCGCCAAACCCAGTGACAATGCTACTAGGCAACCAGACGCCATTTGTCTTTTATCTGAGTAAGCTGCACATCGCATTGCTCTCGATATTTTATCATTTTACAAAGCAATACCGCAACCGGAACTTCAGCAAACATTACCAAAGTAAGTACGAACACACGCACGTTGTAGTGAAAAAGTTTAAGTTCACGATCTAAGTTATTAGCACGAAAAAACACATTTTTTAAATCCTAACTGAACTGTTTAGAATCTACTATTTGTAAAGTGGGAGGAATGAACTTACATTTTGATGACATTATGTATGCTTAACAGTTTACACATAAAATATCAATGGTTGTAGACCACTTGGGATATGTGTTGTTGTTGTAATAGAACATTCACATATTTTTCTCTCATATATATTCTAGATCTAGATATATTTACTGATTTAGAATATTTTAGATTTCAACTCTTCTAAGTCGGCTTCAATGAAGATCTAGCTTAGTGAATGTCATTTGCAAACTAGATGAGAATGTCCCACTTTCAGTACGGCTTGGGTCGATATTTCCAAGAATCTAAACAATGAGCGAGTCAAAAGCCAAATTAACAATGCTCGCTGTTTAAAGAACGAATTCAAATATCCCGACCCATATGATAACCTTAAAATTAGGACATAGATTTAGATCTAGACTTTGATAAAACTTGTGATAGAGTTTACTTCACTTGTTGAAGTTGGATGGAGATATCTGAGGCAGCCCTCGGGCTCGTGGCTCACTTAACCCAATACGCATATATAGATCTATACGCCTTTAATGGGATAGAATTTACTTTGCCGGTCCCCAGGGTCTTCCTTACCGTTGCAACAGGTTGCCATGCAAGAGTAAACACGTCACCATTTTATATTTCGTTACGAAGCGATCATGGGGGTTCGGACGCTAAAAATACGCAAAGTCCGATTTTGAGGTAAAGGTCCTGTTATGTTCTAAGATAGCCTATTTCTATATAAATTGTCATAATTCCCCGGACGTTTGGGGGACTGGCAAAGTAAAAGCGTTCCAAGGACTAAAACAATATAGAAAGCCATTCGCAATGAGTACCACATATTGGTATTCAAATGATGTAGAGAATTTTTACATGCTAGCACCGAGTCCTTCAATATTTTGGAACGCTTTTACTTTGCCGGCTTTTTATATTAATAACATATTGCAGAACTTTCAGCATAAAGTCAGCGCGATTCTGTAGAATAACCAGCAAAACTGCAGCCCCTGCATGCCTCTGTGGTTGATCTGGGTTTACCGTATAAATACACTGTTTCACAAACATAAAAAGGTATATTTCGGCATCTTACTTCCAATAAGCGTGTGGTCGCTAAAACTATTATTCCACGTGTCAACGGTTTGGAACAAAACCCGAGACCGGGTAACCTAGCGCATGAATAGGCTCCAAACTGTTTGCCTATCAAATTGAAATAAGTCGTCAAAATGTGCCAATTCTTGTCATTGCGCATATACAAACTTACTGTCAAATTAACCCTTTATCCCAAATCCTGTTTCTAGTTTTGAAGAAAGGTTCACACATTTAGACTTGAGGCGCACCTTACTTTAATTGCAGTCTGCTTTAAGCTATCATCTACTAGGATATGGGAAATATTTTTAAAGTTGCATATTCATTAGTGCATAAATTCGAATTATTTTCTTCAGTGAAGGAATTGATTAAATGCGTAAAAAACGTATCTATGGTGTAAAAGGTTAAAGCAAAGAAACAGAATGCCTGATAAATTCAGGGCTGCCATAAGTTGACATGGAAAATCCTTAGATTCCAAATTTGCATTTTTCATGTGCGATTCTTTACCCAATCGTCTGTTTTTTGACACGTGGCTGCTTAAAGCAGGCTTGAAGTAAAGCAGAATGCGCCCTAAGGCGCATTCTGCTTTACTTCAAGCCTGCTTTTAGTTACTATGTACAAGAAAAAAAATCCGGAGATTTAGGAAAAATCCGGAGAAATGGCAGCCCTGTAAATTTCCAATAGATACGAAAACTAAAGAAATTCTCAAAACAGTAGTTTCGGCATTTCCAACTTCCTATTTATGTAAATGTATCTTGCATACACGTATGCACTTGCAATATAGTTAACTCTTTAAACAAATAAAACTTATATACAATACATATAACAGGAATATCCTAGCATGTTCTTTTCTGGAGTGAAACCTATATACAATACATATAACAGGAATATCCTACACGGTCTTGTCAGAAGTGAAACCTCTGTCAGTTGTGGCTAGAGTCTCCAAATATTCTGTACTCGGCGGTCCTTTTTTCTAGCTTATAGTATGTATGATCTGCTAAGCTGAATAAAAAGTAAAGCACGCCGCACTACTGTTTGCTTATACGAATATACCCAAAAAGAACCCCAACACGCTACATGGAACACACCTCAAATCTATTGAAAACGCAAAATATTTATGAATTGACTTCAGCAAAACATTGACATGGGAAAATCATTCTAATAACATCTAAGGCCAATAAGACTCTTCGCTTCATTAAGAGAAATGGAAAACAAACAGACAAAAGAAGCATGCTACAAAATATATGTCCGTCCCTAGGTTGAGTATTGCTCTTCTATTTGGCATATTTGGCAGCAGAATAAAACCCATAGGTTAGATAATTATATAGAAATGTTTCAAAGATCAACAGCTTGTTGCATGTCTTTAAGGATTATCACTACACTAGAATTGTCTCAAAAATGGCGTCTGGATCGGGATCTGGATATATGCACTGCAGGGCTGTTTAAGTATATAGATAGATAGATAGATAGATTTATTTCAATATCATGTAACTGTAACATGACAATAGCTAACAACACACACATACATCTTAAAACAAAACACAATTTATAAAAATTGCAATGATTATATATATGTTGTGTTATGAACTATGTCAGTCACATCAATATCAAGGATTATAAATACCACGAATGAGGAACAATGTTGTTCACCACCCGTGGGATTACACAAAAAAGAGAAAAGACATCTCTTATTTCCATTGTGGTCCTTATTGATATTGATGGTCTGACATAGAGAGGCATGATCTATGAACTAATAAGATTAAATAATAAATTAAAAATAATACTGAGTATATTTTGTTAATTACCAAACCAGTCCCTACCCTTAATTATGATAAAAATTAAAGACTGACGTAGAAAAGTATGAAATAAACTATCCAAATTAAAATAATAACAATAGGTTTGCTTATAAGATAAACAAATCTGTGTAAAAATATATTAGAATGAGATCATTGACAATACACTGAAGTTTACATTATTGTATCTTAACTTTTGACTATAAATATTACTTAAAGATGAGTTACACTATTGAATCTTAACTTATGATTATAAATATTACTTACTCGTATATATGAGTTCCATTAACCAATAAATTTCTCTTAGATGTTCATATTATGACTTAAAATGTGATCTTTTACTCCCCTCTTGAACTTTGCTAAAGTTGACATACTTCTAAGATGTGCAGGTACTTTGTTCCATAGTGTACATCCGTTGTAGGAAAATGATGTGAGACCAAAACCTTTGACCTTAGGGGGTACAAATGAACCGGTCTGACTAGATCTGGTTTCGTAAGCATGAACAGTATCTTGAGCTGTAAAATTTTGACTCATATAGTCAGGACTTAGACCATTTTTTATCTTAAAAACATGACAGAGAACAATTTGGTCGACCCTTCTTGAAACGTTTAACCAATCGAGAGAGGTAAAGTGTTCATGTTTAATACTAGATCTGGGATCCAAATTGAGTACAAAACGGACAATCTTATTCTGCGTAACCTGAAGCTTGTCTTTCCAAAACTTAGTTAACCCATAATACCAAAAGGAACAGGAATAATCAAAATGACACTGAATGAGAGCTGAAACTAACAACCTTTTTGTATGTTCAGTAAGATAACTCCGTTTCCTGTATAAGAATTTTAACCTAGCATTAGCTTTCTTGATAATTGAGCTAGCCATTGCTTCACCTGTTAAATGTTGATCTATAGTAGCTCCAAGATATTTGACCGACGAAGTAGACTGAATAGCCTGACCATTACATGTGACATTAAGATTCGTATTTGATTGAAGCATACGTTTGGAGCCAAAAATAATAGATTCTGTTTTTCCTAAGTGTAAAGACAACTTGTTATCCACCAGCCACTGATTAACCACTTCAAGATCCTCCGACAACTCTCGCTCTATTTGAGACTTATTTTTACCAGAAACCATGATAGCAGAATCATCAGCATATAGTAATAATTTGTTTTTGACAACAGCAGACATGTCATTCACATAAATTAAAAATAATAAGGGGCCAAGTATAGATCCTTGGGGTACACCACAAGTTACATCACGAGGGTTAGAGAATGTTCCAGAGACATCAACTAATTGTTTCCTGTCTGAGAGGTATGAGTTAAACCATTTAAGAATATCGTGCCCAAGACCAATAGCTTCTAATTTCATCAAAAGTATTGAATGATCGACTGTGTCGAATGCTTTCTGCAAATCAAGTAAAATCATGCCTATATAATTACGTTTATCCATTTGAGATTTGATATAATCTGAAAGATGAATGAGACAAGTATCAGTTGAAAACAGTTTTCTAAAGCCCGACTGAAGTTCATACAACAGATTTTTCTCACTGAGGTAAGAGTCAACCTGGTCATAGACAACCCTTTCAAACACCTTGGATAAAATGCATAGTATTGACACCGGGCGATAGTTACCCACTTCTGTTTTGTCATTCTTCTTGAAAAGGGGAACAACCCGTGCTGATTTTAAATCATCAGGGACAACTCCTTGTATCAGGGACAGATTGATAATATGCGTGAGCGGACAAGCTATTATAGTTGCACTATCTCTTACAAATTTGCTAGGAATACCATCAAGTCCAGTGGATTTATTCACACTAAGTTTATTTAAATACTTCAAAATATGGTTTTCTGACAAAATAGAAAAAGAAAAATTATTAGGTATCACCCCTTTCTGTGCATAGAATTTCAAAACAAATTCTCTTCCAAATCTACCAAGAGACTTGGGCAGTTTTTCAACTAGTTTTGCAGCAACAGTTGTATAAAATACATTGAACTTCTCAGAGATTGACTGTTTATCAAAACATATGTCATTACTCTCACCCATTTTGAGACCAATATTTGAACATGATAATGATTTAGACTTTTTTGTAGGTAGACCAAGGTGTTTGAGAGCATCCCAAAGAGACTTAGAGTCTGATTTGTTTTCTTCCAGTTTGTGTTTAAAATAGTCCTGTTTTGCCTTATGAATAAGTTGTTGTGTTCTATTTCTATGTTGTCTAAAACTAACTAAATTTTCATCACGTTTGTCCTTTCTATATCTATTAAAACCTGCATCTCTTTCTTTCATACTTTGTAGAATCTCTTGTGTCATCCATGGTTCAGTTCTTTGCTTTATTCTTACTTGTTTCACAGGTGCTACATTGTTAACAACAGATAAAAATATTGATTTAAAAGAATCCCATGCAACTGATACATTATCACATAATAAAACTGAACTCCAGTCTGCATTTAGCAAAGTATTTTGAAAATCATCTTTGTTGTAGTTCTTCATAGATCGGATTTTTGTGGTATTATGTAAACCTATAAACTCTTTACTAACTTTTCTGGTACAAAATGTCATTAAATGATCACTGATACAGGTATTTATTACACCAGACTGTGATATTTTATCACTATCAGATACTAAAATGAGATCAATAATAGTTGACGTTGCATGACCAATTCTGGTAAAACTAGAAATGAGTTGTTTGAAATGAAACATATCCATAAAATTCCTTAGACTATTGACTAATTTACATCTCTTGTTTGACTTAGATACATCTGTATTAAAATCACCTAAAATAACTGTTTCCTGAGTTAAAAAGTCAGCAGTCTCTGAACCTATAGATTCAAATAGATCATAAAAAACAGTTTGTTTTGGAGGCCTATAAACAGTTCCACAAAGTATTGGCTTAGATTTAGGTAATAAAATATCACACCACACAGCTTCCAAGTCCTTGTTCTGAAGGTCATCACGAACATTATACGTAAGGTCGCTTCTAATGTAGGAACAAACCCCGCCGCCATGTCTATTTCTGTCGTTTCTGATGAGATTATAGTTGGTGATGCTTATTTCAGAGTCAAAAATAGTGGAGTCTAACCAAGTTTCACTATAAGATAAAACTGCAGCGTTGGTTTTACGCGCTAAGATTCTCACATCGTCCATTTTCGGCAATAAACTACGAACATTCAGATGAATAAAATGCAGCCCACGTTTCCTGAATACTTGATAATTGTCAGAATCAGGCCCAGGACACTGGTGCACATCACCACACAACAGTATGCAAAGTGCGAGGAAGAATCTGTGTCTGTGAGTTCTATAGTAGGATGAAGTGTTCTCCTTTACGGAATGACTATTCAGTATATATGCATGCGCATCGGGAGAGAGAGAGCGTTGGAAGTACACTGGTCGTACATCAGAGCTCTCTTTAAGCGTCTGCTCTGAATT
The DNA here is from genome assembly GCA_922989275.2 of Gari tellinella. Classification (NCBI taxonomy): domain Eukaryota; kingdom Metazoa; phylum Mollusca; class Bivalvia; order Cardiida; family Psammobiidae; genus Gari; species Gari tellinella. The sequence continues at coordinate 69,430,780 of OV277858.1, read as the reverse complement.
TGAGAACAATCGAATATAAAAGAACAAATCATTGGTCATATATTTCAAAATCAGATGCAACCTAGTAGCCGTTTACCAAAATCATCACACTCAGAATAGAAATATTAACTAGTTAATCCCTTTCCCCCCAAAATACCCAAGACCATGATCATCTTACTGTCTGTCAATGACATCATCTAGAACATATGTTACATCTATTAAATTATAGAATCTGATTCTGAATCGGCAAGAAATTAAAAATGAAGTTTGTTAAATATTGAAAGAGTTCTTCGTTCTTTGCTCGCTATTGGAGGGCGAAGATTGCCGAAAGATTACCATTCTTTCCGAAAATTATTTCAAGCCTCTTTCTGATAATCATGACGTCACTTCCGCTATTGTCATTGACAAATTTGCTAGGCAACCATACTTCATTTGTCTCTTATCTGAGAAAGCTGACTTTTGCCTCGCTCTCGATATTTTATCATTTCACAAAGCAATATCGCTACAGGAATACCAACAAACATTACCAAAGTAAGTACATACATACACATGTTGTACGGGGAAAATTTACAGTTCAAGATTTGAGTTAATAAGACGAAGAAAACTTGTTTAAAACCTCAATCTAGAATTGTTTACTATTTGTTAAGTGTAGTGGGAGGGATAGACTTTACGAATATGCTATCTATATATCTTCCATTAAGTCATATCCCTGCGGGGGACATAGCTTTTGGTGCGCGTCAACTGTCGAAAAAATGAGTAAAAGTAAAAGCTGGTAGCAGATAAAAAAAAATAAACCCACTGCTGCTTCCAAATTGATTCAAAATAATTCCATAGAATACAGTGGAGAAGACGTTATTCTTTCCCAATAAACGCGTTTACGCTACAACTATTATTTCCATTGCAAACTGTTTGCCACTCAGATTAACATGAATAGTCAGAGCTGTCGAAAAATTGTCATTTTCTACGTTTGTTTGTAACGCTTTTGTGTTTCGTTTGCGTTTAAACGGGAAAGAAAACGTTTTCTCAGCTGTAACTGCAAATTTAAGATGAAATTCAGATTTTCAATTTCTAATATTCCTTTGGCGGTTTTTCGAAACCCGATATATATATATAGATCCGTGCATGCCTATCACATTTCTTTAATTACAACTAAGATGTAAACAAAAATATCTAAAGGATTCAAGATAATACAGTTGTTCTATATATACATGTACAGAGTAAAGTCAAACTTTACCATATTGAAAATTGAAATACAGTGGAACTTCTCTATTACGACCACTTAGAAAGAAGGCTAATTGATTGTATAAAAGACATGTATAATTTTTTTTTCAATATTCCAGATATTTAATAACAGCCATGTGACAACCTAAAGCACAGTGAAAGTTAAACAGGCCATAAAGTAACGTTATTCTGTTTTACTTTCACATTGCTTTACCCTGTACCATGTTTCTAGCTTTGAAGACAAGTGGTCACTAAGTCTTAAAGCAGGTTGAAAGTATAAAAGGCATGTGACAACCTAAAGCAAGGTGAACGTTAAAAATACATGCCCTAAAGGAACGTTCTCCTGTTTTACTGTCACATTGCTTTACCCTGTACCATGTTTCTAGCTTTGAAGACATGTGGCCACGTAAAGCAGGATGAAAGTAAATTAAATCAAAATGCGCCTTAAAGCGCATTCCGCTTCACTTTCAGCCTGTTCTATGCTACCAGCTGCTAGGATCTAGAAAATATTTCCTTATGGCACATGCCCATGACTGTATAAATTGGAACTATTTTCTTCAGTGGGAGAATAATCTAAATGTGCAAAAATGTGCTTTTATGGGGGAAAGAGTTTTAAGCAGTCAGCTGTGGTAAACACCTCATGATAAGTACAGTGGAGAATCTGTTATTCTTTCCCGTTTAAACGCAAACGTACGCAAACGCAAAACACTAAAACGTAGAAAAGTACAACTTTTTGACAATTCTGATAATTCATCTTTATCTTGGTGGCAAACAGTTTGGAGCCTGATCAAACGCCGGGTTACCCGGCGTCTGATCTGGCTCCAAAATGTTTGTATTGTTAATAATAGTTTTTAGCCTAAACGCGTTTATTGGGAAAGAATAACACATTCTCCACTGTACATTTTAGCGAGTACTTAGACTTAGGTCTAAGTACTCCGTGATTTTAGTGGTCGTAACAGAGATGTGTAAATGCCATTACAGTGGAGAATCTGTTATTCTTTCCCAATAAACGCGTTTTCGCTAAAACTATTTTTTCTTCTACAAACAGTTTGGAGCCAGATCAGACGCCGGTTAACCCGGCGTCTGATCAGGCTCCAAACTGTTGCCACCATAATAAACATGAAATATCAGAATTGTCCAAAAGTTGTTCTTTTCTACGTTTTAGCGCTTTGCGTTTGCGTACGTTTGCGTTTAAACGGGAAAGAATAACAGATTCTCCACTGTACAGTACTGCTGTTTCTAGACTACCACAGTGGAGAAAACCTTATTCATTTTCAATAAACGCGTTTACGCTAAAACTATTTTCCCCATTTCAAACAGTTTGGAGCCAGACCAAACGCCGCGTCTGATGGCTCCAAACTGTTTGCCACTCAGATTAACATGAATAGTCAGAATTGTCGTTTCGTTTTCGTTTAAACGGGAATGAATTACGTTTTCTCCACTGTTACCACTACACTGACTGAGGACTGAGCCAGCTCTACTGTTGTTGTTGTTATTGCTACTGTTGCAGTTGGCACTGTTGATTCTGTTACAACTGCTTGTGCTACAATATGTAACAATAGGTAAACAGTGTATATAGTTTTAAAATATCACTTATTCATGAGCACAAAACCTTAAAATCTGCACCAATAATTTCTAACACTTGTAAATATTTATGGCGCCGGCACATAATCTTCAATTATGAAGGAGTGTTGTATATATGATGAAGATGAAGATGAAGAGGTATCTAAGCTGCAAGCGGGGTATCCCACGATTAGACACGGTGACTGATCAGGGTTTACGGTTTGCAATGTCTTGATATTCCGATTCTCATTTCATATATATATATATTAATTATATTATTGTTAATTTCAGATAATCATGATTAAGACAGAAGGTATCACTCTGGTCCTTGAACAGGCCAAGCTGAAGAATATGAGTATCTGGGAGTGTCTGACTCAGATATGTGGGCTTATCAGTTCTCCGCTTCTTCCCGTCGTACAGAAAGAACTGATGGTGAGTTGGTTATAGAATATTAATAATAATTATAGATAGTTGCAACATGTATTGTTTTTATTTAACCCTGCCACTGCAATGGCAGAAAACACTAATATTTCCACATAGTTTGATCGAGTCAGATGCCACATAACGCGGTGTCTGAAAAAAATAAAAGCTGTTTGACATCAATATCAATATTTTGGGTAAAATTGCCTAAACCTTAATTTTAGAAAGCATGGATATTGTCAGTGAATGTGTAAGACATGTGCAACATCATTGTTGCAGCGAAACTGTTTACCCGACAACATTTTGGAAATATTGACGATTCATTTCTATCTCAGTTGCAGACGATTTGGAGCCTGGTTGGACACCGGGTTATCCAGTATCTGATCTGGTTCCAAATGTTTGTACATGTTGTGTATTTAAGAACTTATAAATGTGTTTATTGGAAAGGAATTAAATGTACGTCTTCTCCGCTGAGTAATGATGATGGCTACATTTGATATGCCATGCAAATTTAGCGTGGAAATGACATTACTGTTTCCTATTTCAACGAAACTAAATCTAAACACAAAATAATAAAATCAAGAAACTAGTAGATTTTTATACGCCCACCTCTAAATGTGGTCGTATATTGACATGGTCCTGTCATTCGATTTGTCGTTACAGAGTTATCTGCCCTTGATGTTCTCAGATATGCTATAAATGGCATATTTAACAGTGTTTACACCCTTTGCATCTACAGTTTTGAATGATTTTTTTAATATATGCACTTGGTGTATTCAGATATGGTGGTAAAGTTTTTGTTCCTTTAATCTTTATGGTATACATGTAGTGTCTACAAATTTGAAAGGGTTTTGATCAAACTTTTTAAAACTATATATGGCGATAAATTGTCGGATGTGTTTTATTACGGTCAATATCCGGCTACTTTGTCAAGAGTTGTTTTCCCTTGATATGTTGAAAATGACATATTTAAACACACTCTAGCAGCTACAGTTTTGATTTTACTTGCACACAATGTATGGGTATAGATCCTTAGTCTTAGATGATACAATTAAGGTAAATCAAATCATTGGGTTGTGTGCCCTGAATTTGCTAAGCTATACTAGAGTATGTTGTATTCCAACTCTATATATTTGAATGCATTTAGATTAAACTTATTTTGATTATGAATGAAACTCAATGCCATGAATGATAAAACTATCAGGTTCATTTACCACATGCTTAATTTCCTTCATTTCGTGTTTGCTGGTAGGCGTATTATGTAGCGTTTCACGTCCGTTTGTGGTACTCTGTTTGAAAATGATTACATATTTAAAAGACTGGAAAACAATTGGGAGTCCAATCAAATACCTAAATACTTGGCGTCTGGGCAGGTAGCACATAGAAAGAACTTGTTTTAGGGATGTTGTTTAACCATTTACTCTATAGACATACCTTTGTATGACTTTTATTTATTCATCTGAAGAAACAAAAAAGTTCCATTGCTATAGTTATGAATATCTACCGTAAGAATCCTAGAAGATGGCAGGATGGCAGTAAAGTAGAATGCGCATGAGCGCACATTCTGCTTCACTTCCAACCTTGCTTTAGTGATAACATTTCTTCATAACTAAGAACAAGCTATAGGTTTAAATCTATTTCGAAGATATGTGCGGATTACTGTAATTACACGTAATACGTGTAAGGTCTCAAGGATTAATACTGTCAAAAAGGTTTCAATAGAAATCATTATTTGTTGTTTTTTCTTTAAAAAAACTGTAAATCTAATCAATATAATTTTTTTTTCAAGGTCTACATTCAGTACAACCAGACTCGAAACAGAGATTTCACAGGACCTCAGGAGGCGAAGGGACTAGAAGACTCCGCCTTGCGTGCTGACGTCATCAAGTCTCTGACCTCGGAGGCCAAGGTGAACCGTAGACTGAAACAGTTGGTTAGAGAGTGTCAGACACAGGTCGATCAGATCCATGCACGACGACAGTCCGTACCCGAGTCTCTGACGTCACGGGTGAGTGATAATTCACGACATTAAACTTATTTCATTTCTTAGTTACTTTAATCACCGCCAAACGCGACTAAAATCGATATTTACAAATCAGGACAATCATTCCAATATTTCTTTAGTCACTCTGCCTGAAATCTAGCTTTGAAACAAAAGTGCAAATCACAATTTTACATCTGACGATGTTGATATTATGAAAGGGTGAAAGCAATTTGTTATTTAGCGGTAAAAAGGTTAAATTCATTTGCGTCGAAATCACATTTCTAACACCCATTTGTCTGTTCATTGTTTGTTATTTTGTTGATTTTTGTTGTAATTGTTTTGCTGTTTTGCTGTTTTGTTTATCACTGACTCATTAATTACAAGTACAAGCTTATACGGGTTTGAATGTGTACTTTAGTCGTCTGCTAACAGTTTTCGTGTTGAACTACGCTCTGCTTCAAAATTGTGGTCAGAAAAAAGTTTTCATATTGATTGTTGTGTTCGAAACCTAGATCAAAGGTTATTTGGGAAAATATTTCTATCAGTCTCTCAGGGTTTAATTTGAATTATATATGTTTGAGGCTTGCTTTTATAAACTAGTACAATTAAACAGTCTTTTATTTACTGCAAAGGCGAAAACCTCTTCCGTTTTAACTAAACGAAATGCATTCTATTCCTACTGTCTCCCTCTGTACCTTTACATTAATCTTTATGTTGTATTTACTGTATGCTGCATATCTCTGCATGTAGCTAATCTCTCTAAGCTGTTAATCTCCATATAATACTGTATATCCCTGTATGCTGTATATCTATATGATTTATAGCTATGTGTGCTATATCTGGCACCGAGGTTACAAAACGTTTGAGTTTAGTCTGATATCGTTCTCAAGTATTTTGATTAGTCAGATTTGAGTTCTGACCAATCAAATGCTGGGGAACGATGTCAGACTCAACTGAACTCTTAAAAACCTTGGACCCCTGTATGCTGCTTATCTCTGTATGTTGTATATCTATATGTTGTTTACCTCTACTCATACTGTCTCTCTCCTTGTACCTCACATACTCTGGTAGATCTATAAAGACTTTCCTGTCCTCTCTGAGCTGACATCAGTTGATAAGCATCCTCTGACAGTTCTCTGTGATCATATCTTAGAACGATATGATCTTAACAAGGGTAAGTTCTGACTTAAAGCACGGACCGAGCGAATCTGTTTGCCCTAATTCTATGAATCAGAGTTTATGCTTATAAAACGTCTTGAGTCTTGGTATAAACTTGTTCTCAAGAATCTGACAGGTTAGAAATTGAAATCCAGGCGTGCAATTGGTCGGATTTGAAAAGAATATTTTCAAAGCTGATCAATCATAAGCATGTGTACTTTGCGTTCAAAATTGATCGATCGGATGTTTGAAACGGGTACATGTAGACTCTTTTACTCAAACCTGACCAACAAAAAGATTGAAAGCGATCTCAAACTCGTCTCAACTCTTTATAAAAGCATAGACATTTTTGAGGAAACGTTCAAAGTCAGACTCAAGAATGTTAATAAGCCCTAACCCTGCATTCAAAATGTTACGTCAGAATTGGTTAAGTACACCAGAGAGACTAGAGAGGAGGTCGTGTCATCAGTTATATTGTCTTTTTTCTGGGCTATGCAAAATTTGGTGAAGTTCCATTGATGAGTTTACTGTCATATTGGGTTTTTGAAAACTACTTACAGTTTTTGGCAGACATTGATGATGCTCTCTGTACCTCTGTATGGCGGTCATGTGTCACTTGTTTTAGCTTTAATTTCGTTTCACATTATGTAATACAGCCGTGTCTCGTCCTACTAGTGTGTGTGTGTTTGTTTCACGTAATGGGTCAATTGTCTTGGTACGAGTATCTAACCCTATACTGGGGTCCGAGATAAGAGGGAGACATCTGAACAAATTCAATATTTTCTCACTCATTTAAGAACCAAATCATGTGGTGTTCTCTACATAAAAGAAACGTTTTGATTGATTGATTGATTAAATTGGGTTTTACATGGCATCGCGACAGGATCGTCTTGAAGAGACGATTCTAATGAGTAGTGACACCATAGGGTTTATGCAGAAATGAAGATTTTAGTTTTCGAAATACTCCCTTTATCCGGAATTCTGTTTTTAATGCTAAGTAAAACTGTAGTGTGCAACAACCATCGTATGTTATATTCTAAAATTGGGAAATAAGGAAAATTTCTTTTTGAAAACAATGCCAGAGTGTTAAACAGTTTGAATCCTGATGAGACGTCTCAAAACTGTTTGCTAGAGAGCGTTTGTTGAATTTTTCGTTGATGCTGTTTCCAACTGCAATAAAATAAGATATAAATTATGACAGTGGTTTAAGAATATTAGTGTCCAATGGTTGTGAGCCTGATCAGACGTCGAAACACATGGTGGATTTTAAGGCCCAAAACCGTTCTAACCAGATATCAGTTATTGGATGTACAAACGCATTTTTGCCGAATAGTAACGCTTACAAATTAATGCTGTATTATGTATATATGATGTTGTTTTTTCTTTGTGTGTTTGTTTTTAAAATATGTTTATGAACTTGCTTGCTTGTCGTTTGTTTGTGCATTTGTATGATTTGATTTTGAGTATTGCATCAAAATGATAGTTTTGTAATAGTTTTGTTAAGACAGTTTTACTGCATTTGTAGAAATTTATTGACGCATGATGTATTCCTTATTTACAGATCAACATATCAGAAAGGTACTTACCTGTGTAGAGACGGAATCACTGTGGCACAAACATGTGTCAGCTTGTCAGCCAGTCAGTAACAAGGGCACCAAACGTGCAGAGTACAGCTCTAAGGGGGATAACTCTCAGACTTCCGGAAGTATCTGCACAGAGAAGAGTGCCTTATATACTCCATCGACAAGAATCTTCAACAATGAATATAAGAGAGTTGATGTTGATACAGCTAAAAATGGCATGGTTCTAAAGTTAGTCCGAAAGTCGACAGGGACAACAGCAAGCGCGGATCTATCATCAGAAGGCGCTATTGCGGCCATACTGCGTGAGGCTGGATCCGGGCATGGGCAACTGCAGGGCGCTGGCTTCCTTGTTCGTCGCTACCAGAAACTCTACGAGCGTAGCAAGAACACTGTAGAAAACGAACGAAAGGAAGGTGAGAAGTTAAATGATCAACAACAAAATGTTGTTCTAAATAGTTTTATTCACCTCTGAAATTACAGTTTAGACGAATTGAAAAGAAAACGCAGTGTAATAAAACGTAGAAAATGATAGGCTCTTGAAAATGTTATCGATTTATGTTAATCTTAGTGACAAACAGTTTGGAGTCTGCCCAGACGCCGTATTACCCGGCGTTTCATCTGGCTCCAAAATGGTTGCAATGTTAATAATTCTTGTTGGTATAAACACGTTCATTAGGAGAGAATAACATCTTCTCCACTGTAATCGTTCCTCTACAGGGTATTCAAGTGTATTTACTCATACCTTAGGTACTATTACATGCTTTTACTGTGCACTGTTCAGAGGTATACAAAGTTGAAATGTGGTTTGAATCCGGGCAAGTGGATACTTAAGGGCAGACAGGAAGTAAAGTAGAAAGCTCTTAATATATAAAGGAACTTGCTGCTATGTTTTTAGTCTAATTTAAACAACCGTCTAACCTTAAAATTAAAAACAAGATTTGTGGAGGACGAATTTAAACCTGTAGCGGCTATAAAACGATTAAAACGTTCTCTCGAATACTACTGCATTGAACATCATATTATTTAGTTTAAAGTAACTTCTTAGTGACATAATCAGATAACCCTTGTATATCTATAACCCAACTTTCCTGCAAGCATATACTTGTAGGCAGAATCAAACTTTGATCTCGTAGATTGGCTCAAGTCGAACATATTCATTAGACAACTTTGGAACAATAATACTTTGAAATAAGGATAAATGATGTTCGACTTAAAAGATGCAGAAATTATTAGATTCAACTGTGCATGCAATACACCAGAGTTGTCTCCCTTTCAGTGTCCAGCAGTGTCCGTACTGGTGTCCCGCTTCGTAAGGTGGTCAAGCCAGTTGTTTCTGCCGGGGTCAAGACGACTGCCTTTCTTTCCAATGTAGCGAAGTTCCAGGAAAGATTCAGGAAGACTTCGAATGTAAGTACATTTTGTAACTAGTAGTATATTGCTCCCTCCCTACAACGGTTATCTGAACAACGATTCCCTCCTTACAACAACGCTTGTCGCTATTCCTCAAAACAAGACTAAATTATGTCTAACGCTTTCGCTGGTGTAATATCGTCTGCTTAAAATTGTCGTCTGCTGTTTTTCTCAAAATCACATATTGGAAATTTAGACAGAAAAATATAATGACGAGTGACAAAAAGCTTGAACCCAGATCAGGACTGTTTGTAAATGATGAGGATACTCGTCGTTAGGGTTCAAATTATGATTCAATGTGTAATAATTCTGGTTTATTTTATTCATATGAGGGTGATGTAACGTCCCTAAGGAGATCGGACTAAAGTCGGGTAATATCGATACTATACGAAAAACGACCAGACTTTCTCTCCAACTGAGTCTGACGGACCGAAATATTGAGTTGAGTGTCAAACACTGTGGATATTATTCAGACGTCGCGTGACGCGGCTTCTTATCATGATTCAAACTGTTTGCAAATAACTATTGTACTCGTGGTAAGGCAGGGACCGGGTTAAACATCGGTTTGATATTGAAAAGAAAGAAAGGCTTTGAAATGTGTAGCAAATATTACTCATTCTTACAGTGGATATCATAAGACATTATTATTTGCCCCAATAAACGAGTTAGTATGATAACAATTGTTTTTCGTTTCAAATATATGAAACCATATCCGATGCCGAGTAACCCGACCTCGGATCAGGCTGTAAACAGTCTGCCAATCAGGCCTCATACTTTTAAAGCGCTTGAAATCTGAGTCTGATTAATTGGTCAGATTTTAGCAGAACGCTCAATTCTAAGAAATCAAAGGCTTTGAGAACGATCTCAGAGTAAGACTCATCTGAAACGCTTCATAAGTATAGATCCAGAAAAAAATATATCACAGGGCTGCCATAAGTTGACATGAAAAATCCTAAGATTTCCAAATTTGCATTTTTCAAGTACGATTTTACGAATCGTACCTTTACCCCATAGCCTTTTTCTTGTTTTGTTGACATGCGACTACTTAAAGCAGGCTGTAATTAAAGCAGAATGCGCCTTAGGGCGCATTCTGCTTTACTTTCAGCCTGCTTTAAGCTACCATAACCTGGGGGAAAATGCGGAGATTTAGGAAAAATCCGGAGAAATGGCAGCCCTGATATCGCTAAAAATTAAAAATAATGTTATTTTCTACAATTTAGTACAAGTTGTGTTAGCGTTTCGTTTCCATTTACCCCTTTACTCCATAGCATGCTTCTAGTTTTGAAGATAGGTGATCTCTTAAAGCAGGTTGAAGCAGGCGCATTCTGCTTTACTTTCAGCCAGCTTTAATTTACCATCTGCTAGCATATAGCAAATATTTCTTATGATACATATCCATGACTGTATAAATTGGAACTATTTTCTTCAGTGTAGGAATACATTAAATGTGCTAAAAGGCGCTTCTATGGAGTAAAGGGTTAAACGGGGAGTATGTCTTGTCCGCTGTACTAGGCGTCTTATCCATTGTATTATAGGTAAATAGGATATAAGATCATTTTATTTTAATTTGCAGAATCCCCAGGAAACTGGAAAGAGAAAAGGCAGAAAAAGGAAAGCGGCTGATACATCTATCAGCAGAGACATTCCAACCAAATACGTCAAAACAGCAAGGAAACAGCCATGGCGGCCTTAAAGAGTCGTTTCTATTTATAGACAATGTTTATCTATTTTATAGTTATTTATTTTATATGTATTTTATTTAGATAATATATACAGTAAAGCAATTTCAAAGGCCAGCTTAGAATATTGATAAAACGGACGAACAATTGAAAAAGACAAAACAGCAAAACATTATTAATTTGATTTAATGCCTAAGGCTTGTACAGTACACTATAATGGGTTTTTTTACCTTTCAATGCCATTATGACGCCATAACGCGTTTATTTCATTATCTACTATAGTATCGCCTGATTGTACAATAGTTTCTGAGACTATGTCTAAAGTTAAAACGTGCAGTCATTGTGAATTAAAACGTTTGCAAAAATGTACATGTAGGTCTATATGAGTATTACAGCAGTAAAGCTAATCAGCGAAATGCAGGTTCATTTCGCGAAACGAAGATTCCCCATGAAAGGTAGATTGGTATTTTATCATGAATACACATAGCATCGATTGAAAGATTATATTTTTTAAAAATAAAATTACAGTGGAAACTCGATACTTCAAACTCGCGTTTGCTCGAACATACCCATATTTCAAAGTTAGCCACGTTTTAACTTTGAAATACGGATATGTTCGACTTAAGCGGTTTGAGTTATCGAAATCAACTTATAAATTACTGGTAAGTTCGATTTAAACGAGTTCGAATTATTGAGTTTCGACTGTATGTTATGAATTTCAGTCCACGAAACCAAAACGCGAAAACCAAACTGTAGTAAGAAGTTGAACGAGCGCAAGCTTTTTGCCAATTGTGCAATATTTAACATGCTGATCAGGGCTCCAGATAAGGGGGGTATTTCAAAAATTAAAATCTTCATTTCTGTATTAAACCCTATGGTGTCACTTCTCATTAGAATCGTCTCGAGGAGACGATTCTGATAGTGACACCATAGGGTTTGATTTGAATATAGAGGAGAAAATGTTGAAAATGTCTAGTTTACTCCCTCTTATCTGGAGCTCTGATGCTGATGTCAATTTAGGGAACAGGGGCCCGTCTTACGAAACGTCGTATGACAAATATTGTCGTAAGTCAAAAATAATAATATTACATAAATACAGTGGAGAAAACGTTATACTTTACCAATAAACGCGTTTACGCTAAATATATTATTGCCAATGCAAACAGTTTGGAGCCAGATCAGACGCCGGGTAACCCGGCGTCTGATCAGGCTCCAAACTGTTTGCCATCCAGGTTAACATCAACATTCAGAATTGTCAAAAAGTTATCATTTTCTGCATTTTAGTACAAAGCGTTCGCGTTTCGTTTGCGTTCAAACGGGGAAGAATAACGTTTTCTCCACTGTAATAATATTAGATTTATAACAGAAGCAGGGTTACAGATAAGGGGAGTATTTGGGTATTTACCCAATTAAAATTGTGGAAAAAGCAATTGTTTTTCACAACAAGGAGTAACAAAAAGCAAAGAAATGTAGCAAAAAGCAAACAATTTTGGAAACCTAATCAGAATATGAATAATACCCAATAACTAAAATTCCCAATACCCAATAAAAATTTCAAAAACCCAATTCTGTAAAATATTAAGGAGTAAATACCCAATTACATCAAAACTTATCTGTAACCATGCAGAAGCATATTTTAAATGATGTTTCAATGGATTATATGTGTAATCATGATGCAATAAAGCTTGCTTTCGTGGGAAATCGTCCTTTCGCGATCCATCTTACTGTTTAGTTCTACCCGTCAAACGGATTGGATCCTGATCAGACGCCGCGTTACGCAACGTCTGATCTGGACCAAAGTTGTTTGCTATTCATGGTTAATGGTGTCGAAACTGGCACTGAAGGGGTAAAAAGTGCATTTTGTCTTTTTTAATTGACGTGTGTGATTTACATTGTCTTATCATTCGTGCAATAAATTGTTTATGTTTTTAAGTTGCCGTTCTTTTCTCTTCATTTCCGGCTTAACTCGGAACAAAGAACAATCAATTTAACCAGCCACAGATTACAAAACATACATTTTGTAATAACATACTTACAGTGGAGAATGTGTTATTCTTTCCCAATAAACGCGTTTACGCTAAAACTATTATTTACAGTACAAACAGTTAGGAGCCAGATCAGACGCCGGGTAACCCGGCGTCTGATCAGGCTCCAAACTGTTTGCCACCAAGATGAACAAGAATTATCAGAATTGTCCAAAAGTTGTTCTTTTCTACGTTTTAGTGCTTTGCGTTTGCGTACGTTTGCGTTTTAACGGGAAAGAATAACAGATTCTCCACTGTAACTATTTCCCCCATAGATGCGCATTTAATGATTCTTCCACTGAGGAAAATAGTTCTTATTTATATAGCCATTATTAATACATCATAAGAAATATATTCTATATTCTAGCAGATGGAAGTTTCAAGCAGGCTAAAAGTAAACCAACAGGGGCGTAGCTTGGCCAAAATGAAAGTGTAGGCATAACTGTTCTAGGGGGGGTCCCAGTCCCGGATTTACCGGGGGGGCACAGGGGGCACGTGCCCCCCCCCCCCCCCCCCCCAGCTGAGCCGATTTTTTTTTTTAACTTACTCTTTTTAACTTCTGAGACACCACTAAGCTCTACGGTTCTACTGTATTGGCGTGTGCCCCTTATTTGGCCCCTACATTTTACTGTCTTGACACTGCGGGGTGCCTTCTTTATTTAGATAACATTATAGCCCTGGGGCACATGTTTGGTAGTGGGAACAATACACCCTTACACTGGTTTAATCATGTTTTCTAAGCGCTTTGTTTTACAGCTATTTCAACCTAATAAGCGTTTTAGTGATTCGGATCACAGTTAATAGATGCATCATGTTCCCTATTAGACCCTGGCAGCAGGAGTTTGGTTACTATGGAAATGAAAGTCTGGTTAAGTTCTTATAAGGAAAAATACAGATCACGCACTGTTACTGTCACCATGAAAAGCAAGTTGGGAAGAATAGATTCATTCCAAAACTGCGACCATCGCATCGTTTACACTGGTTACAGAAAGATGAGAAAAGACAGTTACTTAACAGTTTACCCCATAGCCTGCCTTTAGTTGACAGGTGACTACTTAAAGCAGATTGAAAAGTAAAGCAGAATGTGCATTCAGGCACATTCTGCTTTATTCCAGCCTACTTTAAGTTACCATCTACAATTATACTAGGCTATAAATACAAAATGTATTTCTTACGGTAAATATTCGTGACTGTCTAAAAAAGAAATAATTTTTTCAGTGGATGAATAAATTACAGGCGTATGTATGGGTTAATCCTTCAGAAGTCCTCGATCACGGTCTACACTGTCTGTCATTATATAAAGTATTGTAAAAATCGTTTCTTAGTGTCACTGGAATTGTTCATTTGATGTTTTAACTCTTTCCTCCCTGAAACTTCAAATGGACAATCCCAGTTTCCATTTAAGTATAGTCTATTTCTGACCTTTAAGGGTTGTTTTTGTCAATGTTTTGCGATATGACAAACAGTAAAGACCCAAATCAGAGGACAAGTGCTCTGTTCACATGTATACTGTGAAAAGGACGCCTAAATGCGGGACTAGGTTTCAAAGGGTTAAGGGAGAATGATTTAAGTTTGAATTAACTGTAAGCATGGAGGAATTATACCTCCATGCTGTAAGTAAACTGCAGTGTACTAGTGACCAGAACTCTTGTCCTGTACGAGCAATGCTGACCCAGACCAGAGGGTTTGTAAATGAACCCTCTTATCCCGATCTGCACTGAAACAGTGCATAAAGAGCTTCTGGGGCCTGCACTGTGTGTAATTTTGTAATAAATTGAATATGTTAAAAGTTAAGTAGTGACTGGAAAACTTGTTCTGTACAAACAGCGAATATCCAGGTCAGAGGGCTCATAAACGCTCAGGTTCTGCATTGTTGACGTTTTGTAATAAATTGTATAAAACAACCTTAAATAAAGTAAAACGTGGACGAGTCTTAATTGGAATTGTCAATGTAATATTTGTGGGGAGAGTTAGTTTCAATGTGCACTATGTCATTTTGTGATATATTGTAAAAGTAGAACCTTGAATTTAATCGTAAATAAGAGGGCATTGAAGGCATTGATACCGCTCACCTGTTGTAATGAAGCCTGATAGGTATACCTTTGAGTTTCACCCAAAATCGAAGTTAAAAAGCTTAATCTAAACCCATCCCAATTTGTAAACAATATTGGAATACAACATATATTTTAGTATAATCGAGTACATCAAGGGCCGATCAACTGCGCATTGAGTGTACATGTCGCAATTTTATTAACTTCCCCATGAGCTATGCCCAATGACAGGGACAGTTTATACTATGAATATTAAACATGTAGTATCATTTTCTCTGAACCACTTTTGGGGTTTCATAAAGGATATTTACATCATTCATTTGAAGTAAACTTTCTTCTGAGAATATTCTCAGAATGCCACCAGAATGCACCATTTTATTGTTAATTTCAAAAGATTTCACCATATTATGTACTGTTTTCAGCGTTGGTTTTGTCAAGTATCGTTAAGAAAAGTTGCATCTTCTTTCTGTCTTATGAAACCACTTGGCATTTCATAAAGGATATTTCAATCGTTCTTTTGAAGTAAACTTTCTTCTATGAATGTTCTCAGATGCCACCATAATTCACCGTTTTAAGGTTAATTTAAAAAAACAAAACTGTATTATGTACTGTTTTCAGTGCTGGTTTTGTCAAGTATCGTTAAAAATGTTCATCTTCTTTCCGTCTTTTGAAACCACTTTTAGGTTTTTATTAAGGATATTTAAACCATACTTTTGAAGTAAGCTTTCTTCTAGGAATGTGCTCAGAATGCCACCAGAATGCACCATTTTATTGTTAATTTCAAAAAATGTTGCTGTATTATTAACTGTTTGCAGTGCTTGTTTTGTCAAGTATCGTTAAAAAATTGCATGCATCTTCTTTCTGTCTTATGACACCATTTTTGGGATTTCATAAAGGATATTTATATCATTCTTTTAAAGTAAACTTTCTTAGAAGATTGTTCTCAAATGCCACCAGAATGCACCATTTTAATGTTAATTTAAAAAAAGTTCCGGGTTTTTTCCCTCTTTATGACGATTGTAACTTCTTTCTGTCTTATAATACCACTTTTGTGGTGTTTGGATATTTACATCATTCTATTGATGTAAACTTTTTTCTTAGAATGCCCCCAGAATGTATCTTTTTGGTGTTAATTAAAACAATGTCCGACCCTAAATTATAGTTGTCTGAGAATCGATTTTTCTTCTTCTCAAGTTTACGTTTAAATCTTCTTTCTGACTTATGAAACCACTTTTTTTTGGTGGTTCATAGGGATGTTTACATCATTCTAGAATGCCCTCAGCATGCACCATTTTGATGTTAATTTCAAAATTTTTCCGGGGGAGGTCCCCCGTACCCCCCTTATGGCAGGGGTTCCACCCCTCCCATACCCTCCCCAAGTGTGCCCCCCCACTCAGAAATTTCTGGATCCGGGCCTGGGTCCGGGGGCATGCTCCCCCGGGAAATTTTTGACTTCTACAACACCGGAGACGCATTTAAGGACGGTCTGGGGAGACATTTATATGAAGAATTAATGAAATGAAAAGCTCATTTTTGCAACAGATGATGTCTGCATATTTTCTTAAAAAAGAAATCCACGTCAATTAGAATCATATAGGGTCTGATACCGTAAATTTTTCATTAACAAACTCGCTATATGTAAAAGTCGGCTGAAAATAGCATAAATTGTCTGTTCCAGGTTAATACAGTGTATTGTTGACAGGTTTTCTTCCATTAAGCATTAAGTTAGACTCTAACATCACCCACTCCGTTTCATTGCATTTTGTTTACTTTAAAAATGTTTCAACTATGAGGACAGTGTGTACGTAAACATAGCGTATTAGTTTTTGCGAAGACGTGTCTGCTAAGGGAGTAGCTAGACCAATTAATAAGTGTACGCTTTCTTACTTGGGGGGTCCGGGGGCATGCTCCCCCGTGAAAATTTTATTCCTAGATTGTCTCTAGATGCGTTCTGAGGTCTTTTCCCGCGTTTGATACAGGCAAAATACTAACATGAATCTATTTAAAAATAATTGGGGTTCACCCCTAACCCCCCTTAGACGTCAATTTTTTTGCTTTTTCTGCATTTTTAGCCTTTTTTATTTTTTGGACTTCGGAAGAAAAAGTGTAGGCACGTGCCTACTTGCCTAATAGGAAGCTACGCCAATGACCAAAGTGCGTCTTAATGCGCATTGTTTTTTATCTTTCAACCTGCCTTAAGTGGCAAAATGTCTTCAAAACGTAGAATTAGAAAATGTGGTAAAGGGTTCACAAAAAATAATTACATAATTACTCCGGCATTTGACCCACAAATGAGAGATGCTGAAATTACAGTTGAGAAATCTATCCCAATAAATGAGTTTGTGCTTAATCAATTTTCGTGCAAACGGTTTACAATGGAAATAATTGTTTAAACATGAACGAGTTTATTGGGTAAGTATAATGTCTTCTCCACTGTAATTTTCAAGTTTTGGTTTTTGAAATATATGGTTCAATTTTATTCAGATGTCTCACGTGTACCTCTAGTATATTGATTATGTACAGTGCTCCCTCCCCACAACGGCCCTCTGAACAACGATTCCCACCATACAACAACGCTTGCCACTGTTCGTCAAACAAGACAAATATGTCCAATCTTTTCACGGGTGCAGTATCTTCTGCTTAACATTATCGTCTGCTGTTTTCTCAAAGTCATTAATGGACATTTTGACAGCAAAAAGACCATAATGACGAGTGACAAACAGCTTGAATCCAGATCAGACACCGTGTTACGCGGTGTCTGATCTTGATTCAAGCTGTTTGCAAATGTAAGCCAACTTCCCTCCCTATAACAACTCCCTCCGAACAACACATATTCTATTTTTCTCACATAACTACCCCTGTTTTCAATAGCGAACAACGATCGTGAATAAAAAAACCCAGCTTAATCATCGGTTATGTGAGAAAAATAATCTGTCACTCGTCGATGTTTAAGACAAGCTGATCTCAACCTCGTCTAGAATAGAAAAGTTATTAGCTCGCCAAGGCTCGCTTAATGACATTTCAATTCTAGATGCGGTTGAGATCAGCTCGTCTTCAACATCGACTCATGACAGATCCTATGTCTCAGATTGGGTGTTGTTGTAGAGAGGGAGCACTGTATAAATCATTTTCCCATAAAAAACCTATAAAGCATTGCAGACGACAGAATAGGCTGCAGACGACACATTTCAAAGAAATATTAAACTGATAAGAAAATCACAAAAAAAACGTCGTTTTGCTAAGCCGCTGGTTATTTTTCTATAATCGAATAAATAACACCATAGTGTGTGTAAACTAGACAAATACCCTCCTCTCCGAATATTTATGTCTACAGAGATATAATACAATTGTCTTTTCCTTATATCAACCTTTAAAACGCTAGGTGGCGCTCGACTGCTATTGTCCTATCGTCTGCTGCACATTTTCAGAAATAATCTATTTGTACAAACTTTGTACATAGTTTTCTTTCAGGAAATGTACATGTAATGAGAGTGTCGAACTGTTTGGATCATAAAGAGATATCAAGTAACTCGGGCGTCTCATCTAGATCCAAACTGCTTGAAACAATTGATCAAAATTTTATTTAACACATTGGGCCCTAGCGACGAGTACACTCGTCATTAAAAATCATAAACCTGTCAATAGTACACTTGTCATATGCGAACAGTGTAGCTCTCTGATCAGGGTCTACATTATTTTTCTTTTAGTAAAATATTGTTAAAATCTACCCTAATTATTAAAAAGTGGATAAGATTTATTTGTTAACTGGAATAGTTCATTTTAAGCTTCAGGGGTGAATGAGTTAAACCTTTCTCTGCATTGGCTTAATGGCACTCACATTTTGAAACAGTTTCTAATCAGGACCCAAGCTGCTTCTTAGTATTATTGTTTTTGTATCAGTCAAAATACACAATAATCTAAATCTGAGGAATAAAAGTAGACATCATTATTTTAACCAAATGAAACCCTGTTAGTCAATGGGGTATATGTTAACATTGCCATAATGAAGACATAATGTCTGCTTAAAGTTTATTTCCGTTTTATTTATACGAATTATAGAATCTACATAGTATGTGTTTTAACTTACGAAATATTGATGTAAATGTTAAACAGTTTAGATCCTGATCAGACGCCGCGTCACGCGGCGTCTGATCAGAATCCAAATTGTTTGCAAATGTTAGCGTTGCCATGCTTGAAAGCGAACGGTTTAGATAAATGAAAATATTGTCCCTCCTATACAAATGGACACGCTTTGGTTTCCGCTTTATTTGACAGGCGGCGACAGTGATGTTGCAGTACGTTTAACCCTTTCATGATCAAATTTGTCGAGAGGTTTTTTACCCCTTCACCGCCATAGTGTCGTCTGTCTCAATATTGTTTACAATATCGTTTCAAAGTTAGATTTAAGGCAATATATATGACTGAAGAAATTTCGAAACGAGTGTCAAACAGATTCGGTCCTGATCAGACGCCGCGTAACGCGGCGTCTGATCAGGACCAAAACTGTTTGCAAACGCGCCTTTTGGCGTCATTGAGAGTGAAAGGGTCAAACATAAGGCAGTGTGAATATATAGAGGATAACTGTTTTTTTTCAGTGTAAGATCGAAATTTAATCCATTGAGTGAACATCAGACGTTATATTTTCACGAGTGGCGAAGCCACGAGTGAAAATATAACAGTCTGATGTTCACGAAATGGATTAAATTCGATCTTACACTGAAAAAACACAGTTATTCTATTTATTTATGCTTTTAAGCCACTTTTTAAACGAAATTGTTTAAAAATTGAAAGCGAACGTACATTATTTATCCCGTGTTTTATGTCGAACACATGTGCGTGACAGTTGGCGGTATAATGACGTCACTTATTTGTTGATTTGACGTCATCCGAATGACTTCGTTGCTCCCGAGTTTGGATTCGTGCTCTTCCGGTGAGTAGTTCGCGACAAATCGGACTGTCGGAATTTAACGATAAGACACGATTGACTACGATTCTTGGGGAGCCCTACGGGGAAAATTCATAATAAAAGCGATTGGTGATAATCCACTGTACATACACATTACCAGTTGACAGTGTGATACAGAGAGATGTATTTAGCTCGAGACGATTTTGGCGGAAATAGCCGATCTGACGAGCGCCTTCGCGCGAGTCTGATCGGTTGTTTCCGCCAAACACGTCGAGAGCTAAATGCAACACTCTGTAGCACACTGTCAACTGGTGATGTGTTTATTATATGCCTTGAATACACACCAGAAACAATTAAATGGTTGTTTAAATCATTTTATAGCCAAAATTTATTAGTTATTTGAAGTAGAACAAGATTTTTTGTTTGCCACAATGAATAACGCGGCACTTGTAGGCCTACACGTACGTAAATGACGTCACGTTAAATCGAAAGCGAGGTCAGAGTAAAATACAAAGTGGCTGATACATGTTGTACAAGGTGGCTGATACAGACTCTTGTATTTTACTGTGCAAATACACGCGAAAACGCTCGATATCATACAAAGGCATATAATAAAGTGGATTACCAAGTGATCATCCACTGCTATTTCGTGGTAATCCACCGAAAAGCATAAATAAAGCATGACATCTATTTACTATTAGATTAACTGCTCAGTAAACATTGTATACAATGGAGAAGATGTTAACACATTCTTGCTCGAGCAATAATTTTCAAATTGAAAAAAACCAAAAACAGTTTGGAGCTCGGTCAGACGCCGGGTACCGATCGGCGTCTGATCAAGACTCAAACTGTTTGCAAACGCGCCTTTTGGTATCATTGAGAGTGAAAGGGTTAAACACTATAAGGCAGTAAGTGTGAATATAGCATGGAATCTTTACTATTAGATTAACTGTCCAAACATTGCATACAATGGAGAAGACGTTATTCCTTCTCAATGAACACATTCTTCCTCAAGCAATACTTTTAAATTGCAAACAGTTTTGAGCTAGATCAGACGCCGGGTAATGATTTGCATTATTTCTTAACTGCTTTGATTCTATCTCGATGTACAACGCCATTGAATACATGGTTTGTAAAAATAGGCGTTTAACCAAATTATTAAGTTTCAAGTTTCAAATGATCGACGTCTGATCAGGATCCAAATTGTTATTTTCTAATTGCAAACAGTTTGAAGCTACAGCAGACGGCGGGTAATGATCGACGTCTGATCAGGATCCAAATTGTTATTTTCTAATTGCAAACAGTTTGGAGCTAGATCAGACGGTGGGTAATGATCGACGTCTGATCAGGATCCAAATTGTTACTTTTCAAATTGCAAACAGTTTGGAGCTAGATCAGACGGCGGGTAATGATCGACGTCTGATCAGGATCCAAATTGTTACTTTTCAAATTGCAAACAGTTTGGAGCTACAGCAGACGCCGGGTAATGATCGATGCCTGATCAAATTGTTATTTTTCGAATTGCAAACAGTTTGGAGCTAGATCAGATGCAGGGTAATGGTCGACGTCTGATCAGGATCCAAATTGTTATTTTCAAATTGCAAACAGTTTGGAGCTAGATCAGACGCCGGGTAATGGTCGACGTCTGATCAGGATCCAAATTGTCATTTTTCAAATTGCAAAATGTTTGGAGCTAGATCAGACGCCGGGGAACGATCGACGTCTGTTCAGGATCAAAATTGTTATTTTTCAAATTGCAAACAATTTGGAGCTATATCAGATGCCGGGTAATGGTCGGCGTCTGATCAGAATCCAAATTGTGTTTTTTTCAAATTGGAAACAGTTTGGAGCTAGATCAGACGCCGGGGAACGATCGATGTCTGATCAGGATTAAAATTGTTATTTTCAAATTGCAAACAGTCTGCACTGTTAACCTTCGGACATTGAACGCATTCAGAAGCTGAACACAATACATTCAAATATTTAATATATACGTTCAACCCTTACCCTAAATCTACTAAATTTAGAAGAATGCATACCAAGTGTTCATAGTTAAAAGCTACAGTGTTCAAAGTTTAACGCTATATAGCATTCATGGGTTTGGACCCTAGTGTTCATAGTTGCAATTTAGTTCATTTATAGTAGAATTTTTCAGTTTGTCTGAATTTATTTGATAAAACTTTGGTTTTACGTGACTATCCCAACGCGATTGGATGAGAACATTGATTTCAAAATTAGCATTACTTTGTCAGACATTTAACACTTGATTAACGGGTACGTTCATTAGATGTTCTAATTTAATAGGACAATCTTACGCATTAATGGATGACGTCACTAACTAAATGACGTAACTTTGTTTCATGACGTCAGTTTGTTTTGAACACAAGAAGGCGAAGAGGCCATTTTTTTCGTTTATCTAAGGAAGGATTTGATGCGTCTTGGATTGTTTTAAGGAAATTTCTAATGAATTGTTTGAGACGACTGATCGTGGAGGAACTTAATGTTTGGAGGATACAGTATAGATCTATCGTGGATTATTATTCTTTGAATCTGTGAATACGCAGGAGGGTATAATGCAGATGTAATATATTTTCTGGTCTAAGATGCTTGTTGTATAATTGCTTTCATCTATGACTTCGAAAATGTGATTATCTGCGCAACTTCTAATTTCAATCTTCGGCCGTTTGGGAAACAACGCAGCAAAGGCATCATAAAAGGAAGAGGTGTGCTAAATACACACATTGGAATTGTAAAAAGGAGGGGTGGGGATCTCGCTAACGCTATAAATTGGGTGAGTAGATTTCAAGATAGATCTATGTAACTCTGTTATTTAGTAGATGGTTTTCTTCAATCGCACAATTTTCGTAGAGAAATGAACTAATTAATTTTAACCGTCGCGTCACAAAAAAATGGACTAAAAGGTGGCATTAGACTTTACCCGATTAGATACAGTGGAGAATGTGTTATTCTTTCCCAATAAACGCGTTTATGCTAAATCTATTATTTGCAGTGCAAATAGTTTGGAGCCAGATCAGACGCCGTGTAACCCGGCGTCTGATCAGGCTCCAAACTGTTTGCCACCAAGATAAACATGAAATATCAGAATTGTCCAAAAGTTGTTCTTTTCTATGTTTACGTTTTAGTGCTTTGCGTTTGCGTACGTTTGCGTTTAAACGGGAAAGAATAACAGATTCTCCACTGTAGGTAGATGTGTTTTGCCCATGTTTTAGGCTTTCTGCAACAACTTGGTTTTGGAGAACTATTCATGTGTGATAGGCCTAGATCTACCTAGAAAAACCTGAACACCTTATGTTCTGCGTGATTCTAACACTGAACACCTAATGTTCTACGTTCAGGCATGCATAGATGAACACATAAGGTTAAAGTAGACGTTTGAAATCTGACCACATGGTGTTCTGTGTATATTCTGTCTTTTAACACTTATTCGATGAACATGTTAAATAGTGTGCAATATCTGTTGCATCCATTTTGAACGTGTCCTGCATTAAAAAATTGAACACCAAATGTGTTCATTAGTTGTTCAGCTCAGGATCACTAAGTGTTCAAAATTGAACACTAACATTAAATCTTAAACACTTGCTGAACACATGGACGCGTCATGACGCGTGCAATATCAATTGCAAATAGGCGTTCATTACATGTTCTATGTTGGAACACTTGGGTTTACAGTGTGGAGCTAGATCAGACGCCGGGTAATGATCGACGTCTGATCAGGATCCAAATTGTTATTTTCAAATTGCAAACAGTTTGGAGCTTGATCAGACGCCAGGTAATGATCGACGTCTGATCAGGATCCAAATTGTTATTTTTCAAATTGCAAAATGTTTGGAGCTAGATCAGACGCCGGGGAACGATCGACGTCTGTTCAGGATCCAAATTGTTATTTTCAAATTGAAAAAAGCTTGCAGCTAGATCAGACGCCGGGTAACGATCGATGTCTGACCAGGATCCAGATTGTTTTACTCTGATTTAGATGCTTTTTATGCAAAATGCACAAAAATTGAAACGGAGAGGAAAAGTACAGACGACTATTTTAAGCAGACATTTTAACAGTACATTGGAGAATGTGTTATTCTTTACCAATAAACGCGTTAACGCTATTTTCGTTTATTTCCCACTGCAAACAGTTTGGAGCCTGATCAGACGCCGGGTAACCCGGCGTCTGATCAGGTTCCAAACTGTTTGCCAATCAGATAAAAATTAATTGTCAGAAATATCTAAAAATTGACATTTTCTACGTTTTAGTGTTTTGCGTTTGCGTTTTGTTTGCGTTTAAACGGGAAAGAATAACGTTTTCTCCACTGTATCGGTGTTATATGTTGTTATGGAACTTTGCCAATGAAATAATTCAAAGTTAACATGGTCAACAGCCGCTGCATTACAGAAATTATTAAGTGAAATACTTATTATATAATAATCACATTTAAACAAATTTACTGGTATTAATAAAGAAGTTAAACAGATTAAGCGCATGTGTGGGCCCACCATTTACATGTACCCCAAGAAACTTTAAATGGACAACACCAATTTCTAATTTGGTCTAGTTTATTTTTTACTATTTAGGGTAGTTTCTTGTCATTCTTTTGCAATATGACAAACAGTGCTCATCTTGATCAGAGGCCCCTCTGATCTGGGTCTGCACTGCTTGTTTACGACAAGTGTACTCGTTACTGGTAGACTTGCTAAGGAAGCGTATATGCATGACAAGTTTTAAAAGTCGTCAGGGCTGCCATACGTTGATCATGAAAAATCCTAAGATTTCCAAATTTTCTAATTTTCAAGCGCGATTACTTAAAGCAGGCAGACAGTAAAGCATATTGCGCTTTCTGCTTTACTTTCAGTCCGCTTTAAGCTACCATCTGCTAGGATAGAAATCCGAGGATTTCGGAAAAGTACGGAGAAATGGCAGCCCTGAGTCGTAGAGTGGGCTAAATGATACCCAAAACGTGTTACATTTTAATAGAGCACATGAATTAGTTTTATGTGAAACTTGCCAAATCCTTTTTGATTAGAAAAATGTTGCAAATTTGCATTATTTGATATTTTATAAAGCATATAATAAATTATTATTATATCAGGCCCTATTTATAAACGGATGCCAAATAGCCTTTGTGCGTGTATACAGTGCTCCTTTTCTACAACAACGCCCAATGGGAGACCAATATTGTGTGTGCTGTTCGGAGGGAGTGTTTATAGGGAGGGAAAATGAATACTCTTAGGGTACATTTGCAAACAGTTTGAACCAAGATAAGACGCCGCTTAACGCAGCATCTGATCTGGGTTCAAACTGTGTGTCACTCGTCTTTATGTTTGTTATGCCAAAATGTCCAATATATGACTTTGAGAAAAACAGCAGACCGGCGTGAAACGGTTAATTCACTTGTTTGGAGAACACTGGCTAACGTTGTTGTAAGGAGGGCTGTTGTAGGGAGGGAGCACTATGGTGCCGGTATTGTCATGTATAGTATACATTACAGACAGTATAAAAAGAACAGGGAAGACGTGTTACTTTATTAGCTTAATGTACTATTGAAGGGGGAAGATTGTCGAAAGGTTACGAGTCTTTCCCGGTCCGAATATCGTATCAAGCCTCTTTCTGGTAATTATGACGTCATTTCCGCTAAATTCAGTGACAACGCTACTAGCAACCAGACGCCATTTGTCTTTTATCTGAGTAAGCTGCACATCGCATTGCTCTCGATATTTTATCATTTTACAAAGCAATACCGCTACCGGAACTTCAGCAAACATTACCAAAGTAAGTACGAACACACGCAC
This sequence comes from Gari tellinella, assembly GCA_922989275.2. Taxonomy (NCBI): domain Eukaryota; kingdom Metazoa; phylum Mollusca; class Bivalvia; order Cardiida; family Psammobiidae; genus Gari; species Gari tellinella. The sequence goes on along the minus strand of OV277858.1, from coordinate 69,405,003 downwards.
GCTGTAGTGAAAAAGTTTAAGTTCACGATCTAAGTTATTAGCGCGGAAAAAACATTTTTAAATCCTAACTGACTTGCTTACTTCTTGCAAAGTGGGAGGGATAGACCTACATTTTGATGAGATTATGTAAGCTTAACACATTAATATCAATGGCTGCAGACCACTTGGAATATGGGTTGGTGCGGTAATAGAACATTCACATATGTTTCTCTCAAATATTTACAACCGGTGGACGTAGTCGAGGGGTAAAACTCTCGATTAAGACATCAGGGATCGTGAGTTCGATCCTCCGCCGGACCAAATCCTTGAGACTTTATAAACCGGGGTCCTATGTATCACTGCTTTACACTGGGCATCCAAAAGAACCAGAGAACTCTGTCGATAATATGAGTAGGGCATCTCGCCCGGGTTCTCTGTATCCGCTCCCCTCTCTCTGGGCGCCCAGTTAGCCAATATAATGGCAGAAACGGATGTTAACAACAACAACAACAAATCCTCATTAGTTATTTACTGATTTAAAATCTTTTAGAATTCAACTTTTGTAAGTCGGCTTCAATGAAGATATAGAATCTACCCTATAAGTGAATGTCATTTGCAAACTAGATGAGAATGAGTCCGTCTTTCAGTACGGCTGGGGCCGATACTTCCAAGAAACTAGTAAACAATGAGCGAGTCAAAAGGCAAATTAACAATACCCCCATCTTAAGAACGAATTCAAATAGATCTCGACCCATAACCCGTAATTTAGAAACTAGATCTAGAGCTATTAGTGTCTAGACTTTGGTCAATCTTGTGGAAGGGTAAGATAAATATCTAATGGTCTTGTTTCGGGGAACACTGGCAAGCGTTGTGGTAAGGTGGGATTCGTTGTTCGGAGGGTCGTTGTAGGGAGGGAGTACTATGGTTATGTAATGGATTCATTACAGACAGTATAAAAACATGGAATACCTGTTACCTTATTAGCATAATTGTACAATTGTACTATTGAAGGACGAAGATTGCCGAAAGGTTACGATTCTTTCCCGATCCGAATATTGTTTCAAGCCTCTTTCTGGTAATTATGACGTCATTTCCGCTAAATTCAGTGACAACGCTACTAGGCAACCAGACGCCATTTGTCTTTTATCTGAGTAAGCTGCACATCGCATTGCTCTCGATATTTTATCATTTTACAAAGCAATACCGCTACCGGAACTTCAGCAAACATTACCAAAGTAAGTACGAACACACGCACGCTGTAGTGAAAAAGTTTAAGTTCACGATCTAAGTTATTAGCACGGAAAAAACATTTTTAAATCCTTACTGAACTGTTTAGAATCTACTAGAGTAATTTCGGGTAATTCCGACACCTTAAGAGAAAAAATTATTTATAGATTTGCCGAACGTTCCTAAGATATCGTAGAAGTCGGAGTTACACGAACACACCATTTGACCTGAAATCCATGAATACGATTTGTGCCGAACTATATTAAATATGTGTGTTACTTTCGGTTTCATCATGCCAGTAAGTTATACATGTCATGTATAACTTACTGGCGGGTAACCCCGACACCATTCGGGTAATCCCGACACCTAATCAGAGTTTTTAAAAACAATGACATAAACCCTTTATTTTCTAGCTGAATCAATCAAATAGGATATACAAAGGTATGTGTGCACTCTTCGCAGCCAAAAGGGTTCTTCTATATTCTCTGCGGATATGTCAGACATACAGGCTAATTGTCTGCAACACAGAAAATGTGTCATTTCTGTGGACATGATCTGCATCTTACGCACTCGTCTTAATATCTATATCTATTTGAATCTGCGAATGTTCGTACAAGTGAGAAATTACACGTAGATTCTACGCTTACCATTCAATATATAACGGTGAAATTGTGATAACTTTTGCAACATTTTCAATCCAGATAAGGGGCCAACATATTATAGTCTCACCTTTTCTAACTGTTTGTAATTCGGATAAGGAATTCAATTTCACTTTTAGCTCATGCTGTATTTAGCAGACATCATTTATTGTGGTATTCACTGACGTTTAGTGACAAAGCCGTTGGTAAAACTATTCACTCATTCATTTGAATCTCTCCCTCGTAATATTCTATAAATAGGCATGCAGTTTGGGGGTTTTCTTTTGTGAAAAGTCACATGACACAACAGAAGGGTTTTCTGCCAATTAGCTGTTACTGAATTGATTCAAAATGCTATGAGAGGTGTAAAACACTGTGATGTTTTGATATTCGTGTACAGTACCATGCAATAGTTTTCCAGTCCTGACATGGACTTTTAAAAATCTTATGACTGCCAATTCCACGATAATTGTCAGCAGTATCTACCTTTTGAAAGAGGGTACTAAATTCCTTTGTCCTGAAGCGTCTATATTAAATGTTTTAGCTAGATATAAATTAGTGCCTAACTTTCTATGAATTTGAGCATTGATTTTCTTTTCCTTTTTAAAGACGTAGATGTACAGATAAAGACCAACTCGAAGAGCTTTAGATATAGAATAAATTTTTATTAGACTAAAATTCAGTCAGGTCTAAATTGGCGTTCAATTTCATTAATTTGAATATATCACGGCTAGAGAGTATATAATTATAATATATGTGGCTAGCTCTATCATATTTTCAGATGATACGTCTTTAAACAGTATCTATAACGAATGGAATTGATATATCTAGGTGTTTATGACGTTGAGGAAGTAGGAAAACGGAATTAAAATTAATTATGTAGGTCAGGTCATAAAAGTGACGGAATTAGCCTCCACACATATTTATTGTCGGGTAATTCCGACACCCCAAAAATCTGTTTACAGAGTTTATGAAGCTTCATTTCGTGACTTTTACAAAGAAGCTAAATAGATACCTTTGGTATTGTTACTCCAATACACATCACTAGATTGTGAAAAACAATAACTTTGCACACCTTTTTTCGGCGATTAGCTTATGGAATTACGTACAGTGGAGAATCTGTTATTCTTTCCCGTTTATGCTTACGCATGCGGAAACGAAACGCAAACGAAACGCAAACGAAACGATAAACGCGTTTTGCGTTTATAAGTGAGTTTTGCGTTTATAAACGCGTTTATAAGCGGATTTTTGCGTTTCATTCGGCATACCTTTGTTTTTATCGAGACCGATCAATTATACGAATTAAAATAAATCCGAAAGGTATTTAAATAATTATACTAGGTTTATAGTACCCTTCTTATGCCTACATGTACATGTATGCCTAGATAAAACTGTGAGTGTATACAGTATGACAGGGTGTTTAGGTATGGAGCGCATTCGTTGCCAAAAGTCCAGACATGCAATCACCCAGTTTTCAATTATTGTTTGGCCAAAAACGATATGTATTTGTATAAATGTCGTTTAGAATCATGCAAACTTAACATGTAAATGTCTGTTTACATGTGTATACTGTATTCCATAAAAAGGTATTTATAGTTTATACTTTAAACACTCGCAATTCTTTCATGTAAAGCTGTTAACAAGGGAACCAAAATCCACGATTTAATGTTACTTTCTAAGACAGAACTACATATAACCAACATTTGAAATAAACAGTTTCCGCCTGGAAGAATTGAAAGTACGCTTTGCGAAAGACGTTTCACCTTTTGCAAACAGACACCATACAATGAACTTCGGATATTCGCCAATGTACAACGGACGATGTAGAAAGTTGTCAAATGAGTCACGAGGGCGTGTCTTAGCTACATAAGCCCCTCCTTCGACGCGTCAATTTTCCTTCGTGAAGTTTCGGTAAATTCTAGATTAGATTATGACGTCGTTTTTTAAATACAAATTACGTAACATTTACGTCATAATTATGGAATGTATAAACAGAGCTCCAGGTTGAATGGGGGAGTAACTCAAAACGAATAAAGTCTTTATTTCTGCATTAAACCATGTGGTGTCACTACTCATTAGAATCGACTCTCCGAGACGATTCAGGTGGGTGGTTACATCAAGGGATTTGGTGCTGAAATGTGTATGAATGTTGGATTTGTTCAGTTTACTTCCTCTTATCTGGAGCCCTGGTATAAAACTATGTGTAGCCGTTTTCCCTTATATTGTTTACTTTTGTTGTTCAATGTTACTTTGAGTTATAATTATAATGCTAATGTTTCTCACTATCCGTGGGACTTATGCATATGTAAATAAAAGTTGAAAGTTGAAAGGTATTTCCTAGAACGTATGCCAATAACTCTGAGGTGTTCCGAGTGACTATATAATTCTGCTTTACTTTCAACCTGCTTTAAAGGGACTCGCAACCGGATGGTGTTCTTGTCAAAATAAAATAAAATACTCAAATAAAAGCAAATTTGTGGCATTATTTGGCTTTTGACATTAAAAACATATGATCAGTCCAAAAAACGTCTCAAGAATCGTCACCGAATCTTAGTTTTTTTAGATATTTTCCATCGTTTTTCCATAGCGTTAGCTAACGGTATAGTTGTTGTTGTTGCTTCTCTACACGGGGTCAGACATAAACCCGAGCCGAATAATGTTCTATTAATAGCTATCATTGAAGTACGTTAATTCGCTACTATATATATAGAGAGCGTCCGTAGCCGAGGGCGTAGAGGCGATGCCTCATTTTTCATTTTTGTCTCCGCATGGATGGTCACGGGTTCGAATCCCACCAGAGCCTCATCTTTTTTTTTTTGGAAATGCATTTTTTAACAGAATTTATTATCCTTAACTAAATTTTACCCATTTATATAAGCATTTGACCTATATTTACAAATTACTATTTTTAATGCTTGATCCGGTTGCGAGCCTCTTTAAGTAGTCACCTATTTTCAATACTAGAAATAGGCTATCAGGTAAAGGGTTAATGTTACTAAGTCTTCACAGGTAAACTGTTTCAAAGGACCCATAGATGCACCAATAGGGCTCAAATGGTTAAAGAAGCTGAGCCCACCTTAAAGCAGGATAAAAGTAAAGCAGTTAATCAAAAGCTGCCACAGGAGATTTCTGCTTTACTTTTATCTTGCTGTAAGCAACCACTTTAACCATTTCACACATAGATGCACATGTTGGCAGTTTTTTTTAATTATTCCTATTACAAATTTAATGCATGTACCTTTTCATACTTCTACAAATATTATCCTGATAAAGAGTCATTGGAAACCTTGAGTCGTTTGATAAAACTTTGTACGACGAATGTTGTCGTAAGTCAGATTATAAAAGTCTCAATTATTATTTATTTCTCAATCTAATCCTGTTTTGTAACATCTTTTTGGAATCGTCTTGAAAATGTCACAAGACAGGATTAAATAGAGAAATCAGAAATTAAATGTATTTTAAAGTTTTGACTTACGACAACAATGTTTATGAAACGGGCCCCTGCCCTGCATCTGGATGTTTAAAGCAGGCACATGTAAAGCAGAAAAGCTCTTTCAGGAACTATCTGCTTTACTTCAGTCTGCTTAACCTATTACCCCACAGCCTGTTTCTAGTATTGAAGACACGTGACCACTTAAAGCAGGTTGAAAGTAAAGCAGAATGTGCCTTAAGGCACATTCTGCTTTACTTTCAGCCTGCTTTAAGCTACAGTCTGCTAGGAAATAGAAAATATTTCTTATGATACATATTCATGGCTGTAAAAATTGGAATTAATTCTTTAGTGGATGAATAAATGAAAGGCGTAAAAAGGTGTATTTATGGGGGTAATGGGTTAAGCAAGCACCTGTCTGTCAAACTGGCTACATACAGTGGAGAAAACGTTATTCTTTCCCAATAAACGCGTTTACGCTAAAACTATTATTTCTATTGCAAACAGTTTGGAGCCAGATCAGACGCTGGGTAACCCGGCGTCTGATCAGGCTCCAAACTGTTTGTCACCAATATAAAAATGAATTATCAGAATTGTCCAAAAGTTGCACTTTTCTATGTTTTAGTGTTTTGCGGTTCGTTTAAACGGGAAAGAATAACGTATTCTCCACTGTAAAATCATAGGGCTAGGTAAACCCCCGGCGAACGATTCCGGTAAGATCCGATTTAGTTTACTCCGCCCAAATTAATATTCGTAGTATTCCGTAAAAATTCCTTATAAGGTCATAGCAAAATTCGCTAGTTTTGCATTTGGAGAAATGTAATTCTCGACTTGTAAGAGTCAACTGTACACTGGAGAAATGTCAATGTCGGTCGTCAATCCGCAACTTTCGGTTTATATCTGTGTTCAAGTTTATTGAAAACAGATGATTTCAGTTGGATTTTCGGATGCAGTTCTTTGCTTGTGACGGTTTGAGGAATTTCATTCTGATCTGTAGGATTAATTTGTCAATTTCATGAAATGTAAAGCGGGTGTTTGCTTTGAACAAAGCAGAAAGACAATTCTAAAAATAGCATTGTATGGTCATGACTAACTTATGGACAAGTCACATTTATATTTTGTACAGTCGGGTTTGTATTTTATACAAACTACAAAATAGATGTTAGCATCTACATGTCTAGATTATTGGCAACGATTGCGCTCCATATTTAGATTGCCAGAGGCCTTGGGCGGACAATGCCTGCTGTGTACACGTCCGGCTTTACTATCTCCCATATATGGTCATGCTGATGCAGTCACCAATAATTGACATTTTAGTCATGCTTAGTAACTCGGCGTCTGAACTGGGTGGAATCATTTATGTAGACCAGGACATGAGTAACTCGGCGTATGATATTGATCCAAGCATTGGTGCATATCAAATGATTAGTAACTCGGCGTCTGATCTGGCTCCAATCAATGATACTGTTTGAAAATCTTCCCGTCTGAAAATTGCGTCACGTATGCAGTTTGTCAAGATCAAATAAATACTGTTATTCATCTACGCAAACGCATTTTCTCAATATCGCTCAATTTTTATGTGACCTTTGAAAACATTTTTCTATGTACATGTAGATGAGACGCCGATAAGTTCGCCATCTAATCACGGAGCAGTCTGTGATTTCTCCATGATCTAATCAAGATCTTAACTGATGTACGTTATAGAACGAATTAATATTTTGATTAAAAAACCAGACAGTTTTGTTCTCCATCATAATGCTGAGTGACTCGGCGTTCCAACGAGATCTTAACTGTTAAATTTTATTAGATTAATTAAAATCATATTGATTTCTATTCAAACGGTTTGAATCTATTTCAATTACTTTGGGGGAGTTAGGGGTAAAATTAGTAAAATGTTAAATCGGCAATACATCAGGATCCAAACTGACAGCTTTGATAAAGTCAAATTAGATCTACTGTATATGATAGATTTACTCTAGTGTGGCCATTTCTTGTGAAAGTAACCTGACCATAAAAATTACAATTTTGGTGGCGGACTATAAATTGTAAAATTGCCCCCAACAGACTCGCACCCCTAATTAGGATTATGTTTACTTTGATAAGCCGAAGTTTTATTACCCCATATCCGGTTGATGACGCAACGAGATGTCGGGTAGTTACACCACAGAATTATATTATACAAGAATTCCGTGGTTACACGATGGGCAATTATTATATTGCTGTTTTTGACCATGTACAGTTATACTTTACAGATAGATAAAATCCTTCATATTTACAGCTCATCTAAATGTTATGTGACTTAATGATTCTTTTGAATATGTTGACTCGACACTGGAATAACGTCTGAACTTATCAGGTATGCGTTTAGATGATTTTATGATAATTTTAGATAAGTTTTGTTATAACCTATCATTATATAAACTCCAAAAAGAATGGACCTAACAGGGTCTACACTGTTTCAATTCCATGTATAGAATTTAGTACAAATGTGTGAGTGTAACAACATATTTGTAAAAAATCAGAATGTGCAAAATTTGATCATAGTAACTCGGCATCTGATCTGGATCCAAACATTGATGCGAATCAGATGCCCAGTAATTTAACAACTGATCTGAATCCAAGCAATTAACAAATATTTCGGTTGGAACAAAAAGCACCACCATATTTTTAAACGAAACACAGATCGTCTAATTTAACGATCGAATGAGATAAAACTCTTTAAAAAACACAATTCGCACAACTTGTGTATATATAAAGCACTTTTAAAGTGCAAAAATGAGAAAATATCTTTCTTAACGTTGTTTAAACACCCAAAATGCAATGTAAAACCATAGTATGACTATTAACTTATAAGTGCGTTTAAACGCACTTACAAACGCGTTTGTAAGTTAATAGATAAAACGCGTTTCAAACGCCTTTCAAACGCGTTTAAAACGCATTAAGTGGGAAAGAATAACAGTTTCTCCACTGTAATTTGGCATTTTTGGGGGGTCAAAAATGAGGTCGCTGATTCAAAGAGATTGATACTCAGAAAGAAAGCGTCTTGAATGCGCCGATCAATTTTATGACGTTACATTTATATATGACGTCACTATTAAAATCAGGTAATCCTTGAATATGGGGTGGTAACACTATGAATTTAAGAGTCTTTAAAAAGGTGACGGGATTAGACGACTGTCGGGATTACCCGACATCACTCTATTTGTAAAGTGGGAGGAATGAACTTACACTTTGATGACATTATGTATGCTTAACAGTTTACACAAAAAATATCAATGGTTGTAGACCACATGGGATATGTGTTGTTGTTGTAATAGAACATTCACATATTTTTCTCTCATATATATTCTAGATCTGGATATATTTACTGATTTAGAATCTTTTAGATTTCAACTCTTCTAAGTCGGCTTCAATGAAGATCTAGCTTAGTGAATGTCATTTGCAAACTAGATGAGAATGTCCCACTTTCAGTACGGCTTGGGTCGATATTTCAAAGAATCTAAACAATGAGCGAGTCAAAAGCCAAATTAACAATGCTCGCTGTTTAAAGAACGAATTCAAATATCCCGACCCATATGATAACCTTAAAATTAGGACATAGATTTAGATCTAGACTTTGATAAAACTTGTGATAGAGTTTACTTCACTTGTTGAAGTTGGATGGAGATATCTGAGGCAGCCCTCGGGCTCGTGGCTCACTTAACCCAATACGCATATATAGATCTATACGCCCTTAATGGGATAGAATTTACTTTGCCGGTCCCCAGGGTCTTCCTTACCATTGCAACAGGTTGCCATGCAAGAGTAAACACGTCACCATTTTATATTTCGTTACGTAGCGATCATGGGGGTTCGGACGCTAAAAATACGCAAAGTCCGATTTTGAGGTAAAAGTCCTGTTATGTTCTAAGATATCCTATTTCTATATAAATTGTCATAATTCCCCGGACTTTTTAGGGACTGGCAAAGTAAAAGCGTTCCAAGGACTAAAACAATATAGAAAGCCATTCGTAATGAGTACCACATATTGGTATTCAAATGATGTAGAGAATTTTTACATGCGAGCACCGAATCCTTTAATATTTTGGAACGCTTTTACTTTGCCGGCTTTTTATATTAATAACATATTGCAGAACTTTCAGCATAAAGTCAGCGCGATTCTGTAGAATAACCAGCAAAACTGCAGCCCCTGCATGCCTCTGTGGTTGATCTGGGTTTACCGTATAAATACACTGTTTCACAAACACAAAAAGGTATATTTCTGCATCTTACTTCCAATAAGCGTGTGGTCGCTAAAACTATTATTCCACGTGTCAACGGTTTGGAACAAAACCCGAGACCGGGTAACCTAGCGCATGAATAGGCTCCAAACTGTTTGCCTATCAAATTGAAATAAGTCGTCAAAATGTGCCAATTCTTGTCATTGCGCATATACAAACTTACTGTCAATTAACCCTTTATCCCAAATCCTGTTTCTAGTTTTGAAGAAAGGTGACACATTTAGACTTGAGGCGCACCTTACTTTAATTGCAGTCTGCTTTAAAGCCGCATTGTGTTTTTGGGAAACCTGCATAAAACGGTTGTTTGGGATCCCATTAGAACTACATGGGACGTGATTCTTTCATAAAAAGCGGCTTTATCTAAGAAATTCGCTTTTAAATTTTTATTTATAATTTATTTGTGCTAGCACAATTTAAAGAGCCTCCTTGTGAATGGAAAGAATGACAACTCTGTAAATACAGGGCTCCAGATAACGGAAGTATTTCGATTACTAAACTCTTTATTTCTGCTTTTAAACCCAATGGTGTCATACTCATTAGAATCGTCTCGAAGATACGGTTTAATCAGTAGTAACACCGTAGCATTCGGTGCTGAAATGAGTGAGAACATGTTGGATTTGTTCAGTTTATTCCTCTTATCTGGAGCCGGATGAAATGAAGAATTTAACCCTTATTCTGCTGCTAAGACGTCTGCTTTGACATTGTCGTGTGCAATATTTGTTCAGTTTAGATTTATGCATATTTTTGATTAAACAAACCTTAAGACGAGTGTCAAACAGTTTGGATCCAGATGAGACGCCGCGTTACGCGGTGTCTGTTTTAGAGTCAAACAGTTGCGACCAGTAGGCACAGGATTAAACTATGATATAAGGTCCCCACGTGTAAATAATTAATCACGGTGGTAAGCGTGTACAATCCAATACGGGGGATCTTGCTGAAAATGACTGTTTCAGCCTTGTCTTCTCTCTAACTCAACCACCTATTTTTGGATCTTCACCAAACTTGCTATAAATGTTTATTAGTATAGTATCTAGCTCAATTTCGATAACTATGAAAGTCGCATGAGGCATGTCTGAGTTATTGCCCTTGAATAATTAAAAAAATGACTGTTTCAGCCTTTTCTGCTCTCTAACACAAACACTTTTTATTGGATCTTCACCAAACTTGCTGGCATTGTGTATTTGTTTTAAATATAGATCAAGACAAAATTCGAATACAGCTGACTGAAAATCCTTCAAGAGGTAAAGGAGGTATGGAGTAGTCATTTATTACTTTACTTATTACCAACACGGCCAAGATGAAGCACATGCAACTATTGACCAAATAGTTGGTTTAAATAGAATAAAAACAGTTCCTGTTACAGAGTTGACAGGGCTAAAATAAGGATGAAATAGCAAATTTTTAATAATTGAAGAACCGTAACTCCAACATGCCTTCGGCGATTTGGGTATTCATAGATTTGGACTAAGTTTTTATCCAATATTATTTTCAGCAAATTTGGTGAAGATCCAATTAAAACCGTTTGAGTCAGAAAGCTGACAAACCTGAAGTATGCAATCTATAATCATTCAAGGGCAATAACTTCAACATGCCTTGTGCGATTTTGGTAGTTAAGATTATGAACTTGATTTTATATTAATAAACATTTTCAACAAGTTTGGTGAAAATCACAAAAAAGTTATTTGTGTTAGAGAGCAAAAAATGGTGAAACAGGTATTTCTAAATACATAAAGGACAATAACTCAGACATGCCTTATGCGATTTAAGTAATAATCAAACTGAACCTAGATTTTGTATAAATAAAGAATTTCAGCAAGGTTTTGTTAAGATCCGAAAAGAAATGTTTGTGATAAAGAGCAAAAAATGCTGAAACATTAATTTTTAATAACTAAAGGGCAAAAAACTCAGACCTGCCTTATGCGATATAAGTACTATTCGAACTGGAGATATATTATATATTTATAAACATGTTCAGCAAGTTTGGTGAATATCCGATAAAAACTGTATGTGTTAGAGTGCAAAAAACCCCTGAAACAGTCATATTTTAATAATTAAAGGACAATAACTCAGATATACATTATGCGATTTTAGTAATATTCAAACTTAACCTTGATTTTATATTAATAAACATTTTCAGCAAATTGGGTGAAAATCACATAAAGCATTTATGTTAGAGAGCAAAAAATGGTGAAACAGTCCTTTTTAATACATTAAGGGCAATAACTCAGATATACATTATGCGATTTTAGTAATATTCAAACTTAACCTTGATTTTATATTAATAAACATTTTCAGCAAATTGGGTGAAAATCAAAAAAAGCATTTATGTTAGAGAGCAAAAAATGGTGAAACAGTCCTTTTTAATACATTAAGGGCAATAACTCAGACAATCATTATGGGATTTTAGTAATTATCAAACTGGACCTAGATTTTATATAAATAAAGAATTTCAGCAAGTTTGTAGAAGATCCGATGAAAACTCTTTGTGTTAGAGAGCAAAAAAGGCTGAAACAGTCATTTCTAATAATTCAAGAGCAATTACTCCGACATTCCTTATGCGATTTTACTAGTATTCAAATTTAACCATGATTTAATATCAATGAAAATTTTCAGCAAGTTTGGTGAAAACTCAATAAAAAGAATTTGTGTTAGAGATAAAAACTGGCTGAAAACAGTCATTTTAATACATAAAGGGCAAAAAAACTTAGATATGCCTCATACGATTTTAGTAGTTATCAAACTAAACCTAGATTTTATACTAATGAACATTTTCAGCAAGTTTTGTGAAGATCCAATAAATGTAATTGTGAAAGAGAGCAATAATTGCTGAATCACTCATTTTTAATACAAAAATGGCAAAAACGCAAACATACCACATGCGATTTTAGTAGTAATCAAACTGGACCAAGATTTTATAATAATAAACAATTTCAGTAAGTTTGGTGAAGATCAACTAAAAAATGCTTGTTTTAGAGAGCAAAAAATGCTGAAACAGTCAACTTTTAATACATAAAGGGCAAAACGTCTTACATGCCTTATTCGATTTAAGTAGAAATTTAACTGTACCTAGATTTTATATAAAAGAACATTTAATGCAAGTTTGGTGAAGATCCGATAAAAACTCTTTGTGTTAGAGAGCAAAAAGGGCTGAAACACCGTTGTGACGAAATGTGACTCATTTTATAGCAATCGTTCGCACCCGGTGATATTGAACCCAGCTGTTCCACGTGCCACTAATCCGTGTGGTAATATTTATGTCAGACGATCTACTTTCGGTTTGTTATGGTTTTAAATCGCATTTTGGTGATTTAGGTCTGTCTTCAACATTTCATAGATCAGTTTGGCCCATTAGAATGTTCAAGCATTATTATTAACCGTTATTGTATTTCGCACAAAAAAAAGGTCTGAAAACACAATGGGACTTTAAGCTATCATCTACTGGGATATAGGAAATATTTATAAAGTTGCATATTCATATAGTGCATAAATTCGATCTATTTTCTTCAGTGAAGGAATTGATTAAATGCGTAAAAAGCGTATCTATGTAAAAGGTTAAAGCAAAGAAACAGAATGCCTGATAAATTCAGGGCTGCCATAAGTTGACATGGAAAATCCTAAGATTTCCAAATTTGCATTTTTCATGTGCGATTTTACGAATCGTACCTTTACCCAATCGTCTGTTTCTATTATTTTTTTGACACGTGGCTGCTTAAAGCAGGCTTGAAGTAAAGCAGAATGCGCCCTAAGGTGCATTCTGCTTTACTTCAAGCCTGCTTTTAGCTACTATGTACAAGAAAAAAAATCCGGAAATTTAGGAAAAATCCGGAGAAATGGCAGCCCTGTAAATTTCCAATAGATACGAAAACTAAAGAAATTCTCAAAACAGTAGTTTCGGCATTTCCAACTTCCTATTTATGTAAATGTATCTTGCATACACGTATGCACTTGCAATATAGTTTACACTTTAAACAAATAAAACTTATATACAATACATATAACAGGAATATCCTAGCATGTTCTTTTCTGGAGTGAAACCTATACAATACATATAACAGGAATATCCTACACGTTCTTGTCAGGAGTGAAACCTCTGCCAGTTGTGGCTGGAGTCTCCAAATATTCTGTACTCGGTGGTCCCTTTTTCTAGCATATAGTATGTATGATCTGCTAAGCTGAATAAAAAGTAAAGCACGCCGCACTACTGTTTGCTTATAAGAATTTACCCCAAAAGAACCCCAACACGCTACATGAAACACACCTCAAATCTATTGAAAATACAAAATATTTATTAATTGAATTCAGCAAAACATTGACATGGGAAAATCATTCTAATAACATCTAAGGCCAATAAGACTCTTCGCTTCATTAAGAGAAATGGAAAACAAACAAACAAAAGAAGCATGCTACAAAATATATGTCCGTCCCCAGGTTGAGTATTGCTCTTCTATTTGGCATCTCTGGCAGCAGAATAAAACCCATAGGTTAGATAATTATATAGAAATGTTTCAAAGATCAACATCTTGTTGTATGTCTTTAAGGATTATCACTACACTAGAAGCGTCTCAAAAATGGCGTCTGGATCGGGATCTGGATATATATACACTGCAGGGCTGTTTTGGTATATGCATGCGCATCGGGAGAGAGAGCGCGTTGGAAGTACACTGGTCGTACATCAGAGCTCTCTCTTAGCGTCTGCTCTGAATTTGAGAACAATCGAATATAAAAGAACAAATCATTGGTCATATATTTCAAAATCAGATGCAACCTAGTAGCCGTTTACCAAAATCATCACACTCAGAATAGAAATATTAACTATTTGATCCCTTTCCCCCAAAAAAACCAAATACCATGAGCATCTTACTGTCTGTCAATGACATCATCTAGAACATATGTTACATCTATTAAATTATAGAATCTAATTCTGAATCGGCAAGAAATTAAAAATGAAGTTTGTTAAATATTGAAGGAGTGTGGTAAATGCTTTCAAGTACACGTTAATGACTCTAGTGTCAATTGTTTATAGCAAAGTTATAGATATAGATCTATACAGTACATGTACTAAACAGGGAGAATATAAAAACCTTCGTTCTTTGCTCGCTATTGGAGGGCGAAGATTGCCGAAAGATTACCATTCTTTCTGAAAATTATTTCAAGCCTCTTTCTGATAATCATGACGTCACTTCCGCTATTGTCATTTGACAAATTTGCTAGGCAACCAGACTTCATTTGTCAATTATCTGAGAAAGCTGCACTTTGCCTCGCTCTCGATATTTAACATATTACAAAGCAATATCGCTACAGGAAAACCAACAAACATTACCAAAGTAAGTACATACATACACATGTTGTACGGGGAAAATTTACAGTTCAAGATTTGAGTTAATAACACGAAGAAAACTTGTTTAAAACCTCGATCTAGAATTGTTTACTATTTGTTAAGTGTAGTGGGAGGGATAGACTTTAAGAATATGCTATCTATATATCTTCCATTAAGTCATATCCTTGCGGGGGACATAGCTTTTGGCGCGCGTCAACTGTCGAAAAAATGAGTAAAAGTAAAAGCTGGTAGCAGATAAAAAAAAAAAACCACTGCTGCTTCCAAATTGATTCAAAATGATTTCATAGAATACAGTGGAGAAGACGTTATTCTTTCCCAATAAACGCGTTTACGCTAAACTATTATTTCCATTGCAAACAGTTTGGAGCCAGATCAGACGCCGGGTAACCCGGCGTCTGATCAGGCTCCAAACTGTTTGCCACTCAGATTAACATGATTAGTCAGAGCTGTCGAAAAATTGTCATTTTCTACGTTTGTTTGTAACGCCTTTGTGTTTCGTTTGCGTTTAATATGGAAAGAAAACGTTTTCTCAGATGTAACTACAAATTTAAGATGAAATTTAGATTTTCAATTTCTAATATTCCTTTGGCGGTTTTTCGAAACCCGATATAGATCCGTGCATGCCTATCACATTTCTTTAATTACAACTAAGATGTAAAAAAATATCTAAAGGATTCAAGATAATTCAGTTGTTCTATATATACATGTACAGAGTAAAGTCAAACTTTACCATATTGAAAATTGAAATACAGTGGAACTTCTCTATTACGACCACTTAGAAAGAAGGCTAATTGATTGTATAAAAGACATGTATAATTTTTTTTCAATATTACAGATATTTAATAAAAGCCATGTGACAACCTAAAGCAAAGTGAATGTTAAACAGGCCATAAAGTAACGTTATTCTGTTTTACTTTCACATTGCTTTACCCTGTACCATGTTTCTAGCTTTGAAGACAAGTGGTCACTAAGTGTTAAAGCAGGTTGAAAGTATAAAAGGCATGTGACAACCTAAAGCAAGGTGAACGTTAAAAATACATGCCCTAAAGGAACGTTCTCCTGTTTTACTGTCACATTTCTTTACCCTGTAGCATGTTTCTAGCTTTGAAGACAAGTGGCTACTTAAAGCAGGTTGAAAGTAAATTAAATTAAAATGCGCATTAAAGCGCATTCCGCTTCACTTTCAGCCTGTTCTACGCTACCATCTGCTAGGATCTAGAAAATATTTCCTTATGGCACATTCCCATGACTGTATAAATTGGAACTTTTTTCTTCAGTGGGAGAATAATCTAAATGCGCAAAAATGTGCTTTTATGGGGGAAAGAGTTTTAAGCAGTCAGCTGTGGTAAACACCTCCTGATTAGTACATTTTAGCGAATACTTACAGTGGAGAATCTGTTATTCTTTCCCGTTTAAACGCAAACGTACGCAAACGCAAAACACTAAAACGTGGAAAAGTACAAATTTTTGACAATTCTGATAATTCATCTTTATCTTGGTGGCAAACAATTTGGAGCCTGATCAGACGCCGGGTTACCCGGCGTCTGATCTAGCTCCAAACTGTTTGTATTGTAAATAATAGTTTTAGCGTAAACGCGTTTATTGGGAAAGAATAACACATTCTCCACTGTACATTTTAGCGAGTACTTAGACTTAGGTCTTAGTACTCCGTGATTTTAGTGGTCGTAACAGAGATGTGTAAATGCCATTACAGTACTGCTGTTTCTAGACTACCACAGTGGTGAAAACCTTATTCATTTTCAATAAACGCGTTTACGCTAAAACTATTATTCCCATTGCAAACAGTTTGGAGCCAGACCAAACGCCGCGTCTGATGGCTCCAAATTTGTTTGCCACTCAGATTAACATGAATAGTCAAAATTGTCGTTTCGTTTTCGTTTTAACGGGAATGAATGACGTTTTCTCCACTGTTACCACTACACTGACTAAGGACTGAGCCAGCTCTACTGTTGTTGTTGTTATTGCTACTGTTGCAGTTGGCACTGTTGATTCTGTTGCATCTGCTTGTGCTACAATATGTAACAATAGGTATCTAAGCTGCAAACGGGGTATCCCACGATTAGACACGGTGACTGATCAGGGTTTACGCTGTTTGCAATGCCTTGATATTCCGATTCTCATCTTATATTTTATAATAATTATGTTATTGTTAATTTCAGATAATCATGATTAAGACAGAAGCTATCACTCTGGTCCTTGAACAGGCCAAGCTGAAGAATATGAGTATCTGGGAGTATCTGACTCAGATCTGTGGGCTTATCAGTTCTCCGCTTCTTCCCGTCGTACAGAAAGAACTGATGGTGAGTTGGTTATATAATATTAATAATAATTATAGAAAATTGCAACACGTATTTTTTTTATTTAACCCTGCCACTGCAATGGCAGAAAACACTAATATTTCCACATAGTTTGATCGAGTCAGACGCCACATAACGCGGTGTGTGAAAAAAAATAAAAGCTGTTTGACATCAATATCAATATTTTGGGTAAAATTGCCTAAACCTTAATTTTAGAAAGCATGGATATTGAATTGAATTGAATTGTCAGTGAATTCAATGTGTAAGACATGTGCAACATCATTGTTGCAGCGAAACTGTTTACCTGACAACATTTTGGAAATATTGACGATTCATTTCTATCTCAGTTGCAGACAATTTGGAGCCTGGTTGGACACCGGGTTATCCAGTATCTGATCTGGTTCCAAATGTTTGTACATGTTGTGTATGCACTTAATTGTTTAAGAACTTATAAATGTGTTTATTGGAAAGGAATTAAAAGTACGTCTTCTCCGCTGAATTTTGATGATGGCTACATTTGATATGCCATGCAAATTTAGCGTGGAAATGACATTACTATTTCCTATTTCAACGAAACTAAATCTAAACACAAAATGATAAAATCAAGAAACTAGTAGATTTTTATACGCTTAACTCTAAAGGTGGTCGTATATTGGTATGGCCCTGTCATTTGATTTGTCGTTACAGAGTTATCTGCCCTTGATGTACTCAGATATGCTATAAATGGCATATTTAACAGTGTTTACACCCTTAGCAACTACAGTTTTGAATGATATTTTATTATATGTCCTTGGTGTACTCAGATATGTTGGAAAAAGCTTTTATTCCCATGCTATAGTGTCTACAAATTTGAAAGGGTTTTGATCAAACTTTGTAAAACTATATATGGCGATAAATTGTCGGATGTGTTTTATTACGGTCACTATCCGGCTACTTTGTCAAGAGTTATTTTCCCTTGATCTGTTAAAAATGACATATTTAAACACACTCTAGCAGCTACAGTTTTGAATTTATTTTGATTTTACTTGCACACAATGTATGGGTATAGATCCTTAGTCTTAGATGATACAATTTAGGTAAAATCAAACCATTGGGTTATCTGCCCTTAATTTGCTAGAGTATGTTGTATTCCAACTCTATAGTGTCTACATAAATGCATAATTGAATGCATTTAGATCAAACTTTATTTGATTATGGGTGAAACTCGATGGTAAAACTGTCAGATTTATTTACCACATGCTTAATTTCCTTCATTTCGTGTTTGCCGGTGGGCGTATTATGTATAGCGTTTCACGTCCGTAGGTGGTACTCGTGTTTGAAAATGATTACATTTTTATAAGACTGGAAAACAATTTGGAGTCCGATCAAATACCTGTGCTCTAATAGCTATAATTTTGTATATCAAGGTCTACATTCAGTACAACCAGACTCGAAACAGAGATTACACAGGACCTCAGGAGGGCAAGGGGCTAGAAGACTCCGCCTTACGTGCTGACGTCATCAAGTCTCTGACCTCGGAGGCCAAGGTGAACCGTAGACTGAAACAGTTGGTTATGAAGTGTCAGAAGCAGGTCGATCAGATCCATGCACGACTCCAGTCCGTACCCGAGTCTCTGACGTCACGGGTGAGTGATAACTCATAACATTGAACTAATTACTGTAACCACCGCCATAATCGGCTGGAGTCGACTTTGCAAACAGTTTTGATCCTGATCAGACGCCGCGTGATGCGGCGTCTGATCAGGATCCAAACTGTTTGACAATCATTCCGATATTTCTTCAGTCACGTTGCCCTAAATCTAGCTTTGAAACAAAAGTGCCAATCAGAATTTTACAGTAGACGATGTTGATAAAGTGATAGGGTGAAAGCAATTTGTTATTTAGCGGTAAAAAGGTTAATTCATTTGCGTCGAAATAACATTTCAAACACCCATTTGTCTGTTCATTGTTTGTTATTTTGTTGATTTTTGTTGTAATTGTTTTGCTGTTTTGTTTATCACTGACTCATTAATTACAAGTAAAAGCTTATGCGGGTTTGAATGTGTACTTTAGTCGTCTGCTAACAATTTTCGTGTTGAACTACGGTCTGCTTCAAAATTGTGGTCAGAAAATAGTTTTCATATTGATTGTTGTGTTGGAAACCTAGATAAAAGGTTATTTGGGAAAATATTTCTAGAAATCAGTCTCTCAGGGTTTAATTGGAATTATATATGTTGGAGGCTTGCTTTTATAAACTAGTACAATTAAACAGTCTTTTATTTACTACAATGGCGAAAACCTCTTCCGTTTTAACGAAACGAAATGCATTCTATTCCTACTGTCTCCCTCTGTACCTTTACATTAATCTTTATGTTGTATTTACTGTATGCTGCATATCTCTGCATGTAGCTAATCTATCTAAGCTGTTAATCTCCATATAATACTGTATATCCCTGTATGCTGTATATCTATATGATTTATAGCTATGTGTGCTATATCTGGCACCGAGGTTACAAAACGTTTGAGTTTAGTCTGATATCGTTCTCAAGTATTTTGATTAGTCAGATTTGAGTTCTGACCAATCAAATGCTGGGGAACGATCTCAGACTCAACTGAACTCTTAAAAACCTTGGACCCCTGTATGCTGCTTATCTCTGTATGTTGTATATCTATATGTTGTATACCTCTACTCATACTGACTCTCTCCTTGTACCTCACATACTCTGGTAGATCTATAAAGACTTTCCTGTCCTCTCTGAGCTGACATCAGTTGATAAGCATCCTCTGACAGTTCTCTGTGATCATATCTTAGAACGATATGATCTTAACAAGGGTAAGTTCTGACTTAAAGCACGGACCGAGCGAATCTGTTTGCCTAAATTCTATGAATCAGAGTTTATGCTTATAAAACGTCTTGAGTCTTGGTATAAACTTGTTCTCAAGAATCTGACAGGTTAGAAATTGAACTCCAAGCGTGCAATTGGTCGGATTTGAAAAGAATATTTTCAAAGCTGATCAATCATAAGCATGTGTACTTTGCGTTCAAAATTGATCGATCGGATGTTTGAAACGGGTACATGTAGACTCTTTTACTCAAACCTGACCAACAAAAAGATTGAAAGCGATCTCAAACTCGTCTCAACTCTTTATAAAAGCATAGACATTTTTGAGGAAACGTTCAAAGTCAGACTCAAGAATGTTAATAAGCACTAACCCTGCATTCAAAATGTTAAGTCAGAATTGGTTAAGTACACCAGAGAGACTAGAGAGGAGGTTGTGTCATCAGTTATATTGTCTTTTTTCTGGGCTATGCAAAATTTGGTGAAGTTCCATTGATGCGTTTACTGTTATATTGGGTTTTTGAAAACTACTTACAGTTTTTGGCAGACATTGATGATACTCTCTGTACCTCTGTATGGCGGCCATGTGTCACTTGTTTTAGCTTTAACCCTTAGCCCGCCAAATAAATTGTTGTCTGCTGTATTTCTCGTCTGCTTCAAGTTTCAAAGTGCTTCAAAGTTGCTGAAAATTGCTGAAAATGTTGTCCGAGTGTCAAACAGCTTGGATCCGGATGAGACGCCGAGTTACTCGGCGTCTCATCTGGATCCAAGCTGTTTGCATATGGAGCTATAGTCGTGAGTGGCAGGCTAAGGGTTAATTTCGTTTCACATTATGTAATACAGCCGTGTCTCGTCCTACTAGTGTGTGTGTGTTTGTTTCACGTAATGGGTCAATTGTCTTGGTACGAGTATCTAACCCTATACAGGGGTCCGAGATAAGAGGGAGACATCTGAACAAATTCAATATTTTCTCACTCATTTAAGAACCAAATCATGTGATGTTCTCTATATAAAAGAAACGTTTTGTTTGATTGATTGATTGATTAAATTGGGTTTTACATGGCATCGCGACAGGATCGTCTTGAAGAGACGATTCTAATGAGTAGTGACACCATAGGGTTTATGCAGAAATAAAGATTTTAGTTTTCGAAATACTCCCTTTATCCGGAATTCTGTTTTTAATGCTAAGTAAAACTGTAGTGTGCAACAACCGTCGTATGTTATATTCTAAAATTGGGAAATAAGGAAAATTTCTTTTTAAAAACAATGCCAGAGTGTTAAACAGTTTGAATCCTGATGAGACGTCTCAAAACTGTTTGCAAAAGCAATAACGGTTTGGCCGCTAGAGAGCGTTTGTTGAATTTTTCGTTGATGCTGTTTCCAACTGCAATAAAATAAAATATAAATTATGACAGTGGATTAAGAATATTAGTGTCCAATGGTTGTGAGCCTGATCAGACGTCGAAACACATGGTGGATTTTAAGGCCCCAAACCGTTCTAACCAGATACCAGTTATTGGATGTACAAACGCATTTTTGCCGAATAGTAACGCTTACAAATTAATGCTGTATTATGTATATATGATGTTGTTCATTTCTTTGTGTGTTTGTTTTTAAAATATGTTTATGAATTTGCTTGCTTGTCATTTGTTTGTGCATTTGTGTGATTTGATTTTGAGTATTGCAACAAAATGATAGTTTTGTAATAGTTTTGGTAAGTCAGTTTGACTGCATTTGTAGAAATTTATTGACGCATAATGTATTCCTTATTTACAGATCAACATATCAGAAAGGTACTTACCTGTGTAGAGACGGAATCACTGTGGCACAAACATGTGTCAGCTTGTCAGCCAGTCAGTAACAAGGGCGCCAAACGTGCAGAGTACAGCTCTAAGGGGGATAACTCTCAGACTTCCGGAAGTATATGTACAGAGAAGAGTGCCTTATATAAAACTCCATCGACGAGGATATTCAACAATGGATATAAGAGAGTTGATGTTGATACAGCTAAAAATGGCATGGTTCTAAAGTTAGTCCGAAAGTCGACAGGGACAACAACAAGCGCAGATCTATCATCCGAAGGCGCTATTGCGGCCATACTGCGTGAGACTGGATCCGGGCATGGACAACTGCAGGGCGCTGGCTTCCTTGTTCGTCGCTACCAGAAACTCTACGAGCGTAGCAAGAACACTGTAGAAAACGAACGAAAGGAAGGTGAGAAGTTAAATGATCAACAACAAAATGTTGTTCTATATAGTTTTATTCACCTCTGAAATTACAGTTTAGACGAATTGAAAAGCAATTGCAACGTAATAAAACGTAGAAAATGATAGGCTCTCGAAAATGTTATCGATTTTTTTAAATCTTAGTGACAAACAGTTTGGAGCCTGCCAAGACACCGTATTACCCGGCGTCTCATCTGTCTCCAAAATGGTTGCAATGTTTATAATTCTTGTTGGTCAATAACTCTTTCCTCCCTAAAACTTTAAATGGACAATTCCAGTTTCCATCTAAGTCTAGTCCATTTCTGACTTTAAAGGTTTTGTTTTTTTTCAATGTTTGGCATTGTGACAAACAGTGAAGACCCTGATCAGAGGGCTCCGTAAGGAGCCCTCTGATCTGGGTATTCACTGGATGCATAGGACAAGTGCACTTTTCACATGTATACTTTTGAAAACAACGCCTATATGCGGGACTAGGGTTCAAAGGGTTAAGAGAGAATAACATCTTCTCCACTGTAGTCGTTCCTCCATTTTTAGTGCGTTTGAGTGCATTTACTCATACCTCTTTAGGTAAATTTACATGCTTTAACAGTGCACTGTTCAGAGCTATACAAATCTGTTTTGAATCCGGGCAAGTGGATACTTAAGGGCAGACAGAAAGTAAAGTAGAAACCTCCTAATATATAAAGGAACTTGCTCCTTATTTAAACAACCATCTAACCTTAAAATTAAAAACAAGATTTGTGGAGGACGAATTTAAACCTGTAGCGGCTATAAAACGATTAAAACGTTCTCTCGAATACTACTGCATTGAACATCATATTATTTAGTTTAAAGTAACTTCTTAGTGACATAATCAGATCACCCTTGTATATCTATATATAACCCAACTTTTCTGCAAGCATATACTTGTAGGCAGAATCAAACTTTGATCTCGTAATTTGGCTCAAGTCGAACATATTCATTAGAAAACTTTGGAACAATAATACTTTGAAATAAGGATAAATGATGTTCGACTTAAAAGATGCAGAAATTATTAGATTCAACTGTGCATGCAATAAACCCGAGTTGTCTACCTTTCAGTGTCCAGCAGTGTCCGTACTGGTGTCCCGCTCCGTAAGGTGGTCAAGCCAGTTGTTTCTGCCGGGGTCAAGACGACCGCCTTTCTTTCCAATGTAGCGAAGTTTCAGGAAAGATTCAGGAAGACTTCGAATGTAAGAACATTTTGAAACTACAGCGTTCCCTCTCTACAACGACACCCAAAGGGAGAAAACAAATATGTGCGTTGTTCGGAGGGTGTCGTTATAGGGAGGGAACTTGGTTAACATTTGTAAACAGCTCGAATCCAGATCAGACGCCCCGTTTCGCGGCGTCTGATCTGGATTCAAGCTGTTTGTCATTTGTCATTATGTTTATTCCTGTCAAAATGTCAGTTATGTAAGAAAAACAGCAGACAACAATTTTAGGCAGACGATAATGCATCAGTGCAAGCATAAAACATAATTGTCGTGGGAACAGCGATGAATGTCGTTGTAAGGAGGGAGCCGTTGTAAGGAGGGCCGTTGTAGAGAGGGAACGCTGTAGTAGTACATTGCTCCCTCCCTACCACGGCCATCTGAACAACGATTCCCTCCTTACAACAACACTTTTCGCTCTTCCCCAAACAAGACAATCATGTCTAACGCTTTCACCGGTGTAATATCGTCTGCTTTAAAATTATCGTTTGCTGTTTTTCTCAAAGTCACATATTGGACATTTATACAGAAAAATATAATGACGAGTGACAAAAAGCTTGAACCCAGATCAGGACTGTTTGTAAATGACGAGGATACTCGTCGTTAGGGTTCATTGTGTAATGATTCTGATTTATTTTATTCATATGAGGGTGATGTAACGTCCCTAAGGAGATCGGACCAATGACGTTTAATATCGATACTCTACGAATACTCGGCATTTCTCTCCAACTGAATTTGACGGACCGAACTATTGAGTTGAATGTCAAACAGTGTAGATATTGATCAGACGTCGCGTGACGCGGCGTCTTATCAGGGTTC
The DNA here is from genome assembly GCA_922989275.2 of Gari tellinella. Classification (NCBI taxonomy): domain Eukaryota; kingdom Metazoa; phylum Mollusca; class Bivalvia; order Cardiida; family Psammobiidae; genus Gari; species Gari tellinella. The sequence continues at coordinate 69,380,698 of OV277858.1, read as the reverse complement.
AAACTGTTTGCAAATAACTTTTGTACTCGGGGTAAGGCAGTGACCGGGTAGATTGAAAAGTAAGAAAGCCTTTGAAATTTGTAGCAAATATCACCCATTCTTACCGTGGATAAGACATTATTGTTTCCCCAATACACGCGTTACTGCGATAACAATTGTGTTCCATTTCAAATGTATGGAACCATATCCGATGCCGAGTAACCCGTCTTCGGATCAGGCTGTAAACAGTTTGCCACTCAGGCCTCATATTTATAAAGCGCTTGAAATCTGAGTGAGGTTATTCTCAAGCTTTTAATTGGTCATATTTTAGCAGAACGCTCAATTCTAACAAATCAACGGCTTGAGAACGATCTCAGACTCATCTGAAACGCTAAGTAAAAACCAAGATAAATATAAATCGCTGAAAATTAAAAATAATGTTATTTTCTACAATTTAGTATACATGTATTGTGTTAGCGTTTTGTTTCTATGTAAACTTGAATCATGCTGTTTTTGTCCATTGTACTTAGCGTCTGGGCCCGTTTCATAAAACTTCGTACGACTAGATGTTGTCGTAAGTCAGATTATAAAAGTCTCAATCATTGCTTATTTCTCCATCTAATCCAGTCTTGTGACAGCTCTTTGGAATCGTCTTGAAAAGACAAGACAAGATTAGATAGAGAAATTAGAAATTAAATGTATTTTAAAGTTTTGACTTACTACCGTTTTTGTCGTACGAAGTTTTATAATTAAATAAGTAAATACGATATAAGATATTTTTATTTTTATTTGCAGAATCCCCAGGAAACTGGAAAGAGAAACGGCAGAAAAAGGAAAGCGGCTGATACATCTATCAGCAGAGACATTCCAACCAAATACGTCAAAACAGCAAGGAAACAGCCATGGCGGCCTTAAAAAGTCGTTTCTATTTATAGACAATTGTTTATCTATTTTAAGTTTATTTATTTTATATGTATTTTATTTATATAATATATACAGTAAAGCAATTTTAAAGGCCAACTTAGAATATTGATAAAAACGGACGAAAAATTGAAAAAGACAAAACAGCAAAGCATTATTAATTTGATATAATGCCTAAGGCATGTACACTATACTTTCAAAGCCAGTATGACGTCATAACGCGGCTTACGCATCATCTACTATAATACTGTCTGATTGTGAAATACTTTCTGCGACTATGTCTAAAGTTAAGATGTGCAGTCGTTGTCACAACTTGTGACTTACATGTAAAACGTTTTCAAAAATGTTTTGAGTATTACAGCAGTAAAACTAAACAGCAAAAAGCACGCCAAGCGCTTATCAAGCGTTTGAGTTGAGTCTGAGTGCGTTCTCAAGCATTTGATTGGTCAGATTTGAGCCTAGGCTCAAATCTGACTAATCAAATACTTGAGAACAATTTCAGACTCAACTCAAAAGCTTTATTTAGCATGGACCCAAGTTCATTTTGCGAAACGAAGATTCCCCATGAAAAGAAGATTGAATTTTATTATGAATACACATAACATCGATTGAAACATTATAATATTGTTTTGAATGAAATTACAGTGGAAACTCGATACTTCGAACTCGCGTTTGCTCAAACATACCCTTGTTTGGCAAAGTTTAAACATGGCTTAGCCACGTTTTAACTTTGAAATACTGGTATGTTCGACTTAAGCGAGATTGATTTATCGAAATCAACTTATAAAGTACTGGTAAGTTCGATTTAAACGAGTTCGAATTATCGAGTTTCGACTGTATGTTATGAAACCAAAACGCTAAAACCAGAATGTAGCAAGGAAGTTGAACGAGCGCAAGCTTTTCACCAATTGCGCAATACTTAACATGCTGATGTCAATTTAGGGAACAGGGGCCCGTCTTACGAAACGTCGTATGGCAAATATTGTCGTAAGTCAAAAATAATATTAAATTTATAACAGAAGCATATTTGAAATAATGTTTCAATAGATTATATGTGTAATCATGATGTAATAAAGCTTGCTTTCGTGGAAAATCTATCTTTCACGATCCATCTTTCTGTTTAGTTCTATGGGTCACCCGGATTGAATCCTGATCATATGCCGCATTACGCAACGTCTGATGTGGACCCAAGTTGTTTGCTAATCATGGTTAATGGTGTCGAAACTGGCACTGAATGGGTAAAAAGTGCATTTTGTCTTTTTTAATTGACTTCGTGATTTACATTGTCTTATTATTCGTGCAATAAATTGTTGATGTTTTTAAGTTTCCTTTCTTTTCTCTTCATTTCCGGCTTAACTCAGAACAAAGAACAATCAATTCAACCAGCCACAGATTACAAAACATACATTTTGTAATAACATACTTACAGTGGAGAATGTGTTATTCTTTCCCAATAAACGCGTTTACGCTAAAACTATTATTTACAGTACAAACAGTTAGGAGACAGATCAGACGCCGGGTAACCCGGCGTCTGATCAGGCTCCAAACTGTTTGCCACCAAGATGAACAAGAATTATCAGAATTGTCCAAAAGTTGTTCTTTTCTACGTTTTAGTGCTTTGCGTTTGCGTTTTAACGGGAAAGAATAACAGATTCTCCACTGTAACTATTTTCCCCATAGATGCGCATTTAATGATTCTTCCACTGAGGAAAATAGTTCTTATTTATATAGCCATGATTAATGCATCATAAGAAATATATTCTATATTCTAGCAGATGGAAGTTTCAAGCAGGCTAAAAGTAAACCACAGTGCGTCTTAATGCGCATTTGTTTTTTATCTTTCAACCTGCTTTAAGTGGCAAAATGTCTTCAAAACGTAGAATTAGAAAATGTGGTAAAGGGTTCACAAAAAATAATTACGTAATTACTCCGGCATTTGACCCGCAAATGAGAGATGCTGAAGTTAGAGTTGAGAAAACTATCCCAATAAATGAGTTTATGCTTAATCAATTTTCGTGCAAACAGTTTACAATGGAAATAATTGTTTAAACATGAACGAGTTTATTGGGTAGATCTAAGTATAATGTCTTCTCCACTGTAAGTTTCAAGTTTTGGTTTAGACAAATATGGTTCCATTTTATTCAGATGTCTCACGTGTACCTCTAGTATATTGATTATGTACAGTGCTCCCTCCCCACAACGACCCTCTGAACAACGATTCCCTCCTTACAACAACGCTTGCCGCTGTTCGTCAAACAAGACAAATACAGATTGACAAATGTATGTCAAACCTTTTCACAGCTGCAATATCTTCTGCTCAAACGTGTATTGATTATGTACAGTGCTCCCTCCCCACAACGACCATCTGAACAACGATTCCCTCCTTACAACAACGCTTGCCGCTGTTCGTCAAACAAGACAAATATGTCCAATCTTTAATGTCATTAATGGACATTTTGACAGCAAAAAAACCATAATGACGAGTGACAAACAGCTTGAATCCAGATCAGACGCCGTGTTACGCGGTGTCTGATATTGATTCAAGCTGTTTGCAAATGTAAGCCAACTTCCCTCCCTATAACAACTCCCTCCGAACAACACATATACTCTTTTTCTCACATAACTACCCCTGTTTTCAATAGCGAACAACGATCGTAAATAAAAAAAACCCCAGCTTAATCATCGGTTATGTGAGAAAAATAATATGTCACTCGTCGATGTTTAAGACAAGCTGATCTCAACCTCGTCTAGAATAGAAAAGTCAAGGCTCGCTTAATAACATTTCAATTCTAGATGCGGTTGAGATCAGCTCGTCTTCATCAGCGACTCATGACAGATCCTATGTGTCTCAGATTGGGTGTTGTTGTAGAGAGGCACCACTGTATAAATCATTTTCCCCATAAAAAAACCTATAAAGCATTGCAGACGACAGAATAAGCTGCAGACGACACATTTCAAAGAAATATTAAACTGATAAGAAAATCACAAAACAACGTCGTTTTGCTAAGCCGCTGGTTATTTTTCTATAATCGAATAAATAACACCATAGTGTGTGTAAACTAGACAAATATCCTCCTCTCCGAATATTTATGTCTACAGAGATATCTAATACAATTGTCTTTTCCTTATATCAACCTTTAAAAGGCTAGGTGGCGCTCCACTGCTATTGTCCTATCGTCTGCTGCACATTTTCAGAAATAATCTATTTGTACAAACTTTGTAGGTTTTTTTTCAGGAAATGTAGATGTAATGAGAGTATCGATTTGTTTGGATCATAAAGATATATCGGGTAACTCGGCGTCTCATCTACAGCCGAGGGTCATAAGACTAAAGTCTTTCCCCAAAACATGGCGCCGATATCGGTACCGCATATGGCCGCGTCCGAAAAACTTTAATAGCGCCGCGATTTAATTACTAGGAAGATTGAAATTTTAACACAGTGAATATCATGATAGCACCGATAAATTCTTCATTTTTGGAAGCGACTCTTTTCCATAGTCAACAAACTGTACAGTGGCCATATTCTAGATCTTGGGCCACTAAATATTTTGAATTTTTTTATAATATTACGGGAAAACCTTTGCCAAAGTGAACTGACTGGTGAGGTTATACTACAATAACAACTTAATATCGACCTTTAAAGTGCTCCCAGGATTCTTTTCAGTTAAAATTCCTTTAAATTGTAGGCTATGGCCGCAGTAAAACAACTATAATGGACCAAATACTCTGTTGATTAATAGACTATGTCCGAAAAGTCAAGAATAAAGAACAGATTAATTCGTGCTGCAGTAAAAACATTTCTATACACACTTTAAAGGTTGTTTTACTGCAGCCATAATCTACTTTTCAAAACATTTGGTACACTTTAAAGGTTGATTTACTGCGGCCATAGTCTAAATTGCAAGAGATTCCTTTGTACACTTTAAAGGTTGCTTTACTGCGGCCATATTTTATATTTCAAAAGATTCCTTGGTACACTTTAAAGGTTGATTTACTGTGGCCATAGTCTACATTTCAAGAGATTCCTTAGTACATTTTAAAGGTTGATTTACTGCGGCCATATTCTACATATCAAAAGAGTTCTTAGTACACTTTAAAGGTTGATCTCCATGGCCATAGTCTACATTTCAAAAGATTCCTATGTACACTTTAAAGGTTGATTTACTGCGGCCATAGTCTACATTTCAAGAGATTCCTTAACACACTTTAAAGGTTGTTTTACTGCAGCCATAGTCTACATTTCAAAACATTCATTGGAACACTTTAAAGGTTGATTTACTGCGGTGATAGTCTAAATTTCAAGAGATTCCTTAATACATTTTAAAGGTTGATTTACTGCGGCCATAGTCTACATTTCAAAACATTCATTTGTACACTTTAAAGGTTGATTTACTGCGGCCATAGTCTACATTTTGAAAGAATCCTGGGTACACTTTAAAGGTTAATTTACTGCGGCCATAGTCTACATTTCAAGAGATTTCTTGGTACACTTTAAAAGTTAAAATGTTGATTTACTGCAGCCATAGTCTACATTTCAAAAGAGTCATTAGTACACTTTAAAGTTTGATTTACCGCGGCCATAGTTAACATTTCAAGGGATTCCTTGGTACACTTTAAAGGTTGATTTACTGCGGCCATAGTCTACATTTCAAAAGAGTCCTTAGTACACTTTAAAGGTTGATGAACTGCGGCTATAGTCTACATTTCAATAGATTCCTATGTACACTTTAAAGGTTGATTTACTGCGGCCATAGTCTACATTGCAAGAGATTCCTTGGGACACTTTAAAGGTTGATTTACTATGGCCATAGTCTACATTTCAAAAGATTCCTTGGTACACTTTAAAGGCTGATTTACTGCGGCCATAGTCTACATATCAAAAGAGTCCTTAGTACACTTTACAGGTTGATTTACTGCGGCCATAGTCTACATTTCAAGAGATTCCTTGGAACACCTTAAAGGTTGATTTACTGCGGCCATAGTCTTTATTTCAAAAGAGTTCTTAGTGCACTTTAAAGGTTGATTTACTGCGGCCATAGTCTACATTTCAAGAGATTCCTTTGTGCATTTTAAAGGTTGATTTACTGCGGCCATAATATACATTTCAAGAGATTCCTTTGTACACTTTAAAGGTTGATTTACTGCGGCCATAGTCTACATTTCAAAAGATTCCTTGGTACACTTTAAAGGTTGATTTCCTGCGGCCATAATCTACATTGCAAGAGATTCATTTAGAACACTTTAAAGGTCGATTTACTATGGCCATAGTCTACATTTCAAGAGTTTCCTGAGTACACTTTAAAGGTTGATTTACTGTGGCCATAGTCTACATATCAAAAGAGTCCTTAGTACACTTTAAAGGTTGATTTACAGCGGCCATAGTCTACATTTCAAAAGATTCCTATGTACACTGTAAAGGTTGATTTACTGCGGCCATAGTTTACATTTCCAGAGATTCATTGGAACACTTTAAAGGTTGATTTACTGCGGCCATAGTCTACATTTCAAGAGATTCCTTAACATACTTTAAATGTTGTTTTACTGCAGCCATAGTCTACATTTCAAAACATTCATTGGAACACTTTAAAGGTTGCTTTACTGCGGTGATAGTCTAAATTTCAAGAGATTCCTTAGTACACTTTAAAGATTGATTTACTGCGGCCATAGTCTACATTTCAAGTGATTCCTATGTACATTTTAAAGGTTGATTTACTGCGGCCATAGTCTACATTTCAAAACATTCATTTGTACACTTGAAAGGTTGATTTACTGCGGCCATAGTCTACATTTTCAAAGAGTCCTAGGTACACTTTAAAGGTTAATTTACTGCGGCCATAGTCTACATTTCAAGAGATTTCTTGGTACACTTTAAAGGTTGATTTACTGCAGCCATAGTCTACATTTCAAAAGAGTCGTTAGTACACTTTAAAGGTTGATTTACCGCGGCCATAGTCTAAATTTCGAAAGATTCCTTTGTACACTTTAAAGGTTGATTTACTGCGGCCATAGTCTACATTTCAAAATATTCCTTTGTACACTTAAAATATGGATTTACTGCGGCCTTAGTCTCCATTTCAAGAGATTCCTATGTACACTTTAAAGTGTGATTTACTGCGGCCATAGTTAACATTTCAAGAGATTCCTTGGTACATTTTAAAGGTTGATTCACTGCAGCCATAGTCTACATTTCAAAAGAGTCCTTAGTACACTTTAAAGGTTGATTTACTGCGGCCATAGTCTACATTTCAAGAGATTCCTATGTACACTTTAAAGGTTGATTTACTGCGGCCATAGTCTACATTGCAAGAGATTCCTTGGGACACTTTAAAGGTTGATTTACTATGGCCATAGTCTACATTTCAAAAGATTCCTTGGTACACTTTACAGGTTGATTTACTGCGGCCATAGTCTACATATCAAAAGAGTCCATAGTACACTTTACAGGTTGATTTACTGCGGCCATAGTCTACATTTCAAGAGATTCCTTGGAACACCTTAAAGGTTGATTTACTGCGGCCATAGTCGTTATTTCAAAAGAGTTCTTAGTACACTTTAAAGGTTGATTTACAGCGGCCATATTCAACATTTCAAGAGATTCCTATGTGCATTTTAAAGGTTGATTTACTGCGGCCATAGTCTACATTTCAAGAGATTCCTTGGGACACTTTAAAGGTTGATTTACTGCGGCCATAGTCTACATTTCAAAAGATTCCTTGGAACACTTTAAAGGTTGATTTACTGCGGCCATAGTCTACAGTTCAAAACAGTCCTTATTACACTTTAAAGGTTAATTCACTGCGGCCATAGTCTATATTTCAAGAGATTCCTATGTTCACTTTAAAGGTTGATTTACTGCGGCCACATTTCAAGAGATTCCTTGGTACACTTTAAAGGTTGATTTACTGCGGCCATAGTCTACATTTCAAGAGACTCCTTTGTACACTTAAAAGGTTGATTTACTGCGGCCATAGTCTACATTTCAAAACATTCCTTGGAACTCTTTAAAGGTTGATTTACTGCGGCCATAGTCTACAGTTCAAAACAGTCCTTATTACACTTTAAAGGTTGATTTACTGCGGCCATAGTCTATATTTCAAGAGATTCCTATGTTCACTTTAAAGGTTGATTTACTGCGGCCATAGTCTATATTTCAAGAGATTCCTTGGTACACTTTAAAGGTTGATTTACTGCGGCCATAGTCTACATTTCAAAAGAGTTTTAGGTACACTTTAAAGGTTGATTAACTGCGGCTATAGTCTACAATTCAAGAGATTCCTTGGTACACTTTAAAGGTTGATTTACTGCGGTCATAGTCTACATTTATAAAAGAGTCCTTAGTACACTTTAAAGGTTGATTTACTGCGGCCATAATTAACATTTGAAGAGATTCTTTGGTACACATTAAAGGTTGATTTACTGCGGCCATAGTCTACATTTCAAAACATTCCTTTGTACACTTTAAAGGTTGATTTACTGCGGCCATAGTCTACATTTCAAGAGATTATTTGGTACACTTTAAAGGTTGTTTAACTGCGGCCATAGTCTACATTTCAAAAGAGTCCTTAGTACACTTTAAAGGTTGAATTACTGCGGCCATAGTCTAAATTTCAAGAGATTCCTATGTACACATTAAAGGTTGATTTACTGCGGCCGTAGCCCACATTTTAAAAGAATCTTTTTATGCACATTGAAGGTTGATTAACGGCGGTCATAGTCTATATTTCAAGAGATTCCTTGGTACACTTTAAAGGTTGGTTTACTGCCGCCATAGTCTACATTTCAACAGAATCTTTGTTGCAGGTTAAAGGTTGGTTTACTGTTACCATTTCCTTTAATTTACAAAAGTATTGGGTGCACTTTCAAGGTCGATTTGCGGCCATAGTCTACATTTCAATGGAATCGTTGATGCAGGTTAAAGGTCAAGTTACCGCGACCATAGTCTACATTTCAAGAGAATCTGGGGTGCACCTTAAAGGTCGATTCACTGTGGCCATAGCCTACATTTGAAAAGAATCTTTGGTGCACTCAGACTTGAAAGGTCGATTTACTACGGCAATAGTCTAGATTTTAAAAAAATCTTTAGCGCACTTTTAAGGTCGATAAACTGGGGCCATAGTCTACATTTCAATAGAACCTTTAATGCACGTTAAATATGGGTCGCCATCTTGAAAGTTAGATAACTCTAGGCAGTGCGGCTATGCCGTTGTATTTTTTACCCAATTTAGTGGCTAATACCCTTGAATATGGAATAGTAGAATATGGAAAGAAGTTTTTCCCTTCATTTTTTGTAAACAAATAATATTGATTTGTTTCGATCGTCTGCTTCGTAACATATCAAGGGTGAAACGCAAGGAATTGACACACTAGCAGAAAAAACGTTATCCTTCATCTAAATAAGGACTCTCAAAGTACTCACAAAGTTTCACAGTCGGAAAACATCGATAGATCTACCAATTCAAATTTTAAAAAGAGATTTCGAGAGTGAGGGAGCTCCGAAAACAAGATCCGAAGTGGGAGGGTATGGGAGACCACGGAAAACCATGCATACCCCACCCCATATTGCAAAGCATCTGTTGTGTTCAGGGGCTGTTTAACATATGATGGAGATGGAACCCTGACACCAGTTGATGGTAATATCAATTCCGAGAAACATATTGAAACTCTAGACACACATTTGTGGCCATTTATTGCTAAAAAGCTCTCAAATAAGCTCTACAGTGTCCATGATGACTATGCTACTCAGCATAAATCTAGACTCACCATCGAATGGTCAAGGAACGATAATATCCCGACAATGGTTCGACCAGCTTTTAACCCAGACTTGAATACAATAAAAAATGTGTGGAATCTTTGTAAACTAACTTGTGCAAGCGTGCAGTGAATATCAAAATTATGGATGAGCTTATCAGACATGTTCTTGGCATTTGGGATCGTTACAATCAGGCCTATGTACAATCACTTTATGAGAGTATTTCAAACAGAATTCGGCATATTCTGATAGAAAACTGGTCTATTTCAAAATACTGCAAGTTTCAGGTAAGTTGGAGTTGACGTTTTGAGTTGGTTGATGTTTAAAGTTTGCATGTGCTTAGAGTAGAGAACAAAACGGCCGCCATTTTGGGGAAAGACTTATGAGCCTCGGCTGTAGATCCAAACTGCTTGAAACAATTGATCATAATTTTGCCAAAAACTTATTTAACACATTGGGCCCTAGCGACGAGTATACTCGTCATTAAAAATCACAAACCTCTCAATAGTACACTTGTCATATGCAAACAGTGTAGCTCTCTGATCAGGGTCTACACTATTTTTCTTTTAGTAAAATATTGTTAAAATCTACCCTAATTATTAAAAAGTTGATAAGATTTATTTGTTAACTGGAATAGTTCATTTTAAGCTTCAGGGGTGAATGAGTTAAACCTTTCCCTGCATTGGCTTAATGGCACTCACATTTTGAAACAGTTTCTAATCAGGACCCAAGCTGCTTCTTAGTATTATTGTTTTTGTATCAGTCAAAATACACAATAATCTAAATCTGAGGAATAAAAGTAGACATCATTATTTCAACCAAATAAAACCCTATTAGTCAAGGGGTACATGTTAACATTTTTATTGCCATTATGACGAAATAATGTCTGCTTAAAGTTTATGTCCGTTTTATTTATACGATTTGAAATTATATACCTTTTTAAACTAACGAAACATTGATGTAAATAGCAAAGAGTTTGGAGTTACGCGGCGTCTGATCAGAATCCAAACTGTTTGCAAATGTAAGCGTTGTCATGCTTGAAAGTAAAATGATTAAATAAATAAAAATATTGTCGCTCCTATACAAATGGACACGCTTTGGTTTTCGCTTTATTTGACAGGCGGCGACAGTGATGTTGCAGTACGTTTAACCCTTTCATGGTCAAATTTGTCGAGAGTTTTTTTACCCCTTCACCGCCATATTGTCGTCTGTCTCAATATTGTTTACAATATCGTTTCAAAGTTAGATTTCAGGCAATATTTATGACTGAAGAAATTTCGAAACGAGTGTCAAACGCGGCGTCTGATCAGGACCAAAACTGTTTGCAAACGCGCCTTTTGGCGTCATTGAGAGTGCAAGGGTCAAACAAAAGGCAGTGTGAATATAGCATGACATCTATTTACAGTGGAGAATCTGTTATTCTTTCCCGTTTAAACGCAAACGTACGCAAACGCATAACACTAAAACGTAGAAAAGAACAACTTTTGGACAATTCTGATAATTCTTGTTTATCTTGGTGGCAAACAGTTTGGAGCCTGATCAGACGCCGGGTTACCCGGCGTCTGATCTGGCTCCAAACTGTTTGCACTGCAAATAATAGTTTAAGCGTAAACGCGTTTATTGGGAAAGATTGACAGATTCTCCACTGTACTATTAGATTAACTGCCCAGTAACCAATGTATACAACTGAGAAGACCTTATTCCTTCTCAATGAACACATTCTTGCCCCCGCCGGACCAAGTCCTTCGGATGAGACTTTAAAAACCGAGGTCTGATGAATGAGTGCTTTACACTTGGCATCTAAAAGAACCAGAGAACTCTTTCAATAATAAGAGTAGGGCATCGCGCCCGGGTTCTCTGTATCCGCTCCCCTCTCTCTGGGGGCGTCCAATTTAGCCCATATATAGAAATGGACGTTAACAAACAAAACCAAAACGACAACAGCAATAATTTTCAAATTGCAAACAGTTTGGAGCTAGATCAGACTCCGGGGGAACGATGGACGTCCGATCAGGATTCAAATTGTTATTTTCAATAGATCAGACACCGGGTAACGATTGATGTCTGATCAAGATCAAAATTTTTATGTCTCAAATTGCATACAGTTTGGAGCTAGACCAGACGCCAGGGAACGATCGATGTCTGATCAGGATCCAAATTGTTATTTCTCAAATTGCAAACGGTTTGAAGCTAGATCAGATCATCCCGGGTAACGACCGACGTCTGATCAGGATTCAAATTGTTATTTTCAACTTGCAAAAAGTTTGGAGCAAGATCAGACGCCAGGTATATAACGATCGACGTCTGGTCAGGATCCAAATTGTTATTTTCAAATTGCAAACAGTTTGGAGCTAGATCATACGCCGGGTAACGATCGATGTCTAATCAGTATCCAAATTGTTATTTTTCGAATTGCAAACAGTTTGGAGCTAGATCAGGCGCCGGGTAACGTCTGATCAGGATCCAAATTGTTTTACTCTGATTTAGATGCTTTTTTATTCAAAATGCACAAAATTTAAAACGGAGAGGAAAAGTACCTCTACGACTTTTTTAAGCAGACATTTTAACAGTACAGTGGAGAATGTGCTATTCTTTCCCAATAAACGCGTTTCCACTGCAACAGTTTGGAGCCTGATCAGACGCCGGGTAACCCGCTGTCTGATCAGGTTCCAAACTGTTTGCCACTCAGATAAAAATTAATTGTAAGAAATATCTAAAAAGTGACATTTTCTACGTTTTAGTGTTTTGCGTTTGCGTTTCGTTTGCGTTTAAACGGGAAAGAATAACGTTTTCTCCACTGTATCGGTGTTATATGTTGTTATGGAACTTTGACAATGAAATAATTCAAAGTTAACATAGTCAACGGCCGCTGCATTATAGAAATTATTAAGTTATTCTACGATAGTGAAATACTTATTATACAATAATCACATTTAAGCAAATTTACTGGTATTAATAAAGAAAAGTTATACAGATTAAGCCACATGTGTGGGCTAACCCTTTACTCCCAGAAACTTTAAATGGACAATTCCAGTTTTCAATTTGGTCTAGTTTATTTGTTACTATTTAGGGTAGTTTCTTGTATTTTTATTGCGATATGACAAACAGTGCCAATCTTGATCAGAGTGCCCTCTGACCTGGGTCTGCACAGCTTGTTGATGACAAGCGTACTCGTTACCGGTACACCGTTGCTAAGGATGTGTATATGCATGACAATTTTTCAAAGTCGTCAGGGCTGCCATATGTTGATCATGAAAAATCCTTAGATTTCCAAATAGTTCAATTTTTCAAGCGCGATTACTTAAATCAGGATAAAAGTAAAGCAGAATGCGCCTTAAGGCGCATCCTGCTCTACTTTCAGCACGCTTTAAGCTACCATCGGCTAGGATAGAAATTCGAAGATTTCGGAAAAATGGCGGCCCAGAGTCGTTCGAGTGGGCTAAATGATACCCAAACGTGTTACATTTCAGAGCTCATGCATCAGTTTTAGTTGTAATTTGCCAAATCCATTTTGATTAGAAAAGAACGTTGCAATTTTGCATTATTTGATATTTTATAAAGCATATTATTTCTGGCTCTATAAAATTTACCAAATTAAATAGCCTTTGTACGTATATACAGTGCTCCTTTTCTACATCCATGCACTGAGAGACCAAGATTGTGTGTGCTGTTCGGAGGGAGTTTTTCTAGTGAGGGAAATGAATACCTTTAGAGTACATTTGAAAACAGTTTGAACCAAGATCAGACGCCGCATAACGCGGCGTCTGATCTGGGTTCAAACTGTTTGTCACTCATCTTTATGTTTCTTATGCCAAAACGTCCAATGCGTAATTTTGAGAAAAAATGACAAACGTCAGTTTTAAGCAGACGATATTGCAGTAGTGAAAGCGTTAGACATAAATGTCTTATTTGGGTAGTGCTCAGCGACAAGCAATTGTTGTCAAGAGGGAAGTGTTGTGCGGAGGGCCGTTGTAGAGATGGAGCACTGTACATGTAATTGGGATACATGTGCATATAGTGCTCCCTCCCTACAACGGCCCTCCGAGCAACGATCCCCTCCTTACAACGATCCTTGCAGCTGTTCCCCAAACAAGCACTTATGTCCAACCTTTTCATGTCTGCAATACCGTGTGTTTAAATCTGTCGTCTGCTGTTTTTCTCAAAGTTACTTATAAGAGGACATTTTGATAGAATAAATATAATAACGAGTGACAAACAGCTTGAATCCAGATCAGCCGCCGCATTACGTCTGATCTGGATTCAAGTTGTTTGCAAATATAAACCAAGTCTTATTTCCCCCTCCCTATAATGACTCCCTCCGAACAACACACATACAATCTCTGTATACCATTGGGTGTCGTTGTAGAGAGGGGGCACTGTATGAGCACATTTGTCTCGGAACACATTTGTCTCACGAGATGTGACCGATGTTCTCGTAAACATTCATATTTGCGACAAATTGGAAATGAGCCAAATGTGTTCGACACACAAAAGAAAGGACATTCGAGGCACATTTGTCTCACATTCTATCATAAATCCTTACCGAACATTTAGAAGACCTTAGGAGACCTTTAACAGACAGCACTGGTGATGCAGAAACAGGCAATGGTCTTAGAGAGAAGCATCGGCTCAAAGAAAACAAGAAAACGACATAAAGTCCGTTCCAACACAAAGGCCGAGACCGAAACGGATGATGTGCAAAAAGAAATACTAAGATAGAGATAGATAGAGTTTATTCAGGTAACAATATGCATATCATGACAACCAACAATAAGTATACATAGATCACACTAAACGTAACAAATCATGTATACACATGTAGAGATTCATGACAGGCACACCACTACCAAGGATAACACAAAAAAGAGAAAATGTCCCTTATTTCCATTGTGGTCCTTGATATTGTAGGCTGAACCATGAAATGTCATGTATAATAAATATTAAATGTATCAAGTGGACATTAATTGAGACCATCTAGGTATGTATATATTATAGAATTTTTCATGAGATCATAATGTACTTAGCAGATATCACATTTAACTTTTGCACAGGTATATACATGCTTAAAAAATGCATAGTTACAAAATATATTACCAAAGTCTATCTGTAGGTTTTAAAATATGTGTAACTTTTCAAAAAAGATTAATCCCAAGGGCATGTATATTTAAAGAGAGTGCATTCAGCTTACTGAAATATATTATTCATGTACCCCAAATGCACAGACTTCAAACAGCTAATGCATTAGATTGCTATATCACAGACTTAAGAAATATACAAATATTTTTTAAAATGAGTATGAATTAAGTGACGTCACATGCAATTAAAAATTTGACTCTCTCTTTTAAAACAAACTGCACAAAATTACAATAAGGACAACATGTGCTCCCTTACAGGATGTTTGAACTCATGACCAGCATGGATGTCTCTTAGAGACTTGGGGAGACTATTCCAGGCTTCTATTCCCTGATTGTAAAACGACTTTTTCCCAAAACTCTTAACTAAAGGCGTAGCAAACCTCCCAGTAGAATTAAAGGTCAATCCTAAGCCTTCGGAATTGGGGCATGCAAATTTGTTTGACCTTGTGTTGAGACCATGTACAGATGTAAGGGGCCTAAAAACCAGGAGCAGACCCATCAAGTAGATTACATAAAACTGTCTTTGAAAAACGAGCTGTGATGCATAAAAAGACACTATGATATCTGCGGTTACCGTTAATGTACTTTTAAAAGTTGTTCATAGAATTTTGATCCGTCTAAAAACATGACCGCCAGAGGGCGTAGTTATTTTCCGTGTTCGGTACTATTGAATAACAAGTATTAGGGCCTTCTAGAAGTTGTATTTTTGGTGGTATTTTTATGCGATTTGTTCAGTATTATATCTTTGATAACATTTATGTCATGCATGAATATAGATTATGTAGGATCATAAAGTAGGCCAGTAGGTTAAATTGCAGAATAAGCTTTTGGCCACTCCATGGGCCATATGTTCAGACCAATCTTCTTGAAACTTACTTAGAATGACTACGTTCAACTTGGTGAAATCTAGGCATTGTAATAATATGGATTAGATGGAATCAAAGAGTGGATCAGTAGTAGGTTAAATTGTAGGAACAACTTTAGAGTTCTCTAGGGTCTGCACTCTCTGCCTTAAATTCATTAAATTTCATTTCTCTGGTGAGCGCCACAGGGACTTATGACCCTTGTGTTTATTACTTGGTTTTGATATGTTCAGTAAACATTAAGTTAAATGTACTCATTTTTCACTATATTAAATGTACCAGATATTCATGTTTTCATGTTTCTCAACACGATAACATAATATTCTGAATGATTTGTCTATCCTCCTCTCCGTACACTTGCCACAGCATAATCCCAACTTTTTAAACGAAACTGATTAACTCAATAACGAGAGTGTGTTAGAGTATAATAAAGACACGGGTCAGTTTTCAAAATGTGTTAACTGGGAAATATCGCACTTTGTATGATAGGTTTTTGCATGTAGAAACAGTTGAACAATGAAGTTTTTATTCATATACAACGCGTAGTGTTTAAACCAATTTGAACCAAAAACTTTTTGCTTTCATTTTTGTATCAATACTAAATCTTTACTAAAATTTAAACAAACGGAACATTGAAGTATTATTTAAAAATCTCCAAAAGTAATTTACGGGATTCATTCAAATGAAGGTTATAATTATGCCCGTCCGTATACCACATGGCTACCAGTTGTAATTGTTCTGTGTTTCCTGTATTTATAAATAGCGTTTTACATCACTTCCGGTCAATCAGAAACGTCAAAATTTCCCTGCCTCTGCATAGCAATCCTATATTAACTGAAAGAACATCCCCGTTCTGCATGTCACAGATTTCATTGAAAGCATTAACAAACTCATTGATTACACTTGACATGAGGCAAAACGGCGGATCTCGATTCTAATATCTTGGAAAATATGTGACAAATGTGCTTGTATTTCATAAAAAAGACGTGAGACAAATGAGCTTTCTTGTCCCTAAGAAATTTTGATTGGAACACATTTATCACACAAATGCGTTTTTCGGTAAGACATTTGCGGTCCCATTTGTCTCACGTGAGACAAATGCGACCGCATCGGTCTTACTTAAGACAAATGTGTTCCGAGACAAATGTGCTCCTACAGAGCACCGTACTATATTGAAATCACATTAGTTTGTAACAGATGTTACGAAAGAATGCGCAACTAATATTGGAAAAACATAAAAATTTTTTACTCTGTAATATGCAATGTATAAGGAATAAGAATAAGAACCGTGTCATGAGAAAACCAGACATTGCAATTCAAACAGTGTAGATCCAGACCAGCTGTTGCGTTAGCAAGGTGATGACAGGTGTCTGTGCTGTTTGTTTGACCGTCACTTCTATACAGTATCTTGGGGTCTGACTAATTTGTTTACCTATAAATAGTTAAATACCTTGATCAGATCTTGATCAGATCCTATGTCTGAGATAACTGTTATATGTGATCTGCAGTTTCATAGAACACGTTGTTCATTCCAAATAAAAACCTTTATGCTGAAGTAATAATTTCCCGGAATGGCACTGTAAACAGTACATGTACCAATAAAAAAGAATGATGTCCCTTGACCTGTGCGTTATTCATTACTGCAAAATAACAATTGTTTGACATGTTTCTCTATCTATTTCTATCTGAGTGGCAAACAGTTTGGAGCCTGATAAGACGCCGGGTTACCTGTGTCAGATCTGGCTTCAAACTGCTGCAATGGAAATACATGTAGTAGCTTTAGCATAAACGCGTTTATTAGGAAAGAATAACGCCTTAGCCACTGTAGCGGCAATCTGTAGATATGAAAGCTTGCTTAAACAAATTGCTGCATCCCGGTTGGTATTGTTATATTAAAATGCCTTTTGTTTTATGTACTTGTATATAGGTTGAGGGCCTCATGGAAGAATGGTATTTGCCAAATAAGGTTTTTACTATTATTATTATTATTATTATCATCATTATTAAACAATGCGCATTAATTACATTCGTTATTATTACGAAGCAATTTGGTTATAATTTTACAAGAATTGTTCATCAAGTTTTTTCTTCAAGAAGAAAGCACACTTGTCATAGAAATATTGCTTCTTTAACCTATTACTCCATAGTTTCGCATGTTAATGTCTTCCATTGAAGGAATTGGTTCTTTATACAGTCATGAATGAATATAATTATGTAACCATACCTTATGAAATATTTTTTGTATTCTAGAAACTGGTAGCTTAAAACATACTGAAAGTAAAGACGAATGGCGCATTCTGCTTTACTTTCAACCAGCTATAACTGGTGCACTGGCCTGTCTTCTAAACTAGATACAGACTATGCTATTTTTGGGTAAAGGATGAGCCTGTTTGGCTAAAGGGTCACGGGACTGGCCTGTCTTCTAAACTAGATACAGACTATGCTATTTTTGGGTAAAGGATGAGCCTGTTTGGCTAAAGGGTCACGGGACTGGCCTGTCTTCTAAACTAGATACAGACTATGCTATTTTTGGGTAAAGGATGAGCCTGTTTGGCTAAAGGGTCACGGGACTGGCCTGTCTTCTAAACTAGATACAGACTATGCTATTTTTGGATAAAGGATGAGCCTGTTTGGCTAAAGGGTCACGGGACTTTAACACGAAGACATGTGCATGTATGATGGTAGTTTGACCTGGTGCCGTGGAAAGTACATTGTCCTTTTCCGCTTAAACAGAAACGAAACGAAACGAAACGCAATTCATTGAAATATAGAAAAATGCCATTCTTAAGAAATTTCTAACGATTTATTTAAATCTGAGTGGCAAACAGTTTGGAGCCAGATCAGACGCCGGGTTACCCGGCGTCTGATCTGGCTCCAATCTGTTTGCAATGGGAGTAACTGTTACATGTAAGCATTAATTAACGCGTTTGTTGGGAGAGAATAACCTTTTCTCCCGGACTGTTCTGACTCATATAACAAGTTAATTACTTCAGTAACCGTTTGTACTAACTCTCATGTTTCAATATTCTGTAATAAAAGGAGTTTGATCAAGGTGAAATACTGTACCCGCATCCGGGCATATCTGGAGAAAATTTGGACAATATTTCATTATACCATCACGATTAAAAACATTTAACCCCTTTCACCGCCAAAATACCGTCTGCTAAAAAAGTGTCGTCTGCCTTTATATTTCAAAGGACTAAGTTCACTAAGGGGTGAAATTGGCCTAGAAATTCATAAATTATCCAAGTTGTTAATCTGTTTGAATATCCTACTGAAGTTGGTTGGTAATACATCGAACTTACTGGAAAACGTTTTATTTTGTGTTAAAACGCTATATAGCATTGTCCTCTGGTCAATAGAACTATCCCTTCTCACCGTGAATTTTGTCAATTTCACCCAGAAAATTACGTTGATACTGAATTTAAAATATGAGCACAGTCGTCGACAGTCAAGAAATTTCAGCAGTACATTTCTTATGTAATAAGGATTAAATGGCTTGAAAATCAAGACTGTCGACAACTGTGCTCATATTTAAAACAAGAAAAAAAAGTAAATCTGGTAGGGGAATTTGAACCTAAAGCTACGCTATTAACCTGTCAAACCAGCTAGCGGGGCAGATAACTGAAACAATCTTTCACTTCCGGAAACAAGCACCAAAATTGGCACACATACTCCTTGGGGGTTGCTCTTTTGAAAAAACCCGCTGGCCACTTGAAAATCCAAAATGGCCGCCATTTTCCAAGATGGCCGCCAAGGTATATACAGAAATATTGATTTTTGTCCCAAATATGCAAAACCTTGTCTATTTCAATGGTTTATGTGTCAAAAAATGCGTTTTGGCTATGTAGAATTCAATTTGGGACCATGAAATAGATCTATGGCTTCATTTTACCCTTAAGACACTTAAAGATTCAAGATGGCCGCCATTTTCAAGATGCCCTGCATAGAAATACTAGGTTTTGTAATATATTTGCAAATACTTGTCCTATATCAATGATCTTTCTTTGAAATTATATTTTTGACCATGTACAATTCAAGTTTGGAGCAACCGAGTGACTCACCGGCTTCCTTAACTACTTGAAACTTCAAGATGGCAGCCATTTTGTCAAGATAGCCAATACAGATATATATGAATTTCGAAATAAAACGCAAATACTTATCAAATATCAATGATTTTGTGTCAAAAATACTTTTGTAAAACTCAAGATTGTAACCATGAATTTGCTAAATAGCTTCCTCGTACCAGGTAGCCACTTAAAATCAACATGGCTGCCATTTTTCAAGATGGCCGCCACATAAATATTGCATTTTCCAATAAAATTGCATATATTTGTATTTGTCATACATAAATGATCTCTGTGTATAATTGTACTTTTCCGACTACGAAGAAATCAAATTTGGAACATTGTGATTACTCATTTGCGTCCTTGGATCCGTAAGCTACATAACGTTCAAGAAGGTTGTCATGTTCAAGTTGGCCACAATGGAATAAACAGAAATATTGCACTTCGCAATAGAATTGCAAAGACTTGATATATTTCAATGGTCTGTGTGTCAAATAAATTGAATATTATTTGACTATGTAGAATTCAATTCGGAATTGTAGAATTGCTCAATTGCTTCCCTGCAACCGTTAGCCACTTAAACATTTATGATGACCGCCATTTTCATGATGGCAACCATAGAACTATTACATTTTGCCATACAATCGCAAATGCCTTTCCTGTATCAGTGGTCTTTGAGTCAAATAATACTTTTTGGACTGTAACATTCAAATTTAGAACCATGCAATGACTCCATGGCTTCCTTGTTCCAATTAACCATTTAAAATGAAAGATAGACGCCATTGTTTAAAATAACTATAACAGAAATATAGCATTTTTGAAATAGAATGGTCAATACTTGTCCTCTGTCTTTGGTCTTTATATAAAATAATCTTTCTTTTACTCTGTAAAATACAAATTTGGAACTATATAATCGCTTAATTTTATCATTGTACTCGGTAGCCTATTAAAAGTCAAGATGGCCGCCACAGGAATAATGCATTTCTCAATAAAATCACAAATACTTGTGTCCTATTTCAACGACATTTGTGTCTAATTATACTTCAATTTTGAACCATGGACTTACTCATATGTGTTCTTGTACTTGTAAGCCTCGTAAAAGTCACTAGTTGGCATCTTTTATGAAAGACCTTCAGAACTTGCGGAACAAAACGACAAATACTTGTCCTAGGCAATGCTATTTGTCTCAAATAATACGCTTTTGACTGTATAGAGTCAGAATTTCGAACCATGACATTACTCCTTACTGCATGGGGTTCAGTACTAACTGACATGTTTTGTAAGTATCCCAAATGCTATCTATTAAGCCCCGCATCAGTTAACTAATTTAGTTGGATATAGCTTTACATAGCGTGTAATTAAATGTCGTGCCTGAATTGATAGGGTGTGCCAGCGCAAAAAAAGCCGATCCACGGTTAATTACTTTTGAATATATAACCTATTCAGTGTTTAAGTGCCAACACATCTAACCACTCATTAACTAAATGATATATGTTGTAAAGGCATAACCGCTGGCATTGATTCACTGAATGCAGATACATGAACATTATATTATTATACTGTGACTTCTTACCATTCACAAAGATGGCAAATATAGATCCGGGACGATCCAAAAGTCTGTCTTACCAGAAGAAGAAAATCAAAAAAGCTCAAATTGCTAAATACATAACAACAAGCATGATGGCTACATTATGATTGCAATTAACATTCCCTTCATTCTCGCAATTAATTAGATTCATATTGTTTGAGATCCAGTCTGAATTAATTATGGTGATGGTGTCAAAGAAACTTTTATGAAGTAAGAGACACAGCATCACCAATACTGTCAGTTATTATCAAGAACACAGAGCAGGAAACGGACAGAAATTGAAGAACAGAGCGCTCAGCCATTAGAATGCCATACCAAGCTGCTTAGAACCTGACGCAAAGGTAAAATATGTTTCATATGTGACAAAGACATATGACGATAAACCCCAATAGCAAGACTAAATAAATGTTCCCATGTTTCCAAATGTTAGTATGACCATCATATGACATCATAGACTACAAGCTCAATGCAACCACTGCGACCACGTCTTTCCATGAAACCAGCACTTCTTTTTCCAGCACCCTTAAAACGACAGCTGAAGTTTGTGGAGATTGAACTGAAGACGGTCCATACATTTTCAAAACCTTTACCAATGGGAGACATTCCTTCTTCACAGGAGAATTATTTCCTCCTCAAAATTGTTTGAAACACACAGACACCTGCCTGCTGAGATCATTTCTGCCATATGATTATGAAAGGCTGTTTACTATCGTAGTGACATATGGACCTGTCGCTATGACACGGTCTACCCACTATGCCTTACATAAAAGAGCAACGCCATTTGAGGTCAGCATTACATCAATTTTGCATCTGCTCTGATATCAGACACACACGTTTGTCACAGTCAAGCATTAGATGGAGGCCGGGTAACAGCCATTGCTGCTGACCAGCACGTATAGCCAACAGTGGCATGATATATACGATGAGAGCAAATATACCATAATGTTTGGATGCCATCATGAATTCCATTGTTTTTAATTTAAATAGTCAATAGTCTTAAGGGTATTCTTTGAAACCAAATCATCGAAATAGGACAGGTCTTTAAGTTTTTTATTGAGAAATTCAATGTTGTTGTGACAGCCATTTTGAGAGATGATGGCCATCTTGAACCTGTAAATAACTAACAGGTACACAGAAGTCATTGAGTAATTTCATAGTTCCACATTTTATTTATACATACAATGTAATCAAAAGCTATTATTTGACACAAAAAAACATTGAATAAGAACAAGTCCTTGCAACTTTATTGCAAAATACAAAAATTATGTATATACCATGGCTACCATCTTGAAAAATGGCGGTTATCATGATTGTTTAAGTGGCTAATGGATGCAAGGAAGCAATTGACCAATTCCATAATTCCGAATTGAATTCTACATTGTCAAAATATATTCAATTTATTTTGTCACACAGACAATTAGTCTTTGCAATTGTATGGCGAAGTACAATATTTCTGTTGATGCCATGGTGGCCAACTTGAACTACCTTCTTGAACGTTATGTAGCTTACGGGTACAAGGACGCAAATGAGTAATCACAATGTTCCAAATTTAATTTCTACGTAGTCGGAAACGTACAATTAGACACAGAGATCATTGAAGTATGACAAATATATGCAATTTTATTGAGAAATGCAATATTTCTGTGGCGGTCATCTTGCAAAGTGGCTACCTGGTACAAGGAAGCCATTGAGAAAATTCATTGTTCCAATCTTAAATTTTACAGAAGTATATTTGACACAAAATTATTGATATTGGATAAGTATTCGGCATTTTATTTCGAAATGCATATATATATCTCTGTGAAGGCAATTTTGACAAAATGGCTGCCCTCTTGAAGTTTCAAGTAGTTAACGGTATATGGAAGCCGTTGAGTCACTCGGTTGCTTTAAACTTGAACTGTACATGGTCAAAAATATAATTTCAAACAAAGATCATTGATATAGGACAAGTATTTGCAAATATATTGCAAAACCTAGTATTTCTATGCAGGGCATCTTGAAAATGGCGGCCATCTTGAATCTTTAAGTGACTTAAGGGTAAAACGAAGCAATAAAGCAATTTCATGGATCCAAATTGAATTCTACATAGTCAAAACGCTTTTTTGACACATATACCATTGAAATAGACAAGGTTTAGCATATTTAGGGCGAACATCAATGTTTCTGTATATGCCTTGGCGGCCATCTTGGAAAATGGCGGCCATTTTGGATTTTCAAGTGGCCAGCGGGTTTTTTCAAAAGAGCAACCCCCAAGGAGTATGTGTGCCAATTTTAGTGCTTGTTTCCGGAAGTGAAAGATTCTTCTGTTTTTTAGCTATTATCTGCTGCACTAAGCAGATATGTGTGCCATGGATAAGCCATGTTTCATACATTTCCTGTCGTATTGGCGCCACAGTAAAATTAAATTACAACTAGACATATTAAAATAATTATATAGAGATACATGTTTCTATAGTAAAGTTTGTTGTTGCTATGGTAACATAATTTCATTTTTCGTTCGTGATGAGGTATTCGATTTGGCTAATGCTATCTCATATTTTAGCATTTCAAAGTTATCAAAATACATATTTGAATGATGATGTGTAGTGCGCAGTAATTGAAAAAAATGTGATTGTAGAAGAGTACATGTACCATATGTTAAACTTGTTGCTATGGCAACATGGCCTTTATTTTCAAGAATATATTTAATATTTGATTTCATTTATCCACCACCAGCATCCAACTGGGATATTTTGGTGAAATCTTAAA
The DNA here is from genome assembly GCA_922989275.2 of Gari tellinella. Taxonomy (NCBI): domain Eukaryota; kingdom Metazoa; phylum Mollusca; class Bivalvia; order Cardiida; family Psammobiidae; genus Gari; species Gari tellinella. The sequence continues at coordinate 69,356,648 of OV277858.1, read as the reverse complement.
TTGAACCAATTTCACCCCTTAGTGAACCTATATTCAGTAAGAAGTCGTTGTATTGGTTACCATAGCAACACATGTTACTCTTAATATGATAATCTATCACGGATATGTCATGTTTCGTACATATTATGTTGTATCCGTGTCACTGTAAAATTAAATTACAACACAACATGTTTAAAAAAAATATATAGAGTCAGGTTTTTCTAGAATAAATTTTGCTGGATGTTATGGAAACAGTATCTTTATTTCTTTTAGATTTTCAACTGGGCTAATGCTATATCATATTGTATTTTAAGGTTCTCAAAATACATGTTCCAATAACGATATGCTCAATAACTGATGATAGACGTGACCTTAGATGAGTATATTAAAATGGTTGCTATGGCAACATAATCTGTATTATCTTTCATTATCCATCACTAGCATCCAACTGTGATATTTTTGGTAACATCTAAAACGGGACCAGTTTCACCCCTTAGTGAACTTAAATCGGAAATTGAGCTGATATAGAGAGACATGTTTTCTATACTAATTTTTGCTGGTTGCTATGGTAACAGTATCTTTATTTTTTGCCGTTAATGTTGAGGTTTTCAACTTTGCTAATGCTATATCATATCTTTGTATTTTAAGTTGATAAAATAATGTTCCAGTGATAATATGCTCAATAATTGATGAAAAACGTAATTTTAGATGAGCAAATGAAAATGGTTGCTATGGCAACATGATCTTAATTATCGAGCAAAAAAAGTTGTTTTCTTTCATTGTCCACCACCAGCATCAAACGATGATATTTTTGGTGAAATCTGAAATGGGGCCAATTTCACCCCTTAGTGAACTCAGTCCTTTATATTGTATCGCATTTTGGGCAAAGAAAAATCGATTTGAGTCTGAAACAGTTTAGATGCTGATTAGACGCTGAGTTACTCGGCGTCTGATCTGGATCTAAACTGCTTGCAAATGGAAGTATCGTCTGAATTGACAGTAAAAGGATTAATAAAATAGTAACAATCTATTACACATTTTTTGTTACAATGGGTACAGTAATCCTTCCCAATAAATGCGTTTACGCTAAAACGTTTATTTCCATTGCAAACAGTTTGGAGCCAGGTCAGACGCCGGGTGACCCGGCGTCTGAGCAGGCTCCAAACTGTTTGCCACTCAGATCAAAATGAATTGTAAGAAATATCTTATACTTGATATTTTCTATACGTTTAATGATATGCGTTTGCGTTTCGTTTGCGTTAAAACGGGAAAGAATAACGTTTTCTCCACTGTTTAGGAGATGGGTGGACATTATTTAATAAAGGTTCACAATCGTACGTTATTATGTGTCTTTCAAGTTTGTTGTTCATTTAATGGAGGGAAGTGTGTGGCTTATATTTAACCAATTGCTCCATGGCTTGTTTCTAGTTTTGAAGACTGGTTACCACTTATTGCAGATTGAAAGTTCATCTGTTAGGATATAGATATTATTTCTAATGGTGTTTATTCATGATTGTATAAAGTGGAATCTTTTTCTTCAGTGGAAGGAAAAATAAAAAAACGTAAAAACAGTATTTATGGAGTAATGGGTTAATGTAGGAATTATGTGGCTATTATTCTACCGTGAGCTATTTTCGGATCCAAACTGTGCGTTTTCATGTGCTCCATTTTATTGCAATGCGTTTGCGTTTAAGTCGATTTGAATACCTTGAATCCTGTAGCGACAAGTACAAAATTAATGTACACTTGTGTACTTATCCTTTACAAACAGTGTAGACCTAAATCAGAGGGCTCAAAAGGACCCCTTTGTCCAGGCTCTGCCCTGTATGTCATTGTGTAATATACAGTAAAATCAACTCTAAGTAGCCAATAATGGACTTGATTTTAATAGAAAATGGAATTGTTCATTAAAAATTTCAAGGGTGAAAAGGGTTAACAAAATAAAAGGGTATTAGTATGTTTTGATAGCAAAATTAATGTTTATTTTTCATACATGCTTGAGAAAACGGATATACAGTGCAGTGGAAAAGAAAATATTCTTTCCAAATAAACGCGCTTATGTTAAAAAAACCTTATGTCCAATACTAACAGTTTAGAGCCAGATCAGACGCCGGGTAACCCGGCGTCTGATCAGGATCCAAACTGATTGCCACTCAGACTTAAAAAAAAGCGTCAACATTGTCAAAAACTGCCATTTTCTATATTTTGTTGTAATGCGTTTGCATTTCGTAAAGCGTTATAACAAGAAAGAATAACGTCTCAACGTACTATTACAGTTTGGTTTAGCGACAACAAACATCGGTAAGGAAGAATAGGAATCTTTGAAAGGCAGGTGACTGCTTATTGAGGGACAAGTGTAATCCAGTGTTAGACACTTGCATGGAATTTTTGAATTTCAAAAGGAATAGAAATACTGATTGTGTTTAACATGTATTTTGTGAAAGGCATTTTGAAGTAGCATGGTTCAGGTAAATACTTTATTCTTTGAAAATAAGAGTCCCCATAGTTTCTTTCCGTTGATAAATACAGGTACGTAAAGTTAGCTAAACGTAAAGCAGAAAGTTCTTTCAGAAGCTTTCTGTTTTATTTTCAGCCTATTTAAGCATCCACCTTTCAGTGTGCAGGAATACTTTTCTGTGGCTCCTTATTAACCCTTTCCCTTATAGAAGCGACTTTTAGCATATTTGATTTATTCCTCCGCTGGAGAAAATAGTTCCAGTTTATACCCTCATGAACAATAACCATTACAAATATCTTATATATCCTAGCATATTTTAGCTTAAAGCAGGTTGAAAGTAAATCAGAATGTGCCTTAAGGCACATTCTGCTTTACTTTCAACCTGCTTTAAGTGGTCACCTGTCTTCAACACTAGAAACAGGCTATGAGGTAAAGGGTTAAGCATGGTAAAGCATAAAATATCTATGTAATGATGCTTATATAAATGTGCTCAAAGGCGCTGCTATTGGGGAAAGGGTTATATAAATGTGTTTGTGCCCACCAATTATTTTTAGATCAAACAGTGCTGAGTAAGATCAGGCACCGAATAACGCGGATTCTAATCTGACGCTAAAGTATTTGCCGCTCTGATTTGAATAAATCGGCATTATTCTTTTTATAAATTACTTCTTGAATGTTTATAACTTGTAAGTATAGAAGATGTATTTAAATCTATGTGGCAAATAGTTTAGAGCCAAATCAGACCCGGTGTCTGATCTGGCTCCAAACTGTTTGCAATTGATATAATTCTATACTGTATAATAAGGTGGGCTTGTTCTAGATAGACAGTGTATTTACTATCTGTGTCAAATCAACATGTGTGGTAATTATAACGTGCATCTCTACACCAGAATAGATCACAGGGAAAAAATGCGTTATCTGATGGACAAATCTTGTACAGTGGAGAAAACGTTATTCTTTCCGGATAAACGCGTTTGCGCCAAATACATGTTTATAATTTCCCATGATAAACAGTTTGGAGCCAGATCAGACGCCGGGTGACCCGGCGTCTGATCAGGCTCCAAACTGTTTGCTGTACAAGTTAAGATCAACAATCAGAATTGTCCAAAAGTTGTCATTTTCTTCATTTAATTGCGTTTCGTTTGCGTTTCGTTTGCGTTTAAGCGGGAAAGAATAACGTTTTCTCCATTCGTAAAGTAAAACTCCTGTTCCACGGTAAAGTCAAGCAGTACAGTGATTGCGAAACAGTGTTTGCACAGAACAGAAAACAACTCTGAAAATGACCAGTGCAACTAATTTCTCGGACATATCAAGGTTTATTGACCACATGCACTTCCGCCAATGGCCGGAATCTGGCCGCCGACCACAGCTGAAAGCAAACAGACCGACAGCGAGTAAGCGCGAAGTGAAAGAGCTGATTGGTGGAAGTGACAAAGAAATTGAAAAAGGCATTGACGTTGATAAACACGCTGAAAAAGTTAACGATCTAGATAATCTAGGTGTGTCTCATAATGAAGAACAACATTATTATGAGACGTTGAGGGAATTTGAACATGTTCTCAAACAAACTACTAACTACTATGAAGCAATGAATGAGGCAAATGGTGATACGGAAGAAACACTTGAACATGGCTTGGGTGATACCACAGAGGAAATTAAACGATCTGAAAATAACAGCGAGGAAGAAGATCCTAATGAACGTTCAGCTCTGACTAATAAAACGACATCTGGTATATCAGGGTCTTCATTGGATGAAATTATTCAGACGTTTTTATCGTACTTTAATCAACAAAGGGCGTCAATTTGTGGAGTACGACCAAGGAGTAAAAGTGTTCAGGATTATAGTTCAGGGAATTACAAAAAGACTAAAGAGGAATACATGGCAGACCACCGCGGTAAGTGTTCTCTGTTTTTTCCAAATCCTGAAAACCTGAGTCCTGAAAAAAGTGTCCTAAAACAAGAATTATAACGGAAGTATCTCTACAAGAACATATACATGTCACCAGAATGGGTGGGTAGGGTCGGGGATCCGGAACCCACTGAAAATTCTAAAAAAAGGAAGAAGGGAGAGAATCAAACACTGAATTCAACAGTGAAGAAACCGTTGTTCTTTTCCTTAACACATGCAACCCTAGTAACGAGTATACTGGCCATGAACAGACAGCGTTTATGTAAGGAGTACACTTGTCCTATACAAACAGTGAATACCCTGATCATAGGGCTCCTGCAGGAGCCATCTGATCAGGGTCAGCACTGTTTGTCATTTTGCAAGATATTGTTAAAATCAACGCTAAATTGTCAAACTGGACTAGACTTGATTGGACAATGGAATTGTCCAATGAAAGTTCTAGGGGTAAGTAAGTTAATAGCAATTCAAATAAAATGCATTCTTTTGTAGAAAATGGCAATTCTTGAAATTCTAATCTGAGCGGCAAACGGTTTGTATCCAGATCAAACGCCGGGTTAGCTGGCGTCTGATCGAGCGCAAACTGTTGTCAGTTCAAATAATGTTTTAGCATGAACTCGTTTATTTTGAAATACTTTAATTGCCTTCTTCACTGTGTGCTACATTTTCTCGATTTGAACCCCTTTGAGAAATATTGCCAGATCCGCGCATGCATGTATCTTTGTCCTAAACAGTATTCTTTTTCAGAAGCAAATTCTATGCCGTTGAGGAGACTTTATTTCCCTAATAACACTTTCATTCAAATAATAATAATTATGATTAATAATGATGATGATAATGATAATAGTAAAAATACTGATTATGATAATTATAAAATAATTATAATAATAATAATAGTATTATCATTATTGTGATCATGATGATTGTGATTATTATTACTACCAATTTTATTATTGCCATGATTATAATTATTTGTTTATCATTTTTATCATTATTATCATATTATCATTATACTATTTGCCCAAATACATGTATGCCATTGTTCCAATCACCATATACGCGTATTAGTTGTCATTCTATATATGTGTATGTAGCATAATAGCCGTATATATAGAAACAGGACTCAAATGTTTTGAATGACAGAGAATTTACTCTACAGGTGAGAGGTTATTCTTTCCAAATAAACGCGTTTACGCTAAAACAACAATGTCCAAATGCAAGCAGTTTGGAGCCAGATCAGACGCCGGGTAACCCGGCGTCTGATCAGGCTACAAACTGTTTGCCACTGAGATTTCAAATAAATCGCTAAAAATTTAGTTAAACATAATATTTTCTACATTTTATTGCGAGAAGCCTTCCAGCTGGCTTGCGGAAGGTCGGTGGTTCTACCCAGTTGCCGATTTGTGCCTGAAACAGTGCATAAATGACTTCTGGGGTCTTCCTCCGCCTGTAATTAGCTGGACGTCGCGATATGACTGAAATACTGTTGAAAGCGACGTAAAATCAAAACAAATCAAATCAAACATTTTATTGCATTGCGTTTGCGTTTCGTTTGCGTTTAAACGGGGATAGAATAACGCCTTTCCCACTGTACAATATTCGCCCAGACTCCCTATAGTGTTGATAAAGAGCCAATATAGACATAATTGATATTATTTGTTATTAAATGATAGAAAGTCGTCTTATGGGACACGAGATTTCTGTTCCGGGACGACCAGCGAAGACACGTTGTCTTTAGGTTTCTGACAAAAATTACCAATTGGGAGAGACGCCTGATACATGTACATGTAAGTCCTTATCCTGGCTTAATATCGTCTGCTTTGAAATTGTCGTATGCAAAAAGTATTTAAAAACGATTTATACTTTTTTTTAATTTAAAGAAACTTATAGACGAGTGTCAAACAATTTGGATCCAGATCAGATGCCGCGTTACGCGGCGTCTGATCTGGATCCAAACTGTTTGGAAATACCAGTCTAATCGTTATCGGCAGGATAGAGTTTAAATGAGAAAGGGGACGAAGTGAGAAATGACGAGATTTTGGCAGTGAGGAACATGTACGGAATTTCGTTTGGGCCATCACCTTTGACTGTGTTGATAGTGGGTTACATGTTTCGTTTAGTTTCGTTACATGTAAAATCAAACTAATGCTGGTTAGCCACTGAAAACAAGGCAAAATATCGGTACAGTAACTGATTCTCATTTGGTAACCACTTTGTCGTTTTTTTGACATTCACAAGGTAGGCTCTTTTAATAGTGCAGCATGAATAAATTATTATTATTATTTTTCTATTATTATTTTTTTTAAAAAAAAAAAGCGCGAATTTCGTAGACAAATCCGCTTTTTGTGAAAGAATCACGTCCCATATAGTTCAAATTAGACCCCAAACAACCGTTTTGATGCAGGTTTCCAAACAACATAATGGAACTTGTCTTTATGACATAATTCTATAAACTTCTTTAAAGAGTGGTCGCTTAATATAAGTTTGACTGTTTTAGGTATACAACGGCAATAAAATAACTCTTGAACATTGACAGTTTTTCTATAAGATATATTTCTCTCTGACATTTTAATCAGTGAAAAATATCGGCCACTATCCATTCGATTTTGTTTAATTCATAACAAAGCATAATGCAGAAAGCTCCTTTTGACTGCTTTCTGTATTCCATTTGTTCTGCATATTGAAAATTGGTTTGTTCGTTTGATACCAAATATGTAATCCACATGAAATAAAGTCGTTATCATATAGCTGCTACAGTGGAAAATACGTTATTCTTTCCCCGTTTAAACGCAAACGAAACGCAAACGCATGACACTAAAACGTGGAAAATGTCAAGTTTTAGACTTTTCTTACAATTAATTTTGATCTGAGTGGCAAACTGTTTGCAATGGAAATAAACGTTTTAGCCTAAAAACGTTTATTGGGAAAGAATTACACATTCTACACTGTACCTTTTATAAATATTGTTCTGCAATGATAGTTTACAGTGGAGAACCTGTTATTCTTTCCCGTTTAAACGCAAACGTACGCAAACGCAAAACACTAAAACGTAGAATAGAACAACTTTTGGACAATTCTGATAATTCTTGTTTATCTTGGTGGCAAACAGTTTGGAGCCTGATCAGACGCCGGGTTACCCGGCGTCTGATCAGGCTCCAAACTGTTTGCACTGCATATAATAGTTTTAGCGTAAACGCGTTTATTGGGAAATAATAACAGATTCTCCACTGTAACCCATGTCTGTAAGTTTTTAGAGGTACTGTAGTCTGTGTTATTAAGATGGCGGATAGATACCGAATGAGCAGTGCCAAGGGAAATGGACTCGATATATTTAATGTTTTTCCCGCCATAATTACATGCATTAACGTCTGCTTAAATAGTGTCGTCTGCAAACAGTTTTTCAAATGCATTTTACAGACGGTAAATTATTTGTACAGCGATTGCGTAAAGGAATGTGAGCCGTGCCATCACAAAACCTGTCTTTTTGCACTACAAACAGTGTAGATCAGGACAAGCCGCTGCGTTTGAGCGTAAACACGTTTATTGGTAAAGAATAACGTCTTCTTCACTGTACAGTGGAGATAAACGTGTTTCTGCTAAATTTTCCAAGGATCTCTCTAATCAAATCCACATTGTTTGCATATGGAGAAGTGTACTTTTCACAGGTACACTGTCTATCAATGACGAGTATACTCGTCGCTAGGGTTGAACGAGTAAAAGCGATTGCGATAAATAGGAAAATAATTATTGACGTAAGTTTAACTTATTCTCGGAATTTTAGGATACATGTTACCATAGTAACGACAAATTTACAAAAAGGTTGTCAAGAAACGATTGTCTCATTCATTTCCGCCGGCATGCAATTGGCAGTTCCGCCCACTTTGTCTGAAAATTTCGCACTCTTTTCTGAACATGTTTAAAAATACAGTAAAACCTATATTGGCTGCTTGTATATACATATAAATAGAGTTGATAGCTGAAATCAACCTGACAGTTAAACAGAAAGCGTTCTCCTTGCTTTAGGCATCCACCTTCCTTTAACAGTGGAGAAAACGTTATTCTTTCCCAATAAACGCGTTTACTCTAAAACAATTATTACCGTTGCAAACAGTTTGGAGCCAGATCAGACGCCGGGTTAGAGTTGGACGTATTATATATTAAAATTTGAATGTAAATACAATTATGGGCGGCTTTTGAACGCGTTCAGCGTCCGACTGGTTTACAGTGTTGTAAATATACTTTAATAACTTCAGAATATCCGACCGGATACACAGTCTACAGTGGAGAAGACGTTAGTCTTTTTCTATGCAGTAAATACATTTTTGCTTAAAAAACCATTTCCATTGCACACAGTTTGGAGCCTGGTCTGACGCCGGACGACCCGGCGTCTGACTAGGCACCAACTTGTTTGCCACAGTCTCTGATAAAGATAAAAGTCGCCAACTTTTCAAAAAGTTGATTTTTGCATTTTATTGCATTACATTTACATTCAGTTTCGTTTAAACGGGAAATAACAACGTTTCTCCACCTCAGAGGTCAGACCTATCAAAATCAACATGTCCCAAATTTTCGGTTAGTAGGGCATACATGCACAGTGGAGAAAACTTTATTCTTTCCCAATAAACGTGTTTACACTAAAACTATTATTTCCAGTACAAACAGTTTAGAGCCAGATCAGACGCCGGGTAATCCGGCGTCTGATCAGGCTCCAAACTGTTTGCCACTCAGATTAAAATTATTATAAGGATTGTCAAAATGTGTCATTTTCTCCATTGTATTGCAATGCTTTTGCGTTTCGTTTGCGGTCAAACGGGAAAGAATAACGTTTTCACCACTGTACAAAATGCCTCAGTAAGTAAGTCGTCAACTACAGAAACATTCCGACAACAATTAAACATTCAATTAAACATTCAATCCGCTTATATTATTATGCACACAGAGTCGCGGATTTAAGCCGGATATAGAATCTAAATCTTAAAATACTTTTGATTGACAAGCTAGAATTATTTGATACCCTCTAGGCAACGAAAGGAAGACACGATTTCGTTGATATGAACATACTTCAAAGTTATAAAGAGTTTAAGTTGAGCCTGAGATCGTTCTAAAGCATTTGATTGGTCAGATTTGAGCAAAAACTCATATCTGACCAATCAAATGTTTGAGAACGCTCTCAGACGTGGCTCAAGCTCTTTATAACCTTGAATCTCCAGAAAAGAGCGAGTAAACTCATAAAAGCGTACATGCAGCCTACAGTGGAGAAAACTTTATTCTTTCCCAATAAACGCGCTTACGCTAAAGCTATTTTTCTATTGCAAACAGTTTGGTGCCATATCAGACGCCGGGTAACCCGGTGTTTAATCAGGCTCCAAACTGTTTGCCACCAAGATAAACATGATTTATCAAAATTGTTCAAAATTTTTACTTTTCTACGTTTTAGTGTTTTGCGTTTGCGTTTCGTTTGCGTTTAAACGGGAAATGATAACGTTTTCTCCACTGTATCTTCGAGACAATTCAAATGAGAAGTCACATCGTAGGGTTTGGTTGAGAAATAAGGATATGTTACTGTGAAAGGTACACTTGTCCACTACAAACAATAAATACCCAGCTAAGACGGCTCCGAAAAAAGACAGCTGATCAGAGTATGCACTGTTTGATATGTTACAATACATCGATATAAAACAACCATAAGTAGTTAAAATGTATAAAACTGAATTGGAAATTGTAATTGTCAATTTGAAGTTTCAGGAAGTTAACTGCTATAACTTGAAAAACTTTGAAGTCCACCTCATCATGAAACACAGGCTTAAATGTAAAATGATTGCTAAGCTGAAAACAGTGTATAATACGTCTTTCAGGGGGCATAACTTATTGAAAACTTGACCAATTTTGACGACACCCCAACTCGATATGCAATTTATCAAAACAACTTATATATGAGAGTTTAGCTCAATATATAAACGCATGTGGTGAAAGAAGTGTAGAAAACGACAATTTTCTATTATTTATGCTTTTCGGTGGATTACTAGGAAATAGCAGTGGATTATCACTTGATAATTTCACTGCTGCAAGCAGTGGGATTATCGTCGCGCGTGCTTCTTTTATGAATTTCCCCGTAGGGCTCCCCCAAAATCGTAGTCAATCGTGTCACAGGGACGCGACACGATTGATTTTTGAGAGAAAAAATGTCAGAATGTATATCTAGAGACAAGGGATACAACTGATCGTCAGTATAGTCTCACCCTATCTCGACACAACTGGGCATATCATGAATAATAATTGATGAAACGACACCCTTTTTCCATTTCTGTCTAGCTAATATAATACACTTCCATAAAAACATAACTTTAAACCAACTTTAAGCATGCTCTTTCAACAGTAACTGCGTCTACTTACTGAAATCACCGATTTTTTGAAAACGGGACAGGTGTTCGTCCCTGGCCGACACAGCATTGGCCACTACTGTACGCTTGTTTCGGCGGTAATATCGAGCATGACAGTCCTACAGTTTCATAGATATACGTTTTTGACACCGATCAACGCTGATTTCTTCTCAAAACATATGTATAATATATACATTATAACATTTGTTTTCTTCTCAAAAATCAATCGTGTCGCGTCCCTGTGTTCTGTACGAAGAGCTTTACATGTAAACATGCGAATTTGTTGTTGGTATACGGCATAACTCATGGAAAACTTGACGAATTTTGACGACACACAAACTCGATATGCAGATCATCTAAACAACATCATATACACAATTTCAACTCAAGATCCATATGTAAAAACATCTGCAAAAAGTGCGGAAAAAATAATAATTTCTATATTTCAAGTTCAATGAAGGGGAATAACTCATGGAAAACTTCACTAATTATAACGACATGCGAACTGAATATGTCGTTAAAGACTTTTCCTCAGTCCATTGAGGGGCCACCAGCATATTGTTCTGGAGGTGTCAATGTAACTGTAAAGCACGTGCAATACAATCTCAAAATACCTGGTTAGGTCCATGATTATACTCATGCTCTAGTGATTTTCAATGGTTATTTCTAACCAAACTATCAAATATAAAGGTCCGGTCTCACATAAGACGATTCAATGGTTCAATATGCACTAGACCCATGCTTTTTGCAAGGAAATTGACAGTAAATAATCTGGCAAGGCGTTATGACCAAAAGGTCGTCAGGAGATGTCTTTAATCAAAACATCATACAGTGTTCCCTCCCTACAACGGCCCTCCCAACAACGACTCCCTCCTTATCTCAAAGTTACATAATAGTCATTTTGACAAAAAAAAACTTAATGAGGAGTGACAAACAGCTGACATCCAGATCAGACGCCGCGTAACGCGGCGTGTGATCTGGATTCAAGCTGTTTGCAAATGTAAGCGAATTTCCCTCCCTATAACGACTCCCTCCGAACAACACACACAGCTTTTTGTCTCCAATTGGTTGTCGTTGTAGAGAGGGAGCGCTACATAGATCTATGTTCTGTTCGCGTTTTGTTTGTGTTTAACCCTTTACCTGATAGCCTGTTTCTAGTATTGAAGATATGTGACTACTTAAAGCAGGTTGAAAGTAAAGCAGAATGCGCCCTAAGGCGCATTCTGCTTTACTTTCAGCCTGCTTTAAGCTATTAACTGCTAGAATAAGAAAAGTATTAACTATGACACATATTCATTACGGTATAATTTGGAACTATTTTCTTCAGCGGATGAATAAAATGAATGTGCTAAAAGTCGCTTCTATAAGGGAAAGGGTTAAACGTCTGCTCCACTGTGAATATGGTTTTCTCACGGCACGGTTCATTTACAATTGAGATCGGTGCGAGTTTTGTCAACAGTACTACTGATTGATCTACAGATTATTGTTAATCTACCATGTTAGTGGATTTCCCTCGTGATACCCACTTCAATGATATAATTGTATGTTTTACTAGTTAATCGGGTTTAACCATTTACCCCATAGCCTGTTTCTAGTTTTGAAAATAGGTAACTACTTTTAGCCTGCTTTAAGCTACAATCTTCTAGGATATAGAATATATATTTCTATATGATACATATCCATGACTGTACAAATTGGAATTATTTACTTCGACGGAGGAAAAAACTGAATGCGCAAAAAGGCGTTTCTATGCGAGAAAGGGTAAACCTTTATCGCGAGTAGCGACTTTGCAAACAGTTTGGTTCCCAGTCTGTAACCCGGCATCTGATCTATATCCAAACTTTTTGAAACTCGTATACCCGCTTTAATCTGCCATCTTCTAGGATATAGAAAATAATTCTTATGGTACATGTTCTTGATTGCATTAATTGCAACTATTTTTTTTTTACTATTTTCTTGAGCGGAGATATAAGTTAAATGCGCTAAATGGTGCTTCTATGAGGAAATGGGTTAAGGAACAAATTGTAAGCAGGCAACACGGTTGCAGTGAAAGTATTGACTCTTTCACGGACAAATTTATCATAAATCTTAAGTCTATGGTCATAATATGGTAAAATTATAAAACTGTTGTCTATAATATTTTTTGAAGATAAATTCAAGGCAGTGTGGATAAAATATCGACATCGACATATCACGGACAAATTTAGCATAAATCTTAAGTCTATGGTCATAATATGGTAAAATTATAAAACTGTTGTCAATAATATTTTTTGAAGATAAATTCAAGGCAGTGTGGATCGACATCGACATATCACGGACAAATTTATCATAAATCTTAATCAGTCTATGATCATAATATGGTAAAATTACAAAACTGTTGTCTATAATAATTTTTGGATATAAATTCAAGGCAGTATGAATAAAATATCGACACTAATGTCAAACACTGTGACTGCCGCTTATGTGATCAAATTTATCGTGAGGTTTTTACCCCCTTCACCGTTTCATTGTCATATGCTTCAATATTGTTGTTTGCAATATCGTTTCAAACTTAGATTTAAGTCAGTATAACTGACGTAATTTCAAAACAAGTGGCAAACAGTTTTGATCCTGAACAGACGCCGCGTTACGCGGCGTCTGATCAAGATCAAAACTGTTTGCAAATGCGCTTTATGACGTCATTGAGAATGAAAGGGTTAAGGTTCCTAAAGGATCATCTTTTGAGTGGTAGATTTAATATGATTGACTGTAGATAATGTTTTCAAATCCAATTAATCTATTCGACCTGCTGACTTTTATAAGCCAAGAAGATTTCAAACCAGCTATGGAATTAACCTAGGTGACACCGCGGGCGAGTTCAACTGACATACTATAGTGTACACGATTAAATAGGGAAACAGTATAACGACCTGATTTTCAATTCCAGTGACATGCAATGACCTACTTGTTCTAACATGTATATTATAGTTTAACCAAAGCTGAGGGACAATTGTCTGCTTAATGAAGGACAGCAGTAATATAGAAAGCTCCGTAAGATGTTATATTAAGAGTTCTACTGCATTAAGCAGCCACTTTTTTGCGAACAATGTGTAAAACTGGGTCTATACTGTTTGACTTTTTGCAATATATTGTTTAAAAAAACCATAAATAGTTAAAAATAACTTGGAAACTGGAATTGTCCAGTTCAATTTTTCAGGGGTCAGTATGTTAACCCATTACCACATAAATACGCCATTTTAAGCCTTTAATGTTTTCCAAGCAGACTGGAAGTATTCTGCTTTACTCTCAACCTGCCTTCAACGGCTGTCCGTCTTCAAAACTAGAACTAGACTATGGACTATTGGATTAATCGAACTTTTGACCCTACCCTGAAGGGTTCGATATTCAGAGGTTTAACTGTACTCCCAGAGGATTTAGGGATAGTAATGGCTATCTAAATAATGTTATGTGTGGCCGAGATTCTTCTGATAAAAACTGATTGATCTACAACCTTGGTATAATCACGGACAAAACTCTGGTCTCCAAAATGCTACAGCCACGAGACAACAAATGTCAACTGTAATACAGTGGATAATCTGTTATTCTTTCCCGTTTAAACGCAAACGTACGCAAACGCAAAGCACTAAAACGCAAAAAAGAACAACTTTTGGACAATTCTGATAATTCATGTTTATCTTGGTTGCAAACAGTTTGGAGCCTGATCAGACGCCGGGTTACCCGGCGTCTGATCTGGCTCCAAACGGTTTGCACTGCAAATAATAGTTTTAGCGTAAACGCGTTTATTGGGAAAGAATAACGTTTTCTCCACTGTACAAATGTAGACTACAGCGGAGAATACGTTATTCTTTCTCAATAAAGGCTTACGCTAAAACTATTACATGTATTTCCATTGCAAACAGTTTGGAGCCAGATCAGACGCCGGGATACCCGGCGTCTGATCAGGCTCCAAACTGTTCGCCACTCAGATAAAACTAGATAGAGAAAAATGTCAAAAAGTTATTTTCTATATTTTAGACTAAAGTGGAGGAAACGTTATTCTTTCCCAATAAACGCGTTTACGCTAGAACTATTATTTCCATTGCAGACAGTTTGCAGACAGTTTGGTAACCCGGCGTCTGACCCGACTCCAAAATGTTTGCCACTAAGATTAACATGAATAGCCAGAATGGTAGAAATGTTGTCTTTTTCTACGTTTATTGTGATGCGTTTCGTTTGCGTCTTTAAAAACGGGAAAGAATAACGTATTCTGCACTGTACATAGAACATGTATTCTGATGATATTCGTCATGCATACATTTTGTGTGTTTGGTGGGGCGGGGGCTCATTCCTTACTGAAACCTGGACGATTCCAGTTTCTGTCCATTATCGACTATTTACGGTCATTTTTACCATATCTTTCAAAATTACGAACAGTGTAGACTATGGTCAGAGGGTTCGCTAAGGAGCCCTCTGATATAGGGCTATATATACTGTTTGCATTATACAAATGTACTCCTCACAGGTACACTGTTTGTAAACGACGAGTAGACCATGTTAATCTTGCTTTAACCCTTTCATGATAAAATTTATCGTGAGATTTTTACCCCTTCACCGCCATATTGTCGTCTGCTTCAAAATTGTTGTCTGCAATATAGTTTCAAAGTAAATTTAAGGTAGTATGACTAAATCAATTTCAAAACTAGTGTCAAACAGTTTTGATCCTGATCAGACGCCGCGTTACGCGGCGTCTGATCAGGATCAAAACTATTTGCAAACGTGCCTTTTGGCGTCATTGATAGTGAAAGGGTTAAGCTGTCGCCTGTATTTTATACAATCAATTAGACTTCTTTTTAGTGGTCGTTATAGAGAGGTTTTACTGTACTTACAAAACGGACCAGATTTTACTAGAAACTGGAATTGTCCATTGAAAGTTTCAGGGGTGAATGAGTTGATTATGAATCGCACCTGTTTCATTCATAAATCTGACTACATGTATATAACAACAATAATATTCGAATTCATCTTTCGTCAGGACATTGAATGTTTACGTGAACCGTTTCTATTGTCAACACCGGCTTTTACCTACTATGTGAGGACGAGTTTATTTATTATTTATGAACAGTGTAAACCAAGGTCAGACTATTGTCAGGCCTGAGCCTACACGGTTTAACTTACGTTTAAGTATTGCGGAATCACACGCATTCAGAGTTTAAGTAAACTAGATGTTTAGTTTTCTCAAAAGTATTAGATGTTTAAACAATCAGTTAGCATATTCAGGGTTGCTTGCGTTTTAAAATATCAATACTAATAAGCAACAACAGCATGCGTACAGTGGACAATACCTTTTTCTTTCCCGGTTAAACGCAAACGAAACGCAAACGCAAATGCAATAAAATAGAGAAAATGACAATTTTTGACAATTCTGACTTCATTTTAATCTGAGTTGCAAATAGTTTGGAGCCAGATCAGACGCCGGGTTACCCGGCGTCTGATCTGGCTCCAAACTGTTTGCAAAGGAAATAATAGTCTTCTCCACTGTACACAATTGTGTGACGACTTTAGCACTTTAGTTCTTTGACGCATTGGGTATGTTATCTGCCCTTCTAAATACAACATGGCGCTAAAGGTCAACCAAAAACAACAACCCTATCCTTTGTTTCATAGTTGAATCTCTATTTTATTAGTGATACGTGTACTAATCCTTTGTTACATAGTTCAATCTCTATTTATTAGAGATACTCATCCTTTGTCGCATATTTAAATTTCTATTTAAAGAATAAGAGATATTAAAGATTCATTAACCGCGCACCATGCAACTTGACCGACATTCGAAATCGGTTTGGCTCCAGATCAGACGCCGAGCAACTCTGGTCCAAATGTTTCAAACTCATATTTAGGTTCCAATAGATTAAATGACATGTTCTGTGCAACAAAAAGCTAAGTATAAAAACAAAACGCAGAAGCGCAAATTTTAAGCAGATGATAAGGGTTTTAGATTAATGAAGGACCTTTTGAATCAGCTGTCAACACCAATGACCTATTCGTTTTGATACTTATACAGTGGAAAATATCTTATTATTTCTCACATAACTACCCTTGTTTTCTATAGGAAACACCGATTACGAATATCATTGTCTCCAATATGTGTGAGATCGATTTGATGACGTCACTATAACGTCACTATTTATAAAGGCGTTTTGACGTCACGGGGTTCCAAAAAGTGCCTATTGCTTCGAAAAATTTAAATCGTTGGTTATGTGAGAAAAAGAATCTGTCACTCGTCGATGTTTAAGACAAGTTGATCTCAAACTCCTCTAGAATAGAAAAGTTATTAAGCTCGCCAAGGCTCGCTAAGGCTCGCTTAATAAAATTTCAATTATAGACTCGTTTGAGATCAGCTTGTTTATGACAGATCCTATATTTTCTACACTGTATATTGCATAGTCTTGAAGGGTTCGGTTTTGAGAGGTTTTAATGTTAAACGTTTCTCTAAACTTCGATACTTTTGATCCAGTGTATTTGTTATTCTAGACCTATAATCTTTTTTAGCTTTATCGCAAGATCTCTTTCTCTTCAATACATTCAATACATATGTACTGTTTTTACCGCCATATGGGTTACCTTGTAATTACTGTTGCAAACAGTTTGGATCAAGTTTGAGATTTCTACTATTGACTTAACGGATCATATGGATCCAAACTGTATGAACATATTGTGGGATGGTTTTTACTATTTTCTAATAACTTAGATATGTTAATATTTTCTATATCCTGGCAGATGGTTGCTTAAAGCTGAGACTAAAAGTAAAGCAGAATACGCCTTTAGGTGCATTCTGATTTACTTTCAGCCTACTATAAGAGGGCATCTGCCTTAAATATTAGGCATAAGCTATGGGGTAAAGGGTAAATCCTTTCAGTGAAAAAAAAACGTTATTCTTTCCCAATAAACGCGTTTACGCTAAATATATTATTTCCCATGCAAACAGTTTGGAGCCAGATCAGACGCCGGGTAACCCGGCGTCTGATCAGGCTCCAAACTGTTTGCAACTCAGATAAAAATAGATAGAGAAAGATGTCAGAAAGTTGTTATTTTCTACATTTTAGTATTTCAAATGCGTTTTGTTTGCGTTTAACGGGAAAGAATAACGTTTTCTCCACTGTAGACGCGTCTTTTAGCGCATATATTTTATTCCTCCACTGCAGAAAATAGTTCCAATTCATTCAGTCATCAACATGTTAATATTGTCTATATCCTGACAAATGGAATCTTAAAGCTGAGGCTAAAAGTAAAGCAGAATACGCCTTTAGGTGCATTCTGCTTTATACTTTCAGCCTTCTATAAGTGGGCATCTGCCTTAGATATTAGGCATAAGCTATGGGGTAAACGGTAAATCCTTTCAGTGGAAAAAACGTTATTCTTTCCCAATAAACGCGTTTACGCTAAATATATTATTTCCCATGCAAACAGTTTGAGGCCAGATCAGACGCCGGGTAACCCGGCGTCTGATCAGGCTCCAAACTGTTTGCTGTCAAGGTTAAAATCAACATTCAGAATTGTCCAAAAGTTGCCCTTTTTCATTTTATTGCAGTGCGTTTGCGTTCGTTTACGTTTAAACGAGAAAGAATAACGTTTCCTACACTGTATCATCTGAATTGATTCTGTTGTCTGCAAGAGTTTTTCAAAGTTAAATTCCAAGCATGTTAACTCAAGAACTATTGATACAAAATGCAATCCCTTTGGAGTCTGATCAGACGCCGCGTCTGATCAGGCTCTAAACTTTTTACAATATAGCCTACAGTGGAGAAAAAATTATTCTTTCCCATTAACGCGTTAACTCTTAAACTATTATTTCCATTGCAAACAATTTGGAGCCAGATCAGACGCCGGGTAACCCGGCGTCTGATCAGGCTCCAAAATATTTGCCACGCAGATTTCTGAATAGTCAGAATTGCCGAAAGGGTGTATTTTTCAACGTTTTATTGTGATGCGCTTGCGATTCATTTGCGTTTAATCGGAAAAGAATAACGTCTTCTCCACTGTATGGCGGTGAAAGGGTTCAATGCGTTAAAACTACTATTTCAAAAAGGTAAAATTCAATAAAAGAAATATTTCACTAATCCATTTGACTTAGTTATTGGGTGTTTTTCAATAGAAAGCCAGTGTGGGGTCGGATAAGAAAAATGTTAAACTGACACATAAATTGCAATGATAGTTACAGTGTATGTGGCACACGATTCCCTAGATCTTATCTCATCTAGATAGGCCTTCAGTCAATATGTTATTACATTCGGGAAGAACATAATCCTTTCCAGTTTTAAAATACGTAAACAAAGTGAAAACCTTTTATGACATTGAAATGTTGAAAATGAGCTTGGTGGCTTCATCTTAATGTAAATGCTTGCAACATATCTATGTGAGCACTGTGTATTCACTCAATAATATATAGCTCAATAGTTCAGCCTGTTGCTCGATTTCCATTGAACACTAGATGTATTTAGGGTTCCTGTATGTACAGTATGTTGAGGGCCTCATGGAAGATTCATTTTATCAAATGAATTATCTCGTTAAATAAAGTCTTTATTATTATTATCATTATTATTATTATAATTATTATTATTATTATTATCAAATAAACCAATAATAACTGAAAAACCATGATATAATAAACTGTTAGTGGCAAACAGCGCGGAGCCTGATAGTTACATGTAGATGTAACCGAGTTACATGTACAGTGGAGAAAACGTTATTCTTTCCCAATAAACGCGTTTACACTAAAACTATTATTTACAGTGCAAACAGTTTGGAGCCAGATCAGACGCCGGGTAACCCGGCGTCTGATCAGGCTCCAAACTGTTTGCCACCAAGATAAACATGAATTATCAGAATTATCCAAAAGTTGTACTTTTCTACGTTTTAGTGCTTTGCGTTTACGTACGTTTGCGTTTAAACGGGAAAGAATAACAGATTCTCCATTGTACAAGTGTACTTGGCGTCTAATCTGGCTCCAAAAGTTTTCCAACTGGAAATAACGGTTTGAGCATAAACGCTTTTATTGGAAAAGAAACAACGTTTTCTCCACTGTATGTACATAATTGTATCTAAAATCCGGAAAAGTTTTTTCGATCCAAAGGCGTCTGTTCAAGATTCTCACTAATCATTTAACGAAAAATGTGTTAGCAGTGTAGACCCTGATCAGAGGGCTCCTACAGGAGCCCTCTGATCAGGGTCTGCACTGTTTGTCATTTTTCAATATATTGTTAAAATCAACCCTACATGTATAATCATTGTCAAAAAATGGACAACACTCAATTTGAAATTGGAGTTATTCATTAAAAGTTTCATGAGTGCCGAATCAGTAACCGGAAAGCTGCATCTTATTTTCTCTTTTCGGAAGAGTTCGGTTGAAGCGGGGTTACTGTATTGTTAACTGTTGACACCTGGCATAAGGTTAATTAAAAACTTAATTTGCTATCAACTTTTGAATGGTTTTTACCAATCAATCTCTTTAATGAAGTGTTTTATTGAATCGTAATCTATGCTCGATTTGTTCAGGTGTTTTACACAAATCTTAACGCAAAGTAATGAAACAAACGAAACATTTTTAGAAATAAGGTTGATATATGTAACCGGGGTTCTTATTAAGAACGCCGGCACCGATCCGGGTTTGAACCCGGGTCGCCAGGTTCGCAGTCATGCACTTTACCACGTCGCCATAAAAGCGCGCTTGTACAGCAAGGCTGTACAAGTAATGATAAACCTACACACACCCGACAACTTGTAATATGTCCCGAATTTCTATATGGATATGAGAACGACTGGGATCAACTCGGAGCATATACAGTCACAGAAACTACGTTGGGCGCCAAATGTAACCGGGGTTCATATTAAGAAACACATGCACCGACCTGGGTTTAAACCCGGGTCGCCAGGTTCGCAGTCATGCACTCTACCACGTCGCTTACAGCAAGGCCGTACAAGTCATGATAAACCTACACACTGTGACATATAATTGGTCCCAAGTTCAATCTCCGACCGGGGGATTTATGAGCGGACACATTGGGTCCCTGATCAGGCGCCACATTTGCAAATTAGCATTGTATCCGGGGTTAGGGAGTGAAGAATTTAAAAAGTGTGGGGCCTAAATGATTTGCATGCACTTGGTTAACTATTCAGTTAAACTTACAATCATGGTCGAATTGGGATCATTCAAAAATGATAAAACTAATAAAACATGATTTAACCGCAATAAAATGTTTACTAAATAAGAGACAGTGTTTTTAAAATGCTGACGTAATATATTTTACTCTGAGTGTCAAAATGTTTGGAGCCACTTATAAATTCATCGCGTTTGATCTGGCTCAAAACTGTTTGCAATGGACATAAATCATTTTCCTTTTTTGCAAAGGGTAATGGGTTCTTCGATCAAAGACTCTTTTGTTGGAATACAGTACTGAACCTTATTTAATTAAATTGATAATCGCAAGCGAATCGCAAGCGAATTGCCATCGAATTGCCATAGAATTGCTATCGAATCGGGTGCTTAAAAAAGCGAATCTTACGCTTGAATATTTTTACGCGTTTTTCCGAAGCGGTTGTGACCAAAAATGGAATCTAAACAATTAACGTAGGCATATTTGCAAAATTTGTGAGAAACACCATTCAGGCAAAAAGTTACTATTTTGAATCGCAAGCAAATTGCCATCGAATGCCATCGAATCGCAGCGAATTGCCATCGAATTGCAAGCGAATCGAAAAAAATGTTAATTTAATAAGGTTCAGTATTGTAGAATATCGTTTTACCCTCCCTCCATTGCAGGGTAGGGGTTATAGTGTATTAATCCATAAAGCGTATTGAACGCAATTTACAAACATTTATAATTTTGCCAATAATTTTATTCTGGTCAATGGGTCTAACAATATGTTGGACAAAAATATAGGTCAAAATGTATAAAATCTAACCTAGGAAATTCACCCTTCTCCTGTCGTTATATATATGTGCAGTGCTCCCTCTCTACAACGACACCAAAAGGGAGACTGGTATTATGTGTGTTGTTCGGAGGCAATCGTTATAGGGAGGCAAAATTAAGACTTGGCTTACATTTGCAAACAGCTTGAATCCAGATCTACATGGCTGGTATTTCAAACAGTTTGGATTCAATCAAACGCTGCGTAACGCGGCGTCTGATCAGGATCCAAACAGTTTGACCTTTTTAAAGTTTCTTCTATTAAAAACACAAAAGAATTATTTCACAAATTGTGCAGACGACAATTTCAAAGCAGATGATATTGCGGCAGGATAAGGGTTGAAGCAGACGACAATTTGGAAGTAGACGATACAGTGGAGAATCTGTTATTCTTTCCCAATAAACGCGTTTACGCTAAAACTATTATTTGCAGTGCAAACAGTTTGGAGCCAGATCAGACGCCGGGTTACCCGGCGTCTGATCAGACTCCAAACTGTTTGCCACCAAGATAAACATGAAATATCAGAATTGTCCAAAAGTTGTACTTTTCTACGTTTTAGTGTTTTGCGTTTGCGTACGTTTGCGTTTAAACGGGAAAGAATAACAGATTCTCCACTGTACAGCTGTGAAAAGGTTAAACTAGTGAAGTGTAACTGCTTGTTATAAAATATTGACGACTGTATGCAACTATGTATATAACCGTGACATGGACATATATGTAAATGTACAGTGGAAAAAACGTTATTCTTTCCCAATAAACGCATTTTCGCTAAAACTATTATTTTCTTTGCAAACAGTTTGGAGCCAGATCAGACGCCGGGAAACCCACCGGGAAACCCGTCTGACCAGGCTCCAGACTGTTTGTCACTCAGATAAAAAATATATAGAGAAAAATGTCAAAAAGTTGCTATTTTCTACTTTATATAATTAGTGGTTTTCGTTTCGTTTGCGTTTAAACGGGAAAGAATAACGTCTTCTCAACTGTAGTAGATTAAACGATGCATCCTTTATTGATCGACACACATACATGTACAGTGAGGAAGTCGTTATTCTTCCCCGGTTAAACGCAAACGAAACGCAAACGTAATTCAATAAATCGTCGAAAATTACATTTAATAAAAATACCGAAAAACAATTCTAACGATTTATTTCAATCTGAGTGGCACACAGTTTTGAACCAGTTCAGACGCCGGATAACCCGGCGTCTGATCTGGCTCAAAACTGTTTGCAATTGATATAATAATAGTTTTCCCATTTTTTTTAAAGCATAACGCCTTCACTGTGTGTATTAGTAGCTTATAGCATATCAATTATTAGCCTCTATATAGTGACACTCATACATGTACAATCACGTAGTACATGTAAGTTCTGTAGATAGTGCTTAAAGCAGAAAGAAGCTAATGCAGGTCGAATGAAACGAAGAAAGTTTGTAAAGGAGCTTTAATCATTATTATTGCTTTATAAACAGTTGAGATGACACAATTATCAACTTTATGCAGAATTAAAGTAATGCAGAAAGCTTATTTAGGAGCTTATTAACCATTAACCCCATAGAATCACTTTCAACAGATTTGGTTATTCCGCCTTTAAAAGAAAATACAAATGTAATTCCAATTTATATACAGTGGAGAATCTGTTATTCTTTCCCGTTTAAACGCAAACGTACGCAAACGCAAAACACTAAAACGTAGAAATGTACAACTGTATGACAATTCTGATAATTCATGTTTATTTTGGTGGCAAACAGTTTGGAGCCTGATCAGACGCCGGGTTACACGGCGTCTGACCTGGCTCCAAACTGTTTGCAATAGAAATAATAGTTTTAGCGTAAACGCGTTTATTGGGAAAGAATAACAGATTCTCCACTGTAGTCATACATGTAAACATGTACCATGAGAAATATTGCCTATATCAAAGATGATGGTACATGTAGTTTAAAGCAGGCTTAAAGTAAAGCAGAATGCGCCTTCAGGCGCATTCTGCTTTACTTTCAGCCTGTTTTAAGTGGTCACATATCTTCAAAACTAGAAACGGGCTACATTATATGAGGTAATGGGTTAAGCAGTTACCTGTTTTGACAAAAAGATCTCGGACAGTTTCACTGTGTTGTCGCCAAGGAAAGGTATGGCTGTACAAAAATCAATTGGTTGAAGTGCCTCGGTTACATCTTATTCTAGGTTAATATTTGTCCCTGTGAAGCCATGCCGTTATTTCTGAATTAATCATGTTTAATTCCACCAGAATGATACCGTGGAGAAGACGTTATTCTGTAGCAATAAACGCGTTTATGCTTTAAGAATTATATCCTTTGCAAATAGTTTGGAGCCAGATCAGACGCCGGTTACCCGGCGTCTGATCAGGCTCCAAACTGTTTGCCACTCAGATTAAAATGACTAGTCAAAATTGTCCATAAGTTATAAATTTGTACATTTTATTGCAATGCGTTTGTTTTTCGTTTGCGTTAAAACGGAACAGAATAACGTATTCTCCATTGTATACATGGTATGGTTAAAAAACATACAGCCAAAAAAATGCACGACTATCTAGAAGCATGATGGGATCGCTTAAAGCATGGCAAAACTTTAGGAGTCAACTCCTGTGGGAGCTTTCTGTTTTACTTAAGTATCGCTGTCTTTAAAGAACAAGTAGATTTATTTATTTTAAATTTCTATTGTAGCGAATCTTTCATGTATACCAGAAAGGAATACATGTAAGCCATTTAATATTCAGGGATGAGGCGTTGAAGAATGTTATTATCTTTACCGTTTACAAACGCAAAGAAAGCGCAAACGCATTGCAATAAAAAAGAGAAAGTGACAAATGTTTGAAATATTATCGACTCATTTTAATCCGAGTGGAAACAGTTTTGTATTTTTTAATAGCACTTATATATATATATATAGATTTGCTTTATACAAAGTTAACCGTACGCAAAAAATGTTTAAAGCCACAATTCCACATAGAAAATGGCTATAAAGGAATATAAGTAAAATAGTAAACATTTTCCAACCATAAAATCCGATTTTATATTTGTGATTCATTGGTACATGTAGTTTAATAAGAAATATACATCA
The DNA here is from genome assembly GCA_922989275.2 of Gari tellinella. Taxonomy (NCBI): domain Eukaryota; kingdom Metazoa; phylum Mollusca; class Bivalvia; order Cardiida; family Psammobiidae; genus Gari; species Gari tellinella. The sequence goes on along the minus strand of OV277858.1, from coordinate 69,331,908 downwards.
ACGATGCATTTAAACAGGAAAGAAAAAAGTTTTCTCCACTGTACTACATACAGGTACAGTGTTCCCTCCCTACAACGACTCCCTCCATACAACGACCCTTGTCGCAGTTCCAATGCTTCAACTGCTACAATATCGTCTTCTTAAGATTGACGTCTGCTGTTTTTTTCTTCTCAAAGATACATGTTTGTATAAGTGGATATTTTGATAGAATTAAAAAGAATAAACATAATGACGACAGACAAACACCTTTAATTCAGACCAGACGCCGCGTTACGCAAATGTAAGCCATGTCTTAATTTTCCCTCCCTGTAACGACTCCCTCTGAACAACACACACACTCTCTGTGTCTCCCATTGGGTGTCGTTGTAGAGAGGGAGCACTGTATCTTCTTCTCAGCTGTCGCTTTATGCAATATTAACTTTATGTGACAATAAAAAGTCATGACCCATGGATAATATCTATTACTCAATATATACAGTGCTGACGACGTTATTGTTTCCCGTTTAAACGCAAACAAAACGCAAATGCAATAAAATGAAATGTAGAAATGAATTTTCTGGAAAATAATTCAAGCGATTTATTATAATCTGATTTTTTTACCCGGCGTCGGATCTGGCTCGAAACTGTTCGCTGTGGAAACCATTGTTTTCGCATGAGCGTGTTTATTGTGAAAGGATAACATCTTCTGCACTGTACAAGAAAACAAGTAACTTTTACAAACCAAACTATTCGCTGTTATTACCATGATTCATTTGTAGTTTAATGTCAAGGAAAGTAGTCATATTTGCCACAGTATAAGCGATCATTCAATTTAGTGACATTGTAAGTTGTACTCTCGTAAAAAAGGGTTCCTGTTTAATTCATGATATTCGTAATTAAATCGTATATGTGGTTTGTAAAAGGTTACCGTTTTACTTGTATACATATTGAGTAATAGCCATTCTCTATACAAGTATGCCATGATTTTTTGGTGTACGTCGATCGACATGGATCATCAACAATTTTAGGGTTTACACTCTAGAAGCCAAAATATTTATACAATGTTTCTAAAACTTGCACAGAACATAATACATGTACATGTATCATCATAAGTTCTCGGATGAGTTCGATTATGGTTGAATTTGGTCCAATGGGTCGAGTTATCTGTCCTTCATATGTTGAAAATGCCATTTTTGGTCAGTGAAATTAGACTACAGTGATGAAAACGTTATTCTTTCCCAATAAACGCGTTTACGCTAAAACTATTATTTCCAGTGCAAACAGTTTGGAGCCAGATCAGACGCCGGGTAACCCGGCGTCTGATCAGGCTCCAAACTGTTTGCCACCATGATAAACATGAAATATCAGAATTGTCCAAAAATTGTTCTTTTCTACGTTTTAGTGCTTTGCGTTTGCGTACGTTTGCGTTTAAACGGGAAAGAATAACAGATTCTCCACTGTATAATGTACTCAGTTATACTAGAATATGGTATATTCCAATACTGTTTACACTCTAGTGTCTACAAGTTTGAATGGACTGAACTCAAACTTCTTTTCATTATGGGTGAAACTCAAAAGGTAAAGCTATTATGTACAAGTACCGCAGGTGAGCGATATCTGGGAAGTTAAGGCACTCTTGTTTATTGTTGCATACAGTTAATATTGCATGTATCTATCACATGTACCTATTATTATGATGAATTATAATTTATATTTGTATTAATGAGAAACTATGTATAGTTTAAATCAATAAGATATCTATCTACATGTATCATAAAGCGACTGTCGTAAAGAAGATAAACGTATATTGTGGAGTAGTGGGCAGGCTCTAAACTATTTGTAATAGAAACAATTGTTTTTAGCATTAGCGCCTTTTTGGGATTGAATAACTGATTCTCTTCCGTAGATCTGATTGATACTGAAAGCTGTACTGAACTCCCCACAATAGCTCACACACTGATCAATGTATGTAATTAAGTGGTATGTTGTTGAAACCATATACAGTATTAAGATAATTACATGCGCCGATTGCTTGGTATTGAAATGGTAATGAATTGACGCTTAATCACAGAATAAACACGATCTCGAGAAACCGCAGTCAGCTTCAATTCTAAAATGTACCCATTCTTCTCAATATTTAAAGATACGCAATCCGAGTGGCAAATAGTTTGGATCCTGATCAGACGCCGAGTGTCTCGGCGTCTGATCAGGTTCCAAACTATTTTCAATACAAGTCAAGACCACTGGGTTTCCACATTAAAAGGGTTATGCTAAACGACAGAGCTAGACTTCGTAACAGCTGGACTCCATGTATATTTGTGCAGTTTGATTGGTTTGTCTATGTATGCAAACGGATCACCAAACAATAATACTGACTGAATCAATTACATGTATGTAAGCTTTCAATGTGTCCTTCAGTAAAATTTAAAATAATATAAGATATCAATGTTACATGTATCTAAAGACAGTTACTCATTTAAAGTCGTGATTCTTTCCCTATATATGTTAAAGTGCAAACTGCAAACAGTTTGCGTTCCGTTTCAATTTAAAGAGGAACATTATAACGTAGTGGCCACTGTAAATTAAAATCAGACAGTAGCTTAAAGCAATTTAAAAGGTCAATATCGTATTGAACGACTACTCATTTCTGTAGCACAGAGACAGACAGGCATGCTGTATGATAGAATACGTACAGAAAGATTCTATACGACGTGTGTGATAGGTTCTGAAAAAGAAAAGATTCTTTGAAAGCATCGGAAACAAAACAAACGTGGATAACTGAAGAGTTGGTTTAGTTGAGTCTGTTCATGAGCAATACAGAAATATAAACATATGTAGGGCTCCCTTCCTACAACGGCCCTCCAAACAAAGATTCCCTCCTTAATCCTTTCCCACATAGCATATCTCTAGTATTGAATATAGGTGTCCACTTAAAGCAGGTTGAAAGTAAAGCAGAATGCGCTTTAAGCGCATTCTGCTTTACTTTCAGCCTGTTTTAAGCTATCATCTGTTAGAATATAGAAAATATTTTGTATGATACATATTTATGACTGTATAAATTTGGAACTATTTTCTTCAGTGAAGGAATAACTTAACGCGCTAAAAGGTGCTTCTATGGGGGGAAAGGGTTAAAAACGACGTTTGCCGCTCTTCTCCAAAACAAAACAAGTATGTCCAACCTATTCAAGGCTGCAATGGCGTCTGCTTAAAACTGTCTTCTGCTACTTTTCTCAAAATGACATAATGGACATTTTGACAGAAAAAACGTAATGACGAGTGACAAACAGCTTGAATTCTGATCAGACGCCGCGTTTGCCAATGTAAACCAATTTCCCTCCCTATAACGACTCTCTTCGAACAACGCACATACTATTTGTCTCCCAATGGGTGTTGTTTTAGAGTGGGAGCGCTGTATATGAGATACTGAAAAGCACCGACTTAAAGGAAGTCAAGTTTTATATATAAATGCACTATAATCAATGATCTCAAAGTCTGCGTTATGTCATCCCTAATTAAGAAACCACATGTGTCGTTCTTCATTTTAATTTAAGAGTATTCATGTCCCATATAAACAGTGTAAACATTGCTCAGATGACTCCTAAAAGGCACCGTTTGTCAAGTCAAATATGATTTGATTTGATTTGTTTTGATTTTACGTCGCTTTCAACAGTATTTCAGTCATATCGCGACGTCCAGCTAATTATAGGTGGAGGAAGACCCCAGAAGTCCTTTATGCACTGTTTCAGGCACGACCCTACTGGGATTCGAACTCACAGCGGTGAGGAGCTTAGTGATGTAAGTCACAGTGACTTTACCACTAGGCCACGGAGGCCCCCATCAAGTCAAATATGGACTAGATTAAATTGGAAACTGGAACTGCACATTTGAAGTTTCAGGTGTGAATTTGTAAATGGTGTACAAAATATTCTGTATTACAGTATTAAAGGCAGCAATGATTCAATGAACGGCCCCATGTATTCAAGTTTATCGTGAAATGAGTGTAATAAAGGATATTGAATATTGTATACATGTGGTTTGCTTGATGTATTAAAAGTTACAAATAGGTAAGGAATTTATTTCGTTAATTAAACTGTAATAACCTTAATGGTAAAAACTAAACCCCGTACAATTATTGCCAAAAATGTTTGATGTTTATTTCCATAATGGCAGTTTTCAGGAAGTTACATGTACGCGCGAACATATATGTTTGCAAATATTGGTCAATAGGTGAACTCTGATGGGTGTGTATATGTCGCCCTAGCACTAAAACCGCTGGGTAAACATGGCATTATCACACCGATAGTATCTTTTAAAAGGTATGGTAGAAAACCGGGGCGTCATTATGTATTTAAAGCGACATCTTGTCCGAGAGCTATTGTTACGACAATTAGCAATTTATGACGCTCCCATAGACGGTATTGTGAGAACAACACTATCGTGCAATAAACATTAAGTTGCAGTTTCACGGAATGCACGTGGAAAATGAAGTGCATGGTATGGATAAAAACTGGAGCTTATCGGAAAATGTACTGTAACACTTTTGTACCGCAACTCGTATCTAAATACATGTACTCTTAAAATCAAATCTGTATTTAAAGCTTCACTAAAATTGGTTATACAGTGGAGAATCTGTTATTCTTACCCGTTTAAACGCAAACGTACGCAAACGCAAAACACTAAAACGTAGAAAAGTACAACTTTTTGACAATTCTGATAATTCATCTTTATCTTGGTGGCAAACAGTTTGGAGCCTGATCAGACGCCGGGTAACCCGGCGTCTGATCTGGCCCCAAACTGTTTGCACTGCAAATAATAGTTTTAGCGTAAACGCGTTTATTGGGAAAGAATAACGTTTTCTCCACTGTATTTATTGCCCATATCAAAGATGCATCTTACTGAAAGACAGAAGAAATGCAGAAAGCTTTAATATGAGATTTCTACAAATACGTTTGTTCTGCATTAAGCGATTGCCAGTCTTTAATACCAACAGACTACCGAGTTCAGCGGTCGCTTAATACAGGTTTGACTGTTACAGGACATACCGCTTGAATGTACTATGCTCATTCAGCATTACTTTCGGCCTGCATTGAACTATAACTCTGACATAATACTACAAGTTGCTTAATGCAGGGTTATAGCAATACTTAGGATCTTTCTGCATCACGCTTGTCCTGCATTAAGCAGCCACTTGCCCTGTGTGTTCTGTATTATACTTCTCCGTTGAAGCGTTGGTTAGAGTATATGATATGTATATTGTATTTGGAGCCGCGTGATTTTTCCAGTTTTTTCCTGATTTCAAAGAGTTCCAATTTAGAGATGTCCGGTTTTCTGAGAATTCCGGATTAGGGCGGTCCGGTTTTTGAAGGTTACACGGTATAGATGTAAATTACAAATTTTCAATCATTTCGTGATGGCAGTGCTGCATTATTTAGCACTTTCGATGTTTCCACGTCGGTAGTTTTAAAAGTGTACTGCGACTATCAGGAATATATATCTAACACGTTATGCAAATTTAATTGCAAATCTATGTTCCGACTGGTCTGGATTTGGTTCAACAAGATAAATTCGTCAATACATCTAATGCTGGAACTTTTAAAAACGCTCATGTTATGGCCTATACGAGAGATTTACAGCAAATACTAAATTATTCAAGAGTGGATTTCTATGTTCCGACACAGTTAAATGTTTCTGGTCTATATGATTGGAATATTTTCAAATGGCATTATGGTCGACCGTCATGCTGCAATAGATAGAGTAGATACATAAATAATGTCTTTAACCCGTTTGTGCAAAATGGATTCTTCCCTTTGGTGCCTGGGTATTGCAATGAACTATCCATGTGCTAGAAGATGTCATTGTAGATACAATGGAGAATCTGTTATTCTTTCCCGTTTAAACGCAAACGTACGCAAACGCATTGCACTAAAACATAGAAAAGGACAACTTTTCGACAATTTTGACTCTTCATGTTGATCTAAGTGGCAAACATTTTGGAGCCTGATCAGACGCCGGGTAACCCGGCGTCTGATCTGGCTCCAAACTGTTTGCAATGGAAAAAAAAGTTTTAGCGTAAACGCGTTTATTGGGAAAGAATAACGTTTTCTCCACTGTATACAAAGGTGATCTAAAGACATTCAGCGGCAGTGTTTGTCCAAATATTTCATATGATATAGCCGCATAAAGTGCAAACCCTGATGAGACACTGCGTAACGCGGCGTCTCATCAAGATCTACATTGTTTGCCAATGTCCACTTTAGTAGATACTATGCTAAAATGGGCTAAAGTCTAATTTGTAAACAGATAATTTAATGTTTCATCAGGATCCAAAATTCCAAACTGTTGCCACTAAGAGTGTTCGCGCTTTCAAACGAAATGGCGAGCAAACTCTTTTTATAGACGAATATTGGTTTTGCAGAACAATAGAGCGTAGTTAATGCTAAATATTAATCCTATCCATAACCACAATACCACCTGCTTATCATATTATCGTCTGCAAGATTCCCGCTTTTTTTAAATTTCGAATCTTGGCAGTTTGACTGAAGAAAAGTGGATAACCCTGGTTGGACGTCGAGTAACATGGTGTCTGATCTTGATCCAAACTGTCAAAATGGCCAGAGTAGCCAGTGTTGGCAGCGTGAGGGGTAAACCCTTTCGATGTTAAGATATCGTCTGCCTTCAAATTGTCGTCTGCTTTTATTTCTAAAAGTTAGTTTCAAACATTTTTGACAAAGGAAATACCGATACGCGTATCAAACAGTTTGAAACCTGATCAGACGCCGCGTTACGCGGCGTCTGATCTGGATCTAAACTTTTTGGGAAAAATTACTCAAGTTTCGATCAGCACTTGTAAGGTTAAACAAACTCTTACAAAGTCGATTTTAAGAGATTACGTTCAATGACCACTATTAGTAGTAATATGTTTTAACTCTTAATCCCCTAGCGGCGAAACCATGATTTCCTTTGCAAACAGTTTGGATCCCGATGAGACGCCACGTCACGCGACATCCCATCAGAATCCAAATTGTTTGACACTCAGATAATGTTTTTGAAAATAAATTGATAAACAAAATCTATTTTTAGAATATTTGCAGACAACAATTGTTGCAGGCGAAAAAATACCCAGCATACAAAGAGTTAAAATATCTGTAATATGAGTAAACGGGCTTTCGGATATTGCTAAAGTGTGTAATCCCAGATCAGTCGCTACATACGAGACGCCGCGTCTGACCACTCACACTATATTTTTAAAGAATATTTTTACTTAAAGCGAAACTTAACGTAAACGAAACGCAATGAAATTCAGAAAATGTCAATTTTATGAATTTTCTGACGATTTATTTCTACACATATCACAAATACTACATGACTACTAAGCACTGGGTCTACACTGTTGACATGTTCAAAATCCTCTCTTTATCGCTAATACTCTCTTACAGTAGATCTACTGACCATTTTTAAATTTAATTGATAATCGCAAGCGAATTGCAAGCGAATTGCCATCGAAACGAGCGCTTTTAAAATCGAATCCACTCAATCACTTCAATCGTTTTAGTACAGTGGGTTAGATGTTATTCTCTCCCAGTAAATGTGCTTTTATCGGCTCCATGCCCTGCATGGAGCCCCACAGAGAAACGCATGGCTTATCATCCATTTGGTCAGTGCATAAATGTAATATACTATGCTCTAACTTTCCATGTCAAACAGCTTTGAACCTGATCAACCCCAAGAGAGTTTTCCACTTGGATTTAACCAATTACATGTATTCTTTATTTTCAAATAGCCGTATTTTTCTACATTTACTTGCATTGCGTTTGCGCTTAGTTTCATTAAACAGGAAACTGCACGGTTTGACTTACAAGGGTTAAGATATTAGGAAACAGTGTAGATCCCGCAATTTGCGGCGTATCGTCAGGGTCTGCACTGCACTGCATATTTACCTGTTCATTGATTTGAAATGATCTGCTATAATGTATATCGCCATACACTGCAGTGTGTTAAATCACCCGTGTGTGTCTTAATGATATCCTCCAGCAAGCACATAGGGAGAGTTTATTGCAATATCCAGGAATACGGTACTGTACAGTGAAGCTCACTTACAGTGCATAACGAAATTTGATAAAACAAAATATTGGATGTAACAAAACGCAATGTGTTCCCCTCTCTAATCAATGTACAGTCGAACTTCGATATCTCGAACTCGTTTAACTCGAATTAACCGATGGCTTGACATATGAACTGCATTATTGATCTGGCTCAAAACTGTTACAATGGAAATAAACGTTTTATCGTAATCACGTTTATTGGGAAAGAATAACACATTCTCCACTGTATAGAAATATGGACCTGATACAGCGAAGTTCGGATATAACGAAATAAACCAGGCGTTCCGGAGCACTTCTTTACAAGTGGGTTTCACTGTACCATGGGTTAAGGTTGGGCGACCAGGTAGTATGTCAGGGTGAATTAGGTCCCCATAGATTGTACAGTTGTTAACAGGCGAGGTAATCAACTTAATTATCTACATTTGGGACCATAAAACAAGCTGTCAGTAAAAGCTATGAATTGACTTGTCGCGTTTAACCCGAGCGATAAAAACTTACCGGGTAGTTTACCCGATAGACAACATAGCGTAACGATTACATACAGTGCGGAAGAAGTTATTCTTTGCCAATAAACGCGTTTATGCTAAAATAAAAATAAACTGTTTGAAGCCTGATCAGATGCCGAGTAACCCGGCGTCTGATCAGGCTTCAAACTGTTTGCCGCAAACATTAAAATGAATAGTCAGAATATTGTCAATAAGTTATAACTTTTTACATTTTATTGCAATATTTGCGGTTTTTGCGTTTAAACGACACGTCTTCTCCTCTGTATATATTAAGATCGTTAGTTTTTTCACGGCAATAGGTAACGGGGTGACACATGTGGTGGAAATCATGGCATCTTACTCACGTTTGTATGGCGGGAATTGGATGTACTCATTAGATGGTTCAAGTTCTAGGAATAAGGCATATAGGAGAAGGAGTTTAGCGTGTGATGATCAAGTGACAAGTGATTTAAAGGGAAGTGTTTCAAGTGTTAATTTCAATAAAGAAATGTGGAATATAACAGGTGTTACCAATGGAAATGGAAATATAAGTGGATCAGTTATGGCTGCTGTCAATCAAGAAGCGGAATCTTCCGTGAAATTACGGAATGACACGAAGGCTGAACCTCGTGTAGTTAGTAATCGGATACGGAACGACGTCGCGTTGAATAAACCGACGTCAGAGAATGCGAACGGTTTCACAATGACGTTACCGAAAATATCGAATATGGCGAGAAATAATTCAAGTATTCAGTACTGGTCACCGCAGTTATTGAGATCGCCAAGAACTCGATCAAATAGCGGCTCATCTTTCAGTTCTATGAGAAATAGCTCCTCTGGATCCCAAACCACCAGCTCAAAAAGCTCAGGGTTGTCTCAGCCATACACAATGGGGAAAGATGATTCGGATTGTGATAGCGACGTCTTTGTAGAATCGAACTCAAATATGGCGTCATCAAATGGCGTCAATGGAAAACGTGAATCACCGCGTCGACAGGAATTAAATATGTCACCGCATGTTAAACGAATTAAGGATAAGGTCAGAAAGATTCAAACCCGAGACCACCGACGGGTTCTAGAAGAATGGATGGCAAACAAACTGGCTTTATGTAAGTAGAACTATGCACAGTCAAACTTTAACTCCTTGACCCCCGAAATCTGAAATAGACAATACCCATGTTTGACTACAGTGGAGAAGACGTTATTCTTTCCCCTTAAACGCAAACGAAGCGCAAACGCATGGCAATAAAATGTAGAAAATGACAACTTTTTGACAATTTTGACGGTTCCTTTTAATCTGAATGGCAAACAGTTTGGAGCCTGATCAGACGCCGGGTTACCCGGCGTCTGATTTGGCTCCAAACTGTTTGCATAGTAAATAAACGTTTTAGCTTAAACGCGTTTATTGGGAAAGAATAACGTTTTCTCCAGTGTAGTCACGGTTGTTCAACAATGCACTAAAGAGGAGAAGACATTCAAGACAATATAATTATTTACAATATTGTAACGAAACGAAACGAAACTCAAACGCAATTTAATAAAATGTTGAAAAAGACAATTTTGAACAATTCTGACGATTGATTCTGATCTGAGTGGCAAATCGTTTGCAGCCTGATCAGACGCCGGGCAACCCGGCGTCTGATCAGGCTCCGAACTGTTTGCAATGGATATAATGTTTAAGCTTTAAACGAGTTAATTGGGAAAGAATAACGTCTTCTCCACTGTACTTACAAACGTTGCTGACTCTGATCTCGGAGCAGTTACTGCCCCCGGCTCTGATCAGAGCCCCTTGATCTGAGTTTCCACTGTTTGCCCAATGACATACAGGAAAACTGCATTTTCTCTAATACAGTTACTACAGTAAAATCTCGCTATTACGACCACTAAATTTTGTTAATTATTTAGCGTTTTGCAACAGGTGACTGCTTAAAGGAAGGTAACACGGGTGTCTGAAATACCTAAGTTCATCCTTCAGATAGGTCGCTGTGAAGGGGTATTACTGTAAAAAAAATTGCAATTCCGTTGTTGTTTACATATAAGAGTATTAGGTTTCATGCCTTACAGTATATTTTCATATTACTTTATTGTCCCTCTTGAGCGACCAGGCAATACTAGCGTAGTGGAATAGGTGGCGGTTCACTTACGAAAGTAATACAGAGGGCTCCTGTAGGAACTTCCTGCTTTTATTTTGTTTCCCAGTGTGAAGTCATGTGATTCTGAGATTATATACCATCCGAAAATGACGGTCGCTGTTGAGGGGTAATACTGTACAAACTTTTGATTGTATGTGGTTCGGATACGTCCAACCTCAGGTAATAAAAAGAATTCTGAGTTATATTGGTATATTATATCCAGATATGAATAAGATGGACAACAGAGTCTATACAAGGAAATTGTCATGTATATTATATTAACAATCCATTGTATCATGTAACAAGAAACATGTTAATGTTTACGTTACTTACATTGTAATAAAATGTTTGAATCTTGAATCTTTAAACAGAAAGCTCCTAAAAGTCTGTTTTACTGTCACATTCCTTTAAGCTGCCACATGTCCTTTATACAATCAATAAGCATACATTTAAGTGTCCGTAATAGAGAGGTTTCACTGTACTGTACACTGAAAATGACGGATATATGCGTCAATAGGACTCAACGACTTGGTGCAAAAGTAATGCCTTAAGAAAATGTAGCCGGGTTGAAATTGTGTTGAAAGATTTGATAATGTGGTAAAAAGGATTCACTTTGTGGCTTAGTATTTTTTATATACATGTATGTGAAGGCCCTTGGTTCGAGTCCCAACTGTCAATGTATTGCTCTATGACAAGTAGTGTAAACCCTTATCAAGTTTTAAGATGGGCTCCTGAAGGAGCCTTCTGGTCTTAGTCTTCACTGTTCGCATAGGAAAAGTTTACTATTCTAAGACACACTGTTCGAAAGGGACTCCTACATGTTCTATGTCATAGGGTGCAAAGAGTTAAACCACCTCCTCAAGTTAAAGACTGTCCATCAATCTGTTAACACAGCTTTAATTGTATTTGACAAGGGTATTCAAATATTTAAGAATTAGACAGCGCTAAACAGGCTTTGTCAAAATTCAGAAAGGCAATTCTAGGTTGACGATAATGTTTCCAGTGTTTAATTACCCAGAACATCACAAGTAGATTGACCAGGTCGCTGCATCATTTTAACCCATTATCTCTGCCTTAGCCCAATATTATGGTTATTAGCAAACAGTTTGAATCCTGATCAGACGCCGCGTGGCGGGCGTCTGAGCAGGACCCAAACTGTTTGAGACTCATTAAAATACAAAAATAAAATAACAATAATAATAATACGTTTTAATTTTAAATATGAATTTGAGAAATAAAAGTAAACGCAACATTTTTAAAGCAGATGATGTCATTGCCATTGTACAATAAAATTTATATTAAATCACCCATTCAACATTAAACATTGAACATGGTAAAAGTAATATACAAAGTTAAAGTCTACTTTCAGTCCGAAGGACCGCTCAGCCGACTGTACATGTACATATGGTCAAATGTTACATAAAATACACAAAGTCACTTGAGGTGGATAATATTAAAACAGAAAACCCCTAAAAGAACTCTCTGCATTATTTTCTATCCCGTATTAAATATTCGACTGGTTTTAAGACACAGTGGAGAATCTGTTATTCTTTCCCGTTTAAACGCAAACGTATACGCAAACGCAAAGCACTAAAACGTAGAAAAGAACAACTTTTGGACAATTCTGATAAGTCAAGTTTATCTTGATGGCAAACAGTTCGGAGCCTGATCAGACGCCGGGTAACTGATCAGACGCCGGGTTACCCGGCGTCTGATCTGGCTCCAAACTGTTTGCACTACAAATAATAGTTTTAGCGTAAACGCGTTTATTTGGAAAGAATAACACCTTCTCTACTGTACATGTGCTCACAATTCTTTAACACTGCCGCTGAACATAATAGGATTTGACTGCATTTTAAAGTGGGGACACTTTAAATTAGGAGGATCATATCGCTTGAATAAAGCAATTACAGTAAAACAAACTATTACAACCACAAAACAGAAAGCGAAGCGAGTGTACTAAAGAGAGGTGGCTTCTTACAGCAGACTGACAGTAAAGCAGAAGGTTCTAGCACGAGCCTTCTGCTTTAACGTCGTCTTAACCCTTTCCCTTATAGAAGCGACTTTTAGCACATTCATTTTATTCATCCGCTGAAGAAAATAGTTCCAAATTATACCGTAATGAATATGTGTCATATTTAATACTTTCCTTATTCTAGCAGTTAATAGCTTAAAGCAGGCTGAAAGTAAAGCAGAATGTGCCTTAAGGCACATTCTGCTTTACTTTCAACCTGCTTTAAGAAGTCACCTATCTACACTACTAGAAATAGAATATCAGGTAAAGGGTTAATAAAACAGCTACAGTGGAGAATCTGTTATTCTTTCCCGTTTAAACGCAAACGTACGCAAACGCAAAACACTAAAACGTAGAAAAGTACAACTTTTTGACAATTCTGATAATTCATATTTATCTTGGTGGCAAACAGTTTGGAGCCTGATCAGACGCCGGGTAACCCGGCGTCTGATCTGGCTCCAAACTGTTTGCACTGCAAATAATAGTTTTAGCGTAAACGCGTTTATTGGAAAAGAATAACGTATTCTCCACTGTACCTGTCTTTAAAACGGGAAACAACACCATGTTAGTTGTCAGAATATAAGAGTGTTACTGTACATGAATACAGTGGAGAAAACATTATTCTTTCCCGTTTAAACGAAAGGCAAACGCATAGCCAGAAAATGGAGAAAAATACAACTTATTGACAATCCTTATTGACAATTCTGACACTTCATTTTAATCTGAGAAGCCAACAGTTTGGAGCCTGATCAGACGCCGCTTTACGCGATGTCTGATCTGGCTCCAAACTGTTTGTATTTGAATTAATTGTTTAGTGGGAAAGAATTACGTTTTCTCCACTGTAGCTGGCGAAATTTAAAAGACGTTTTTAAATAAAGGTGAAGTACTTTGGCAATTTACGATTATGGGTTGCCATGGTTATACGGGGGACCGCTTTAGAATTTCCAAACAAATGCATTAATTAATGACCCAAAAAATAATGACCATTGTAAACAATTTGGGGGCTGACCACGCTACATGTTCAATGAAGCTACCTTTGTTCTTGCAAATTGCTGCATCCCGATTGGTATTGTTATATTGTTGTTAATTATTTGATTTGTATGAAAATGTCTTTTGTTTTATGTACTTATGGAAGATTGGTCTTTACCAAATGAGCTCTCTCGTTAAATAAAGTCTTTATTATTACTATTATTGTTATTATGAGAACGGCAAAAGGTTGGGTTCACGTTTGTAACATAATGACGTTGGATTGTTGTAGTTTATTTTATCTGTAATTATTTGTCCAAAATATAGTATATAGAAATTTACCTATACTTTATTATTGAATTAATACTAAAATCTAATAGTTAATGATAAAAACGTTCATCCATCTATAATATCTTTATAAAGTTTATAGTAAAACTGGATAAGATATATACTGTATTGTAAAACACCAGAAAAACTGTAATGTTTACGTGTAATAAATGTATACTGTTCTGCTCTGTTCTGTTTATCGCGCAGTCTAATTTATATGAAGATGAACGAAAGAACCAACGAACTCTTATTATTTGAAGCCCCCTTCAGGGGGCTTCCTCAGTGTTTAGGTTGAATGTAGCCATTTTCTTGGAAGGACTTTCTGCTTATTGTGAAACGGTTAAAATTATTGGCACAATATTGTACAACCAGTCAAAAATGCATTGTCTGCGCATGCCTGTAACTGGGTTGCATACATTTTACGCAGCAACCAATTTCTACGAAAATCAATATTGTGGTTAGGAGTAAAACCCGTACCGGAACTTATCACATCGATAAGGAATAAAACTCATACCTTCACTACATTTCCAATAAGATGTTAAATGCTTGTGTGGCGGCAGTAAAAGTCGCTTGCAAGTACTAAAGGAACGCTAATTGATTGTATGAATGACAGTAGGCAGCTTAAAGCAATGTGAAAGTAAAATTGAAACCTTTTACTGGAGTTCTCTGTTTACTTTCACCTTGACTTATTAGCAGCATTGTGTTAAACAACGAACTGTCTAAAACAACAGTTATACTGGTGTCTCCTATTCTCGCGGGGTTAAGCCTTAGAATATATATAAAGCACATAAATTGTTACATGTATAAAGAATTCTTCATTGTGGCTTAAAAGTCAGTAGTAACGCTGAATAAAGTGTAACATCAATAAAAATAATAATAATAAAATCTAATCTAGGTCATTTCTACGTTTGAATACACCACCCTGCATAATCTAAATCAGTCAAATGTTTCCCCATATATTCGGGCCTTCTGATTGGTTATCAAGGTTTTTTGCTATGGAGGGGGTAAACTCTTTCAGTTCAGATAAGTATTTTTAGAGTCACTTTAAATCTATCATGGAAAAATTCTGCATCTGTGGCATCATTGTTTGTTTGTTTATTGAGATTTGAACTATACACACGTATTTAATAAATGACAATGTGCAGCAGGTTTTACATGCGAAATTTCGAAAATAGAGAATTCAAATCCAATTGATGATTTATGGGTCCATGCAACATTTTCCAACAGAAATTTATCGGAGAAAAAAGGTTGATATATTTCTGGATGTCAGGAATGCCCATTTCATCTGATTTTGTTAGGTACGAGAATATGAGAAACCCTGAGAATACAAGAATTGACGTTAACGCAATGTACTGGTCGCTATATATAGAGAGGTTCATTTTACATAAAATATCTTCTCAAGTATACCTTTCACCTATATTACTCTTTTCCCAACCCCTACATAGTTTTGTTTCCTGCCATATATATACATGTCACTTCATTAAAACTGCTCGGCTTCACTGGCTTCTTTTTTTTAAAGAAGCCAACTTGTTTATATATAGTTTAGCCCAGTACTGGCCCATGAACAACATGACAAAAATAACATTCCAGTTAACAGCGACAGGAAAGAGGCCTTTAATACAAAATAAACATGGTTATACATGTAATGTACTACTGCATATTCATTGCATACATGTATGAGGCTACGACCAAGAAGTAAACTTATGATAAGAGCTAATTAGTATTCGTAAAGAGTATCCATTTCAACCTATAGTTCCAGTTTCTACAGTCATGAATGTACAACGTAACAAATATTTGATGTTGCAAAATCTGATGAGCTTAATCAGAAATCCTGTAACCCTGCATCTGATCAGGCTCCAAACTGTTTACCATTCAGTTCTTTATAAATTCTCATCATTTAAAAATACAGTTTCTTTCTACGGTATTGCGTTTAGTGTCGTTTTCAATGAGAATGATAGCATCTTCCGCACTTATCATTAACGTGGCTACACCTACAGTGGAGAATCTGTTATTCTTTCCCAATAAACGCGTTTACGCTAAAACTATTATTTGCAGTGCAAACAGTTTGGAGCCAGATCAGACGCCGGTTAACCCGGCGTCTGATCAGGCTCCAAACTGTTTGCCACCAAGATAAACTAGAATTATCAGAATTGTCCAAAAGTTGTTCTTTTCTACGTTTTAGTGCTTTGCGTTTGCGTACGTTTGCGTTTAAACGGGAAAGAATACATGTAACAGATTCTCCACTGTATATGATAAATTGATAGCAATTACTTATATTCAGTCACTTGGCTTAAAAAGAGTTGTCCACTTAACCTTTTCATCGCCAAAGGTTACCATTTGTTTGGAATTCCCCATCGCTATAATATCGTTAAAACTGTAGTTTTAACTAAAATTTCAAAGTTAAAGATTTAGGACAATATGATTAAAGACATATCGAGATGATCGTCAAACAGTTTGGATCCTGATCAGACGCCGCGTTACGCGGCGTCTGATCAGGATCCATACTGTTTGCAAAGGCGGCTTTAGTCGTATACGGTGTTGACAGGGTTAAACAGATACTGACGACATGGGTGGCTTGAAAAAAGGCTATAAAATACAAATGGTCCAAATTAAGGGAAATTATTTTCATTACACGGTACATAAGACTTATTTACAAAGAAGTGACCGCTAATAAAAACATCATAAATTTCTCATATTCGTATATATATTTTTCCCACCAAAAAGTATGTTATCCAAGACAGCGTGTCCTCTTCATATAGGTTATTGCAAGTTCAGACGTTACCCGGTTTCTGATCTGGATCCAGTCATTTAACCCTTTCACTCTCAATGACGCCTAAATGCGCGTTTTGCAAACAGTTTGGATCCCGATCAGACGCCGCGTCAAGCGGTGTCTGATCAGGATCCAAACTGTTTGACACTCGTTTTGAAATTTCTTCAGTCAAAATGCCTTAAATTTAACTTTGAAACGATATTGCAGACGACAATATTGAAGCAGACGACAATATAGCGGTGAAGTGGTAAAACTCTCACGATAAAATTAATAATGAAAGGGTCAATAGCTCAATATTTTACAAACAAACGTGCACATACGTTTTCTAGATACATGTACATTTGATAGCATTTCGTTTGAAATACGAAGTTTCTTAACCCGTTACCCAATAACCCTCTGATTTTTGGTCATCATGCACTGTTTGTTATTTTGCAGAATATTGCCCAAAAGCCCCATTAATCCTTAAATACCCAGACCCAAACGGAAACTGGCATTTTCGATTAAAAGGTCAGGCAGAGGTGAATGAGTTAATGCACGTGAAATAAGTAAAAACTGTTGACACTTATCAAACTGAATTACATATAACCTCTACTTTTCAATTGCCATTATGAATGTAAGTGTTCCCTCCCTCCACCGGCCCTTCGAACAACGAATCCCTCCTAACAACATTACTTATCGCTGTCCCCCTAACCGTGTGAAGACATTTATGTCTAACACTTTCACTGCTGCAAAATGGTCAGCTTATTTTTCTCAAAGTTACATACATTGTATAAGAGGACATTTTGACAGAAACAAAATAACGACAAGTGACAAAGAACCTGAAACTCGGCGTCTGATCTAGATTCAAGATGTTTGCACATGGGTGTCAAATCTTATAACGTCTGATCAGGCTCCAAACTGTTTGCCACTCTGATCAAAATGAATTGTAAGGAATATCTAAAACTTGACATTTTCTACGTTTTAATGCTATGCGTTTGCGTTTCGTTTGCGTTTAAACGGGAAAGAATATTCTCCATTGTATGACTAAAGATATTTAGATACGAATTGTCCTATAGTTTGGGTACCTGACCAAACGCCTCCGAATTTCTCCTACAGTGGAGAAAACGTTAAATTATTTCCCATGTAAACGAAACGAAACGCAAACGCATTGCAATCAAATGTACTCTTTATAATGTAGCGAATGACAACTTAATTTTTTCAAACCTAAGACGATTTATTTCTATTTGAGTGTCAAACAGTATGACGCCTGGTCAGACGCCGGGTAACCCGGCGTCTGATCAGGCTCCATACTATTTGCTAAGGGAATATTTGTTTTAGCATAAACTCGTTTATTAGGAAAGAATAACGTCGTCTCCCCTGCATTTGCAGAGCCGATGTAATGACAAAAAGTGTCCCCCCTACACAGAATTGTGTCCGCGGATCATGTTCGCATTCCGGGTCATATTTCGTTGACGAATCAAGACCTAAAGGCACTTTTCTAATTCGAAAAATGTCCTCCGGGAAACACCTTTTCGAGAGAGACTCCTTTCGTTATTACACCGACTGTAGACGGCTTTCGGTGGTGAAATGGTTAGAATTGGACCGACTGAAGAGATAGCATGTTAGCAACATGTACATGTTAAGTGATCAGAAAGATAGATTACCTTAATAATGCAGCGGTAGCCCTCAGAGTGTCAAAGGGCTTCCGAACGGACCCCATATGTCATTTGTACAGTGTAAACAATTTCCGAAATCAAAATGACATTGATTCTCTGTTAAAAGTCAGATTGAACCTAAGTAATACAAGCGACCATCGAAAGTTCGAACTCACATAAGTCGAAGTTTTTAGTACTTCTTAAAATGAAAGCGGATAATTCGATATCTTTTTAGTCGAATATATGCGTATTTCAAAGTTATCGTCTACAGTTTAAACTTTGAATTTTGTGGTTAAATTCGACTTAATAGAGTTGAGTTAGTTACATCACTTACTTTAATCTAGATTCGACTAAATAACACTAACCAACTTTCAACTTTCAACTTACCACATCTCAAAAGAATGCTCGGTTTGGTTTCGGTGTATAGATATAAGAATTGTTGTTTCTCTTAAACAAGCTACAGTGGAGAATCTGTTATTCTTTCCCAATATACGCGTTTACGCTAAAACTATTATTTGCAGTGCAAACAGTTTGGAGCCAGATCAGACGCCGGGTAACCCGGCGTCTGATCAGGCTCCAAACTGTTTGCCACCAAGATAAACTTGAATTATCAGAATTGTCCAAAAGTTGTACTTTTCTACGTTTTAGTACTTTGCGTTTGCGTACGTTTGCGTTTAAACGGGAAAGAATAACAGATTCTCCACTGTAAAAGTAAACCATGAAGCTCCTGCAGGAGAGTTCTGCTTTACTGTCACCTTCCTTTAAGTTACTCTCTGTTTAAATCTTAATTTTCAGGGTAAACTGTCCGTTATAGCGAGGTCTCACTATAATGATAAAGTATGAATGACATGGGCATGACATTATTAAATTAGAAACTAATTCTACTTCAGTGACATTCAGCCAAACCAGGAACGTATAGTGACCCCTAACCTGCATACATCAGAGCTCCAGATAAGAGGGGGTAAAATGAACAAATACAACACTTTCTCACTCAATTTACCACCAAATCCTATGGTGTTACTACTCATTTGAATCGTCTCTTCGAGACGATTAAAATGAGTAGTGACACCATAGGGTTTAATTGAGAAATAAAGATTTTAGTTTTTGAAATAACCCCATTATCTGGAGCCCTGTACATGTAACATAGCATCTGCCTACCAGTTATCGCTTTAAGGTACTTCGCATATGCGCGTAGTTTCCATACGATTGTTATGAAAATTGTCATGAAGAATGATAATAGCCTAAGAAACAATGTGTGTAAATATAGGCAAAATGTATCGTGTGGTTTGTCTTTAAGGTCTTTTTTCTGACAAAAACCTAGAATTTTGATGATTTTATTTTTCTTAAAAATGAATAAAGCTAATGACTATAATTCTCGCCCAATAAGTAGTCCACAACATTCATTACAAGAAAAGCTAAAATCATTTTGAATAAAGGTGTTCAGAAAGATGTTATCAGCTATTTAAATTTTGCAAAATGCTAAAAAATTGAATTACAAAAAACTGACTCATTCAATGTATATTTGTTTTCATTTTATTCAAATATATGGTTGATGAACTAGTTAGTCTGAAAAAATTAGAAAATATTACAGTCAGGATTTGTTGTAATAACATATTTTCTTATTAAAATGTGGGATATTTGTTGTTTAGATACAGTTACCTACCTTAGAATTAAAACTTTGTCATTAAAATGCATTATTATTTATTCATGGACTTGCATACAAGGTTTATTATATTGTTTGAACATAATTATAATGGGCAATATCGATCTTGAAAAGGTTAGCGTATTGATAAGCTTCAAGGTGTGGCTTTATAGTTCGATCAAATCGTTTACATGTATACCGATTCAATTGACTTGTAAGTCATTAAACTAAAACGTACAGGTAAGTGGACATATACTTGGACTGTAAACATCACTAGTACTAATCATCGAATACTAAACATAACATGTCTCTTGATTACTGCGTTATGGATTGACAAGTCAATAAATCGGACACTAAAAAAAAATATTTGGATCGGATGGGTCTCGAACCTATGACCTTTGGATTGCTAGTCAACCACTATAGTCAACCACTATACTAACTGCGCTATGAAGGATTATACTAATTTATATCAACATTTCCTTTATATAAATTTTCTAGTATAAACACGTACGAAAAAAGTCTGTGTCGTCCAGACGCATATCCGCTCGCCCGCAAGACTGACTTCCGGTAGCGAAAGGCCTTAAGGTGTTTTTTTCTTCAAATTCTGGTTGAAAAGTATTAAAGGTTATTGCATGTCATGGTTTTAAGTACCGGTATGCCAAATAGTTTTATATCCTAATCAGATGTCAATTGACTCCGCGTCCGATCTGCATCTAGATTGTTTGCAATATTCTGTCAAGTCGGATTTACATGTAGCAGGTGAACCCTTATCATGCTGAGTTGTCGTCTGTTTAAAATATATCGTCTTTGGAAATAAATCTAGATCTAAGTTAGTTTTTAAGCATTTCAAACTGACGAAATGTTGAGAGGCAAACAGTTTGAATACAGATCAGATGACGCCGCGTTACGCGGCGTCTGATCTGGATCCAAACTGTTTGCAAATGAATGCTAATTCTGAAGTCTCGCTTAGCATGATAAGGGTTAATGATAGAGCATGTCAAATGCATCACTATGTTGGCTTGTAAATGGTAAATCTATATCCGTTGGATAAAGAATACTCGCCATCCCGCTTATCAGCCAAGTGGTCTGTAGTGTAAATCCTAGTGATAAAGAATTTGAAATATTTTAATGCATGTCAACCAAGTTCTGTACTTTTACCGGGTGAATATAATTGATGATACAGAAAAAAAATTCTTGGAACAGTTAATTAAAAATCTAAAAATGTAAAGGGGCATCTGATAAGGATCTAAATCAGTCGAAACTCGATACTTCGAACTCCGACTTAAATCGATCTTACCAGTGTTCCATAAGTTTAATATCAATAACTGGATCTCGCTTAAATCAAACATACATAGCTCAGCCACGATTTAACTTTGAAATACGGACCTCTTGAACACTTGCGACTAGTATACATGTACGCACCCTTTACGATTAGTGCACCGGTAAATAGTACCGGTACACTTGTCCCATACAAACCGAGGGTAGAACAATATCAGAGGACTCCTGTAAAGGTGGTAACTGATATGGGTCTGCACTGTTTGATTTTGAAATACATTGTAAAAAAGAAACCTTAAATACACATGTAGTTAAAAAACTAGGACTAGGCTCAATTGCCAATTGGAATTTTCAAGTTGACGTTTCGGTATTTTATGCGTTAAAGGAGGTTCAAACGTTCCGGAATACCCTACAACACCTCTTATTTGATACATGTACAGTGGGGAAAACGTTATTCTTCCTCGTTTAAACGCAAACGAAACGCAAACGCATCGCAAAAAATGAAGAAAATGACAACTTTTTGACAAATCTTAACCTGAACGGCAAACAGTTAAGAGCCTGATCAGACGTCTGATCTGGCTCCAAACTGTTTGCATTGGAAATAATAGATTCAGCATTAACGCGTTTATTTTGAAAGAATACCGTTTTCTCCACTGTATCATCCCGTGGTTAAAGGGACATAACTTCCTCTGCAATTTACAATAGTTACCCCATCTATTACGACAACTAAGCTAATTGAATGTCTGAAAGCCATCTTGTAGCTTAAAGCAAGATGAACGTAAAATGGAAACCCTTCAAGGAGTTTCTGTTTTACTTTGGCCTTGCTTTTAGCAGCAATCTGGCTTTCAAACTAAATAATGAAAATGATCAAGTGGTACAGTGGAGAATCTGTTATTCTTTCCCGTTTAAACGCAAACGTACGCAAACGCAAAGCACTAAAACGTAGAAAAGAACAACTTTTGGACAATTCTGATAAGTCTTGTTTATCTTGGTGGCAAACAGTTTGGAGCCTGATCAGACGCCGGGTTACCCGGCGTCTGATCTGGCTCCAAACTGTTTGCACTGCAAATCATAGTTTTAGCGTAAACGCGTTTATTGGGAAAGAATAACAGATTATCCACTGTACAAGTAGTAATAGAGATGATCTACTGTATTAAAAAGGAATTCAGTGTTTCTCTTTAGTGATCAATAAGAAAATAATTTTATTGATATTTCAAAGCAGGTGTCTGCTTAACTCACTGAGCCCTAGTGACGCTTATATGCGTCATCTACCAAAAGTGTACCTATGAATAATGTCTAATGCAAACATTGTTTGTCATTTTGTAATATATTATAAAAAAACAAACCCTAAATAGACTAAAATGGACCAGACTTTATTGTAAACTGGAATTGTCCGTTGGAAGTTTTAGGGGATAATACATTGTAAAACAGAAAACACCTGGAGATTTCAACAACCATAAATAATTATTTCATATAGCTTTTACAGAGAAAAAAAATACATGTATGGAACATAGTTTACAATATTTACGAACCAAACTGAATTCACACATACAGTCAAACTTTGAAATTCCGATAGCGCCTAAATCGAACATGATCGCATATCAAAGCCAAAACTTGCACAAGTCACGTTTCAACTCCGAAACAAGGACCTACTCGACCCAAGCGTGGTCGAATTTTATCTATACAAATACTGGAAACCGAATTACATGTAACTTACTTCGAGATATCGAAGTTCGACTGATCATACATAATTGTTTCAGGTCAGTCCAACGCCAAAAGCCCTCAGAACGTACCAGAGGCGATCTAGAAATCAATTTCTATTTCAATTTCTGTTTGACACTCGTTTTGAAATTACGTCAGCCATGCCTTACCACATATAAGCACGTAAATATTTAGTTAAGGTAACGCGGCGTCTGATTCGAATCCGAACTGTTTAACACTCATTTCAATATTTCTTTCAGTCAAAATTCCTACAACTTGAGTTTGAGAAATAAAATGAGACGACATTTATTTAAAATTGATCAGAACAGAACCTTTATTTTCGTCACACGTTACATACAAAAGCAACAATATGTGAGCATATAACGTAGATTTCTCTATAAAGCGTAATAGAATTATAGAATATCAGAAGCTTGCTTCAGATGGATCTAACAGCAAACTGGTTTAGAGTTATGGAGCAGCAAAATAAACCGAGTCAAATCAGTGCTGCCACAAGTTGATCATGAAAAAACCTAAGATTTCAAAATTTTCTAAGTTTCATGATGACGTCATGGCATTGTAAAGGGTTAAAGTACACGCAGAACGTCTAAGACACGACCATTACCGATGGAAAAGTGCGTAGTCCACAGAATTCAAAGTGTCAGTTATTTTTTCGAGGTAATTTTCCTGGACAGTGTGTATTAAAATAGCGTGATATTGTGTCTAAGCTTTTGTTGCACGTTTTAATTTTAGTATTTTCTCGGGTGAAAGTGGCTTTAAACCCTTTCTTTGCTGGACAACAATCTGTGTATATTTTGCATACAGCGTAGACCCTAATCAGAGGGCCCCTAAACTCTAACCAGGGTGCTGTAATTGCTTAACATTATTTCTGATTTGTTTTCTAAAACCAGCCTTTAAAATCAACATAAATTTGCCAGTTAATCCATATGAATACAATGTATTTCAGAAAAACTTGGCGACTTGATTACATGTACATGTAGTACTTGCAAACAGTTTTGATCCAGATCAGACGCCGCGTAACGCGGCGTCTGATCTGAATCAAAGCTTTTTGACACTCATTTTTAGTTCTTTTTTTGTACAATTTCATATATCTAAATTTCACCAAATTTGCAGACGACAATTTCAAAGCAGACGATATTTCGGCAGGATAAGGATTAAAACAAGGCATGGCGAGCACAATTAGCCACCTTTGGTAGGCAGTGCGAATCACATTATGGCTTTCGTGCATTCTTATCATTATGGTTTGAATTATATCACAATGGCTAAAACGGTATTCCTTGCCTGACAAATGCATTTGTACTTCAAAAAGTGATCAATGTCCATTACAAAACAGTGTGAAGACCGACATGACAGAAACTCGGCATTGGATCAGGATATCTATTTGATACACATGTAATCATTTCATAATTATACTTGAGAAAAGTCTGTTTTACGAATTATTGCGTTGCGTTTTTGTTGGTTTAAACATACAGAAACAACGCGTTATTCACAATTTTGACACTTAAATATAGAGAAAAAGAGACCTAGAGAGAAAGAGAGAGAGAGCGAGAGAGAGAAAATAAGAAATAGTGAGAAAGGGAGAGAGAGAGAGAGCGAGAGAGAGAAAAGAGAGCGAGACAGAGAGAGAGACAAACAAACAGAGACAGACAGACAGATACACACAGCGAAAGCGAGAGAGAGAGAGAGAGAGAGAGAGAGAGAGATACACACTTATAAACAGACGGACATACATGCAGAGAGACAGACATACACACGGAAGGAGATTGACAGAGAGAGAGAGAGAGAGAGAGAGAGATAGAGAGAGAGAGAGAGAGAGAGAGAGAGAGAGAGAGAGAGAGAGAGAGAGAGAGAGAGAGAGATGTGAATGCCGATTGACTCTGACCCTGTAAGTGTTTTATGTTATGGATACCGTATATCGACTTACAATGATAATGTATTTGTCCTGTAAATACTCGTAGTTGCATATTTTCTTTGCAACTTTGTATGTTGTTATCGCGTGCTTGTGTGCCTTTAACTTTAAACTGCACATTCTAGTTTAGTGCAGCGACGGACAGGCCATTAACTCCTAACATGTAACAGCCTGATCCCGAGTACCATTAATTGCATACAGTTTAGATCCTGATCAACCGCTGCTTAATTTTGAACATTCAAATTATTTAAATTTGTCTGAACGGCAAACAGTTTGAAGCCTAGTCAGACGCCGGGTTACCCGACGTCTGAGTTGGCTCCTTACTGTTTGCAATGGAAACATACGCATTTAGTGGTAAAGAATGACGCCTTTTCCACTGTACATGTACATGTATATATAGAGCAGTACCAGTTGAATTTCAATGTCAGACTAAAGATCGCTTATGTCAAACATACATGTACCTGGGAGAGGACTCATGATTTGCCTATCTTTGAATCAAATGTCCTTTAAACCAAACATACCTTTATATCAATATTAAAGCGTGGTTAAGTGCGACCTAAGTGACTTTGTGTTACATGTATCGATATTCCACTGTTACAGTGTACATCATGACTTAATGTACATCCTTGTGCAAGATGCACTGTGCGTGACACAAGCGAGCTTGCATTTTATCAATCTTTTATCAATCTGGAAAGCGTGCGGTGAAGAAGAGTTATTATTTCCCAATAAACTCGTTTATATACTAAAACAATGCTTTCCATTGCAAACAGTTTGGAGTCAGATCAGACGCCGGGTCACCCGGTGTCTCCAAATTCGTCTCTAAACTGTTTGCCACTGTCTGCACTCAGATTATAATAATATATACATGTAATCAAAATGGTATAAAAGTGCGATTTTCTCAATTTGACTAAATTTAACCCTTTCACTCTCAATGACGTTTGAAAGCGCGTTTGCAAACAGTTTGGATCCTGATCAGACGTCGCGTAACGCGTAACTGTTTGACCCTCGTATCGATATGTTTCAAGTCATACTACATTGAATCTTACTTTAAAACGATCTTTCAAACAACAAAATTGAAGCAGACGACAATGAAACGGTGAAGGGGTAAAATACTCGCAGAAAATTTGGTAGTGAAAGGGTTAAACGCGTGTGCGTTTCGTTTGCGTTTAAATGAGAAAGAATTACATAGTCTCCACTGTATCAATCTTTTTTCTGGAAAAAATATCTTCTGCTGCACAGCTGTCGTCTGCAGTTTATTCTTTAAAATTTAAAGCATTTTATCTTAATAAATCTAACCATGAATCTCAAACAGTTTGGATCCTGATCAGACGCCGCGTTTCGCAGCGTCTGATCAGAATCTAAACTGTTTGTAAATTCTAGTAAAGTCTGATCAGGATCTAAACTGTTTGCAAAGTCTATTAACGTTTCGTCCCTTAGGGGTACACATGTACATGTACACTGTAACAGTTTAGATCCTGGTCAGTCATCGTGTAGCGTGACATCTGATCAGGATCCAAACTAACCAACATTCAGTTCGAAAACTGATTCCATTAGACATAAATAAAAATGAGAAAAAAAATACAGACGGAAACTTTTAAGCAGACGATAAAGCCAAGAGTTGAAACAGTGGAGATGTCATTCTTTCCCAAAAAACGCATTTATACTAAAACATTTATTTCCATTGCAAACAGTTTGGAACCTGATCAGACGCCGGGTAACGCGGCGTCTGACCAGGCTCTAAACTGTTTGCCACTCAGATAAAATTGAGTTGACAATATTTTCAAACATTTGTCATTTTGTCTTTGTGCGTTTGCGTTTAGTTTCGTTTTTAAAAATGGTAAAATAATAACGTCTTCCCCACTGTAACAAAACGAGACATGTCAACGTGATGGAGCTTTTTCAAGAATCTTTCAGACAATGCCCTGATGAAGTTTTTGTTTTTTTCTTTACCAGGACAAATCATAATGCACTCTACTTTGTTATCATGTCAAGACTACAGTGGAGACCATTTCCATTGCAAACAGTTTGGAGCCAGATCAGGCGCCGGTTAACCCAGTGTCTGATCAGGTTCCTATATTAACCTTAGACATATTGAAATGAGTGTCAAACAGTTTGGATCCTGATCGGACGCCGCGTGACGCAGCGTCTGACCAGGATCCAAACTGTTTGCGGATAACTATTGTTCTCGCCTACTCGTAGATAAATAAGTGCACCAGTGCTATTGTGATTAAGACTCCATAGAACTATATGTATCAAGCTGTTTGAAGGCTTCCGTTAAATGTCACCAACACAGTGTGGTCGAAATCATTTTTCACCTGCAGAAAAATAACAGGAAAGCTAAAAGTGCATGCATTGCACTCATAGAATAATATTTATCAACATATACAGTTATTGAACACAAGAAAAAAACGTCACTTTTGTACTTTGCAAGTACATTGTACAATACATCTTGTATTAAGTGATCACTCATTCTAACACACCTCGCACACGCCCCTATATAAACAAAGAAGGAAAGTATCAGTGTTTAAATTCTCAATAAAACACGCACGGGCTGTAACGTCTTAAAATGACGTAATATGGATTGGAAAATGCGTACGCAAAGAAATGTAGCGCCGTTGCGTCGGTTAAATTATTGTTAAATTATGGTTAAATTGAAGTGTTAGAATCGAAATCATAAATTAATATCAGTCTTTTATCGTGCAATAAAACACGGGTAGTCTTTGAGATGCTGGTAAATAAATCACTCGGCCTTCGGCCTCGTGATTTAATTACTACGCATCTCAACTCCTGCCCGTGTTTTATTGCACGATAAAACACTGATATGGATTTATTATTTCTTAAATAGAACACGCACTGGGAGTATAGAAATTAAAATACGCATCATTGCTTAATGCAGAATACAACTACAGACAGCTCCAATAGAAGCTTTTAGCCTTATTTGTATATTGTTAATTATATGTAAGCAGCCACCTGTCTTACATATCACCAAACTACACCAATGTGTGGTCGCTTAATACAATATACATGGTTGATTCTATATATATGTTTACCTATACAATGTATATGATAATTATGTCATGAAAAAACCTGCATTATTACATTGCAGCATTACACAATACCAAGCACCGTTGTCACCCAAGACTCTGTATTTCAGTTTGTTTAACACTGCAAAATAGTGTATAATACAGCTACATAAAGTGCTTAGATACATGAGTGTGTCAAACAGTGTAGATCAAACTTATCATCTCCATTTTATTTGACTGCGTTTGCGTTTAGTTTTGTTGAGAGGGGAACTAATACAGTGGAGGAAACGTTATTCTTTCCCAATTACAGTACTGAACCTTATTAAATTAAATTGATAATCGCAAGCGAATTGCCATCGAATTGCCATCGAATCGCAAGCAAATCGGGCGCTTCAAAAAGCAAATCATGTGCTTGAGTCGTTTCACGCGATTTTTCCGAAGCGGTTGTGACAAAAATGGAATCGAAAAACATTAACGGATGCATATTTGCGAATATTGGTGAGATACACATTCAGGCAAGCTTAACGCGTTAATTGCGTTGGAAAATATTCACAATCGAATTGCCATCGAATTGCAAGCGCATTGCCATCGAATTGCAAGCGAATCGCAAACATGGTTAATTTAATAAGGTTCAGTACTGTAACGCGTTTATGCTAAACCAATTATTTCCATTGTAAACAAATTGGAGCCAGATCAGACGCCGGTTAACCCGGCGTCTGATCAGGCTTCCAACTGTTTGCCACTCAGACAAAAATAAATTGTAAGAAATGTCAGAAATGTTTTATTTTCTACATTTTAGTGAATTTCGTTGCGTTTAGTTTCGTTTAAACGGGAAAGAAAACGTATTCTCCATTGTAACATATTCAGAGGAGATGACGCTTTTCTTTCCCGTTTAAACGAATCGAAACTCAAACGCAGTGCACTAAAATGGAGATAGTGACAACATTTGGAAAATTCTGATTTTTTATGATTATTATCTGAGCGGCAATCAGTTCTGAGCCTGATCAGATGCCGGGTAACCCGGCATCTGATCTAGCTCCAAACTGTTTGCAGTTACATGTATAATAATACGTAGTGTTAGCGTAAACGCGTTTATTGGAAAAGAATAACGCCTTCTCCACTGTAAGAACATAACCCTTTCACTGCCAAATTGTTCGTGAGATATTTACCCCTTCACCGTTTCATTGTCGTCTGCTTCAATTTTGTTGTATGCAATATCGTTTCAAAGTTTAAAAATAAGGCAGAATGACTTAAGAAATTTCCAAACGAGTGTCAAACAGTTTGGATCCTGATCAGACGCCGCGTAACGCGGCGTCTGATCAGGATCGAAACTGTTTGCAAACACACTATCAAGCGTCAATGAGAGTGAAAGGGTGAATGCTGACACAGACTGATTGTGTAACTAAAACCAATTATTTCAAGATTCATTTTGACTTCCTCAATCATTTAGATATAGATCATTATGCCACAGACATGCTTGAGTATGAGCAGAATATTAATCAGGCAATGCCAATATTCACGCTTTCACTGCTGATATTTCAAATGGACTCGCCAATTTTCTCATAAAGAATCAGTTTACGTTGACTTTCGAGGGTCGTGTTAAAAAGAAATTAAAGGCACGAATAACATTCACGACCTTTATTATAGAAGACTTGTAAGGGACTCTCTAATCTTGGTTTACAGTGTTTGCAAAGAATTGTATACTCGGTGACGCACTGTTATGTTTAAAACTTTCAGTGTCATACAATTAATTTCTTCCTAAAATGTCTCGCCTGGTTTTCTGTTACATTGATGATGAACACATTCAACCCTAGCGACGAATATAGTCGTCATTTGCGTGTACATGTGACGAATACACATGTCCTATGCAAATAGTGTAGATCCTGATCAGAGGGCTCCTGCAGGACCCTTCTGATCAGGGTCTACGCTGTTTGCAATTATTTAATATATTGATAAAATCAACCCTAAATAGCCAGACAAGGACTAAGACTTAATTGGAACTTCGAATTGTCCATTAAAAGTTTCAGGGGTTCATGAGTTAACCCTTTCATGATCAAATTATTCGAGAATTTTTACCCCGTCACCGCTTTATTGTCGTCTGCTTCAGAATTGTTGTCTGCAAGACTCGTTTCAAAATTAGATTTAAGGTTTATGACATGATAAATATTGACAAGAGTGTCAAACAGTTTGGGTCCTGATCAGACGCCGTGTAACGCGGCGTCTGATCAGGACCCAAACTGTTTGCAAACGAGTTTTAAAGCGTCATTGAGAGTGAAAGGGTTGAGTTTGACTATATAGAAACGTCGACTGAGTATGGAACAGCTTAGGTACTGATCAAACGCAGAGTTACTCTGCATCTTATCTTGATCCCAACTGTTAACCAGTACAAAAGTAATAACGATGAGTACACTGGAGAATCTGTTATTCTTTACCAATAAACGCGTTTACGCTAAAACTATTATTTGCAGTACAAACAGTTTGGAGCCAGATCAGACGCCGGGTAACCCGGCGTCTGATCAGGCTCCAAACTGTTTGCCACCAAGATAAACAAGAATTATCAGAATTGTCCAAAAGTTGTTCTTTTCTACGTTTTAGTGCTTTGCGTTTGCGTACGTTTGCGTTTAAACGGGAAAGAATAACATATTCTCCACTGTAGTACAAGGGTTAAGGCAGAGTTTGTTCACCTCCGAAGTTATTCGTTAGGTTTTTCGCATTAGGTTTTTCGCATAAACACTTTAATTGGGCTAACACAAACGTGCATCGCCATAACATCATCTACTCTAATACTGATAGCTGCAATATCGTTTAAAATTTGGATTTGTAGACAAAATGACAAAAGAAACATGATGTGTGGATATATAATGAGATTGCAGAGTGTCGCGTACCACTTTACAAGTCAATTTGACCTTGACCTCTGATTTTGATAATTAAAAAATCTTGTGCGGAGTACATGTATAACTCGTGCATGTAAACCATATTCTCTACGATTATCAAACCTGATGTGAGCATACATTTTAATACAGTGGAGAAAACGTTATTCTTTCCCAATAAACGCGTTTACGCTAAAACGTTTACATCCTATGCAAACAGTTTGGAGTCAGATCAGACGCCGGGTAACCGACGTCTGGTCAGGTTCCAAACTGTTTGCCACTAAGTTTAAAATAAGTTGTCAAAATTGTCAAAAGGTTGTCATTTCTACATTTTATTGCAATGCGTTTGCGTTTCATTTGCGTTTAAACGGGTAAGAATAACTTTTAAAAGTTTTTCTCCACTATGATACGGTGAAATGTCGCGCACCACTTTCAGGTCAGTTTGAGGCTGACTCTTGACCTTGATTATTGAACAACTTTGTCTTTTATATTTCATCCAGGATTATCACTTATGGTGTGTAGATATCTCTTGGGACTGCAAAATGTCGAGAACAATTTTCTGGTCACTTTTACCTTAACCTCTGACCTTGATTTTAGAAAAGGTAACTTGTCTGGAGCTTATCAAATTTACTAGATTCTACATCATCCAGAATTACCAGACCTGGTGTATGGATATATCTTGGGACTTCGGAGTGTCACACTCCCCTTTCAGGTCACTTTGACTTTGACCTAGACCTTTGACATTGTTTACTGAAAACCCTTGTTTCGTAAATGAATCACATTTAGTGATAGTTCTAGTTAAAAAATGCTGTCCTGAAAAATTTAACCGCATAAAACTGGATGACGACTATAGCTCGACATTTTCTTTGAAAATTCAACTAAAAAGGATAACTTGGTCCTGCTTGAGAAAGGTTAAGTTCGTTTAATGCAAATGACGAATGTGCCAAACTCTAGTACATGTAAATTACTGAGATTTAATTGAAATAAATGACAGATTCTAACGCACGACACAAACACGTCCATAATAATTATGACGTAATAGCTTCAGACAGATGAAATGTCGATAATTCCTTCACAGTCAGCTTTTGATTTGGGATGCTGTTGTTGATTTATACGCCTCTTTGACTTTCTGCAATTTTTTTTAAGTTGCTTCAAAAAGTTTGCATCCAGATGATTGCGTGTAAATGTGAGCATGAAAAATATCTTAAATTTGAGCCGTGCGACGACAAAACCAGTCTTATTTCATTGCAACATTGCACAGACCGACTAGCGTTGTCATCACAGGCTCTGTATCTGACATTGGTACTCACTACCAAATACCGTATATACATGTAATACTGCAAAATACAATGCATTAGATGCATGTGGGTGTCAAACAGTGAATATTAAGACCAGCCGCCGCGTCTTTGACGCGGCGTCTGGTCTTGATCTACACTGTTTGCAATGCAATAAGTCAGGTTTTATCATGGCACGGCTCAATTATCTAAATAGATTAATCGACATTTTCTTTAAAATAAATATCATTAGACTATCAAACACTTTGTACCCAGGAATAGGACGTTAATCCGAGCCCCGTTCTCCTCAGGCAATCAGGGATATAAACTCAATATTACCCTTCTACGGTGTGACAGAATACAATAAAACCTCTTTATTACGACCACTAAATTCAGTCAATTATAAGTTGTTTACGACAGATGACTGCTCAAAGTAAGGTGACAGTACAACAGAAATCTCATTTAGGCGCTTTCAGTTTTACTGTCACCTTGCTTTAAGCTTTCACCTTATTTTATATAATCAATTAGCCTTCGTTTTAGTTGTCTTGATGGAGAGGTTTTACTGTACAGTAGAACCTCTCCATTACGACCACTAAATTGTTTCAAATATTGGTCTTTTAAGACAGGTGGCTGCTTAAAGCAATGTGAAATTGAAACAGAAAGCTCCTACAGGAGCTTTCTATTTCACTTTCACATTGCTTTAAGTCTTTTATACAGACAATTAGCCTTCTTTTCAGTGGTCGTAATGGAGAAGTTCTACTGTACTTATACATGTAATGTACATGCATATAGTATTGACTGGCCTTTGTTTGTATGTCCGTGACAGCCGTATTAAATGTCCATGTTAATTAATTTTGGCATTGATCGTGTGGATTACATTGATAAGATAGTGTTAACCTTCATTGCCATAAGTAAACAGTCACTGTGTACAGTGGAGAAGACGTTATTCATCCCCCAGTAAGCGCGTTTATGCAAAAACAATTATTTCTGTTGCAAACAGTTTGAAGCCAGATCAGACGCCGGGTAACCCGGCGTCTGATCTGGCTTCAAACTGTTTACCACTCAGATAATAATAAGTCATCAGAATTTTCAAAATGTTGTCACTATCCACATTTTATTGTACTGCGTTTGCGTTTCGTTCGCGTTTAAACGATAAAGAATAACGTCGTTTCCACTGTATATGCCACCTATTTTGATGAATTGATTGACTAATAGTTTTATCTCCTTAATTCAACATGGTCAACGATTTGGAAACAGTGAACTGGCCACTTCAACATCCAGTTAAAACTAGAATAAACAATGTGTATACGTTATGAAATACAAAAAAATACTATAGTAAGCGATCACTGCCAGGACTACGGTAGGTCATGCTTTCCAATAAAGTTTCAGCGACGATCTTAACTGACAAAAAACTAAAACAAACAAGCAAACAACTAAACAACTAAACAAAAAGATGTGGTTTTGACAATTGGGAGTATACAAACTGTTTGTCCACGTTTATTTTCTGTTTCCAGTCGTAGATTCCGTGGATGTTACCTCCTGTCTGTTTTACCTTTACAGTTGCTTTAGTACCTTCCGTTAAAAAGGGTACAAAGGCGGAGCCTGACGGCACCTCTGCCCCACCCTCTCTCTCTATCTTTCTCCCCTCCTCTCTCCATCTCTCCAGTAATTCAGATAGTTACCTGAGCCTTTTATCGTTGCGCCAACGAAATCTACCTTATGAAATGTCTATATGGCAAGATGACAGTATTTGCACTATGTTAACTCTTTTCCGCCATATATTCCCTTTCAGCTTCCAGAGGCTGAACTTTGTATGGTGGGTAAAAAACTGACCTAAGCAAGAACTGCAGTCTGATTGGTTCATACTTCCAGATCAGCTGCATGCTTTTCAGGGATATTCAACCGTGTTCACGCACCTCCACTACCTGTAGTTGCACGAATTCTACATGTCTAGTATCATATTCTCCTTCCCTAACCTCCTGCTGAGCCATTACTCTACATGTGTTTTCATAAATCAAATTTAACAGTATTTCAAAGTTAAGGCACATGTTGTCTTTAAAATACGGATATCTTTGGCTCACACGAGTCCGAGATATCGGATATCGAGGTTAAATTGTAAATGTTAAAATAGATAAACGTCTTATTTGTTCATAAAATATATATTTTCTTTTCTCTGAGGAGAAGCTGCATTTTGCGGCAAAGAATGCTTGGATACTTATACAGTTGTTACCTTGGACCATTCCTAATCCACTATATCACCCAAACTCAGTTTGACCTTGACCTTGGTACTGACCTAGTTTGGAATATTTCAAATGGCCTACAGTACTCAACCATATTAAATTAAATTGATAATCGCAAGCGAATTGCAATCGAATTGCCATCGAATCGGGCGCTTCAAAAACAAATCCTATGTTTGAATATTTTTACGCGAATTTTCCGAAGCGGTTGTGAAAAAAACGGAATCGAAAAAATTAAAGAAGACATATTTGCGAACATTTGTGAGACACACCATTCAAGAAAACTTACCCGAGGGTAAAGTTAGTATTTTGAATAGCAAGCGAATTGCCATCGAATTGCAAGCGAATTGCCATCGAATTGCAAGCGAATCGCAAAACTGTTAATTTAATAAGGTTCAGTACTGTACCTCTCGGTTTCAACTAAACGTTACCACTTCGTCTAAGATCGTCATCGCTTACTTTTATGCTTGGATACAATGTACTAATAAAGTTTTTGCCATGGACCATTTCCAATCCAATCCAATCATCAAACCTCTAGTTGGCCTTGACTTCGACCTAACTACAGACTTGTACATAATGCATCACAACATGTACTATAACCTATATATGTAGCATTATAATATATTCATGTCATATGTTACATGACTGTCCCTACTGCAATGGGGCATATTGAATGCAGTATATCTAAAAGTGTTCTATGTGCTTTTGCTTGCAACCCTCAGGGATGATAACCAGCCAAAAGCTATAATCATATGAATTATCGATTATTGATACCATGGTCTAAGGGAGATAATGCATTACGTATTCGCCTCACAGTTTATCAAGCCAGGCAACTCTGTAAATGTGTCCTGTATTCTTGGACATGTGTCGATAGGCCGTAAAGCACAAACCGTATCTTCTTTCATCTATCCATATATCCATATTTTCATAGCGTAATACTTTATTGATATACGTAAAGTACATTTGAATGCCATAAAAGACCCTGTGTTGTGACATATACATTGCCTAATAACTAAAAAAGCAATTGTCGGAAGAAAGGCACTGGGTCAACTCTTTAACTGCTAGAATACAGTGTATCGTCTGCTCAAATTTGACGTTTGGTTAAGATTTGATCAAAGTTTATAATTTAGCCATTTTTATTGAAGAAACATCGGTACGAGTGTCAAACAGTTAAGATCCTGATCAGACGCAGAGTTACTCGGCGTCTGATAAGGACATAAACTGTATGCAAATCCCAGTACACTCGGGTCAAGGCACTGAAAGAGATGAATGTCTAAGGTCAGACATGTCTTGAATACCAATGTCCATTATCACCTAATAACTGGTCCACGCGCGTATCCAGAAACGGGGACCCGCCTGAAAATTTAAAAAGGGAAAAAAAGGAAGATGGAAACACAGAAATTATTTTGTACACGGTAGGACCCCGTGATTACATAAGAAATGAACTGAATTTTTCAGCGTTTATGCAAAATAATCGACAGAAAATGAAATTTATTGGAAATTGTATTTAACGTCATTTAGTAGTCGTAATGGACGATGTTGAATGTATACTAAATTTTCACCCCCGCTTGAGAAAATCGATGGATCCGCACTTGTGGTCATTATATCATCGCTCATTTAGACTCACTGTCGGTAAAGAAGATACAATCAATTAAATAGCCAATTGTGTCCACCCGAGGAATTACAAGTTGTCGAAACCCTTTCCATCGCTCAGTTTTTGCCGTTTGCTTTATTCCATTACTCCATAAATGCTCATTTTTATGGGTCTGGTGTATTCCTTTACTTTATAAGACAAACGTGCCACTTTATTCATCTTGTAAACAGTCATGGATATGTACCATAAGACATATTTTGTTTATCTTAGAAGCATACAGCAGGCCAATCGAAAGTAAAACAATATGTGTCTTAAGGTAGCTTTTTACGAAATAAATGGTAAAATAGTCGTTTTATACTTTTTTATAAATCCTGATAGATAAATGTATTTTCTACAAGTTACCAAATTCTCTCTTGCTTTCTAGGTCATTTTACCGGTAAATCACGCGTCAGAATCCCCGCTGGGTGCCTCAATTGCGTAGATTACGTGACTAGATAGGTGGTTTATTCCGAAGCTGTCAGAGGTGATTTATGACTTTTTACCGCATTAAAATCGTTATTTTTATATGATTGGCTTTGTTAATTTGGGGCGGAGTTTAACGAAATGGTTGATCATAAGCTGGGTCATGTTATTTGTTGGAAAAGAAGGTCTTAGTTGAATACCGGGCGGTCACGGGATCCTAATTGACACATCAGTCAGTTAATTGGTGTTTCAGGCATTACATAATTTGAAGCAAGCGGTATTTTTGAACACCCCTAACTTTCGCTGTTGGGCTTCGATTTTCGTGCGGTTTGAAGCAGATAAAAGGTTATTATCTCCCCGAGGGAACAGTGTCTCAGAAATTGCATTCGTCGCTCCAGTGGTCCGTTATAAAGCGTTACGTAATAGTGGTCGACTTTAAACCGTAAAAAAACTTTGATGTTACATAACAAAGGTTTGAAGCGGTATTTTAAAAATCTGAGACACAGATCCCTAGATATGTTTATAAAGAGTATTTTGGGCAATTCTAATCATGTTACAAATAAAGATGGCTTTAATATAGTTGTATGAATTTTTTTTAAATGTTCTTATAAAATCGTAAAAAATTAAAATATTTTTTGTAAATGGGGGGGGGGGGGGGGGGGGGGGGGGATCATCAATCACGAGAATTAATTAGAAAAATCCGCTTGCAGTATCGATCATAAACAGCTACCTTAAGGTGCATTCTGCTTTTCTTTCAGCCTGCTTTAACCCTTTTCAATTCCGTCTATCCTATTGCCTTATTTATTAACTTTGAAACGAAAAATTAATTTGCTAGTCTAATAAGAATAAACTGATTACATTATAAAAAAAGAATAGTCTTTTTTCAAAGACTACACCAATTTTAAAGATTGCAGTGGGTTAATCTTTAGACTATACGTTCAAATTTTCAAAGATTTCTACATTCAATGAAGACGTTATTCTTTCCACTGTACAGTGGAGAATCTGTTATTCTTTCCCGTTTAAACGCAAACGTACGCAAACGCAAAGCACTAAAACGTAGAAAAGAACAACTTTTGGACAATTCTGATATTTCATGTTTATCTTGGTGGCAAACAGTTTGGAGCCTGATCAGACGCCGGGTTACCCGGCGTCTGATCTTGCTCCAAACTGTTTGCAGTGAAAATAATAGTTTTAGCGTAAACGCGTTTATTGGGAAAGAATAACAGATTCTCCACTGTATCTCTTATAGGTGGCAAGTAATAAACTTAACACGTACCAAGTATATATACTCGCATTGCATCGCAAATAAAGCCTTAATTACCAACTCAAACTAGTTTAAAACTGCATAGAAACCCAGCTTCTGACAAACTTAAAGCAATTAGCGTAATTTACAATTCCAAAATTTCCCCAGTTATTCATTAACCCCCTTCTCCTGTATATTGCCGATAACTTACGTCCGCAAACAAATTTGATCCATATCAGATGCCGAGCAACTCAACGCCTGATTAAGATAGTAAACGTTTTGACAGTCGTATTTTGATTAGTTCAAATAAAAATAACAAGAAAATACTTTTTGAAAAAAATGTATACATCGGTATTGAACGGCAAGACAAAGGGGATTAACCCTTATCCTGTCGTAATAGCTTCTGCTTTGAAATCTATTCTGCCAAAATATTCAATTAAAATTTACACATTTTCAATTAAAGAAACCTAAAGGCGGATGTCAAAAAGTTTGGTTTCAGATCAGACGCCGCGTTACGCGGCGTCTGACCTGAATCCAAACTTTTTGCAAATTACAGTCAAGTTGCGATAGGCAGGATG
This sequence comes from Gari tellinella, assembly GCA_922989275.2. Taxonomy (NCBI): domain Eukaryota; kingdom Metazoa; phylum Mollusca; class Bivalvia; order Cardiida; family Psammobiidae; genus Gari; species Gari tellinella. Next base: position 69,293,673 of record OV277858.1, on the reverse strand, counting down.
AGGGTTTAAATGCGGTACAGGAACGTTGTACAATCTGTTTTATTAGTTAAATAAGCTTCTTATAGCCATTGGGCATAGGAACACGATTAGATTCGAAACTCTTTAAACACAGCGTGGAGAAAATAACAGTGCACATAGGATAAATGTGCGAGAAGGTCTTATTTTTTCGTGTTTGGACGAAAGCACAATAATGCAACGAAAGTTGAAAATTACTGATGATTTGAGCTTTTCCATTTTTTTTTTTAAAATTACGTGTCAAACAGTTTGGAGCCTGGTCAAGTGCCTATCTATTCAGCGTCTAATCAGGTTCCAAGCTGTTTGCAACGGACACTCGTTATTTGAGTACATGTAAAAACGTTTTTTGATAGAAAACAGTGGATACGCTACTTTCCCCCCTTTAAGCGAGACAATACCATAAATAGAGGATATTGAATGAGCGTGCTTTCAGTAGTGAATTTATTGAACGAGTTGGATAAAATAATATGTTGAGAGCCTTGGCGAGCAACATATCATTTTATCCAACGAGTTCAATAAACTCAATACTGAAAACACACGAATTGAATATTCTATTTATCACATAACAAAAATTGACACAAAAACTTTCACTTTTTCCTCGACTGTTAGGAAAACGATTCGTCATAGTTTTAATCTAAGCGTTATTCGGTTTTAGATAGAAAACACCTATCAAACTAAAATAAAGAAAGAAAACATCAATGTGTTGTGAAACGATTTCTCTGATACCATATTCAAATACTAAGTTACTATGTAATCTAAAAGTGTTCTTATTGACTAAAATGACCATTTGACTTTTAGTTTTCACATAACGACATTATTGCAACATGACGTCATCATGATGTAACATTTGCTAATACTAGAGCTCTATGTAGCCTGATTTGCAGCAGCCTGATTTGACGGACTGCTCGGGAGAATATTTTTAGGACACTTGATAATGTTTCAATCACATGTGGTGATCCAAGTTTGTCAAACTAGATTCTCTATTTGAACTGTTTTTACAGTCAGCGTAATAGTACAGTATTTTGGTGATTAAAAAATTAGTAAAAATTATATGCACAACGTGCCTACGGTATTTACGGAACTCTAAATTTTGCACGTTTATGTGATAATGACAACTGTTTTAAACTAGTTTCAGTACATATAAACGCGTTGAACTAAAAACTATTGTTTCCATTGCAATAAGCCAGACCAGACGCCAGATTACCCGGTGTCTGATTAGGCACCGAAACAATTTGCCACTCAGATAACACTTACTTGTCAGCATTTTCAAAAATATTTAATTTTGTACATTTTATTGCATTGCGTTCGCGTAAAGTTTCGATTAATCGGTACATAAATAGAGGATCTTACATGTACATGTACATGAGTGTTCATTATTTATCATTTTTAATAAACGAGTTGACTAAAAAAAATTGACGCGAGCCTTGGCGAGCATCATATTAATTTTAGTCAACGAGTACATTAAACGAGTATATTAACCCTTTGCCTGCTGGTCGCGACTTTACTAATTTTTGCAAACAGTTAAGATCCTGATCAGACGCCGCGTAACGCGGCGTTTGATCTGGATCTAAACTGTTTGACACTCTTCTTTAGGTTTCTTTACTTAAAAAATGTATAAATCTAAGTTTAACAAACTTTGCAGACGACAATGTCGAAGCAGACGACATCACCACAGGATAAGGGTTAAACAGAATGTTTTGTAGGAGGAGCTAGACTCGGACATCATTCAGAACTTATGATCCCAATAGGCTCGCCCGAGACAAGCTCCAAACTGTTTGCAATGGTTTGCAATGGTCATAAAGTTTAAGCATGTACAGTGGAGAATCTGTTATTCTTTCCCGTTTATTTTGGACAAATCTGATCATTCTTGATTATCTTGGTGGCAAACAGTTTGGAGCCTGATCAGACGCCGGGTTACCCGGCGTCTGATCTGGCTCCAAACTGTTTGCACTGCAAATAATAGTTTTGGCGTAAACGCGTTTATTGGGAAAGAATAACAGATTCTCCACTGCATGCGTTTAATGGGAAAGAATAACGTCTCCCCTACTGTACCAACAGTAGACGTGTGAGATCATATGGTTGCGGTTCCAAATATACAAAATATTTCATTCCAAGACTTTTTCAGGTGATAGTTGAAAGTACAATAAACCTTTCAATATATATAAAATTCAATCCATCTTTGACGCCAACACAAAAAAATGTTCTTGTTTGTATTTTTAAAACAAAACATTTTTCTTTTTTCCAATAAACACGTTTGTGCAAAAACACTCTAATTCCTTTGACAACAGTTTTAAGTTTGTGTTTCATTGTGTTTAATCGGGAACGCATGTACATGCTACAGTGGAGAATATGTTATTCTTTCCCGTTTAAACACAAACGTACGCAAACGCAAAGCGCTAAAACGTAGAAAAGTACAACTTTTTGACAATTCTGATAATTCATGTTTGTCATGGTGGCAAACATTTTGGAGCCTGATCAGACGCCGGGTTACCCGGCGTCTGATCTGGCTCCAAACTGTTTGTATTGTAAATAATAGTTTTAGCGTAAACGCGTTTATTGGGAAAGAATAACAGATTCTCCACTGTATATGGTTTTCGCAATTATACTTGTTGGAATATTATTGTTCTGTACTAGATAATCCAAAATCGGGTTTGAATTTACTGTGAAAATGCCGTTCTACTCTCCAATAAAGGCGTTTAAGCTAAAACATTATTTCGATCGCAAACAATCAGGTGTGAGATTAGAAACCAGGTTAACCGGCATCTGATCTCGCTCTAAGCTGTTTACTCAGATAAAGCTAGTAAAATCCGGTTTGCACAGATTTCCGATTTTAATGAGTCCGAGTTTTCGGAGTTTAGACTGTATTTGGCAGCATCTGTTATCAACCTGCTCAGAGAGCATTTCCTTCCAAGTTCATTGTGAACCCCCAACCCTTTCATTTCTAGGGGATTACTCAACCATAATGCCTATTAGAAGACGCTATTCCTTTCCGACAAATGCTAAAAATGTAGATCTCTACGTCCATTTGCATAGGGTTTGAAGCAAGAACAGACGCAGGGTAACTCGGCATCTGACCAGGCTTCAAACTGTCACCCAAATCAAAAATAATCGTCCACTTGTTCAAAAAGCACTTAATTGTGCTTACAGTGGAGAATCTGTTATTCTTTCCCAATAAACGCGTTTACGCTAAAACTATTATTTGCATTGCAAACAGTTTGGAGCCAGATCAGACGCCGGGTAACCCGGCGTCTGATCAGGCTCAAAATTGTTTGCCACCAAGATAAACAAGAATTATCAGAATTGTCCAAAAGTTGTTCTTTTCTACGTTTTAGTGCTTTGCGTTTGCGTACGTTTGCGTTTAAACGGGAAAGAATAACAGATTCTCCACTGTATTTCATTTTATTGCACTGCGTTTGCGTTTAGTTTCATTTTAGCGCGATGAAATAACGTCTTCCGTACTGTACACGGACAAGGTTAATATCGTAAATGTTATGATCGCCATTTATTGCATTGAAAGATGAACAGCTTGTCTCAATTGGTAATAAAGAAGAAGTAAAACAATAAAGATTCATCATTGTAAAGTAATTGAGGATTCTTGTTAATCGATCATTGGTGTTAATATCTTATGAATGGAAGGAAACATAAGTCTAGTATACTGTTCGAAAGGTATGTTATATTATTTTGTCTGTGTCACGTTTGTGTTGGAGATATATTGGCATTGTGCTGTCTGTCTGTCTGTCTGCCTATCTGTTCGCATTTGTAAATCAAGTTTATGTACATGTAAGCTCAAACAACTAGTCACATAAATGAAAAACGTTAACATTGCCATCTCTTGTGACATTAATCTGACCATTAATGAGAATAAGGTGAGGGTTAGCTGCCAGACCATTCTAGCCTTTAAGTTAGAGCCAGGGGAAAGTTCGGTTTTGTGGCTCATATGCGAGAGGTCTTAACTGAAGAAAATTATTAAGAGTTGAGAATACATGTACGTTATTCTTTCCCGTTTAAACGCAAATGAAACGCAAAGGCATCAAAATAAAATGTAGACAAATACAACCTTTCGTCACTCCTGACTATTCATGTTAATCTGAGTGGCACACATTTTGGAGCCTGATTAGACGCCGGGTTACCCGGCGTCTGCTCTGGCTCCAAACTGTTTGCAATGAAATAATAGTTTTAGCTTAAACGAGTTTATTGGGAAAGAATAACGTTTTCTCCACTGTACTTACGCCACTTATTTTTAGCGGAGACTTATTCCGGAACAAGAAATTTGCTTCTCATTCAAAATTTTTATATCTCTTCACACACGTGTGTCTCGAAATGCAGTTTTTATGATGGAAACAACCTTACTATTTTCCAAAAAACGTGTATGCTGAAACAGTTACAGTGGAGAATGTGTTATTCTTTCCCAATAAACGCGTTTACGCTAAAACTATTATTTCCAATACAAACAGTTGGAGCCAGATCAGACGCCGGGTAACCCGGCGTCTGATCAGGCTCCAAACTGTTTGCCATAAAAAAAAACATGAAATATCAGAATTGTCCAAAAGTTGTCCTTTTCTACGTTTTAGTGCTTTGCGTTTGCGTACGTTTGCGTTTAAACGGGAAATAATAACAGATTCTCCACTGTATTTCTATTGCTAACAGTAGCCCGGCGTCTGATCAGGCTCTAAACTGTTTGCTGTTTTAAACAGTTATCGATAATTTTTTCAAAATGTTGCCTTTGCCTACATTTTAATGCATTACAATTGGGTTTGGTTTCCTCTCAACGGGAAATAATAACGTCTTCTCTACTGAACGCAGATAGAAGTACGGTAAAACCCCTCTGTTATTACTGTACTGCTAAAACGAAAGCTAATGTATTATATAAAATACAGGTGACACCTAACGCAAAGAAGTGGCACTAAAACAGAAAACTCCTATAGGAGCCGTCTGTTTTACTATCACCTTGCTTTAAACAGTCACCTGTCTGAAACACCTAATAATCTACACAATTTAGTGGTCGTAATATAGAGGTTTTGCTGTATTATATCAGTCATATATGTCATTTGATAGGAACATAAATCCTGGAATTTTGCTTCTTAATTACTTACTAGAGATACGAAGCTAAACTAATAGCTTATTGTAATTGTATGGTTTAACTCTAAGAATATTTATACAGTAGTATACTATACAGGAACTTCGCTGCCATGACGTCTTTTGCTTGCTTGAACCCGAGGTTTAGATTGCTTACAGTAAACCATTACAATCATGTTCCAAGTAGCATGGTACAGTGGAGAATCTGTTATTCTTTCCCGTTTAAACGCAAACGTACGCAAACGCAAAACTCTAAAACGTAGAAAAGTACAACTTTTTGACAATTCTGATAATTCATCTTTATCTTGGTGGCAAATAGTTTGGAGCCTGATCAGACGCCGGGTTACCCGGCGTCTGATCTGGCTCCAAACTGTTTGCATTTAAAATAATAGTTTTAGCGTAAACGCATTTATTGGGAAAGATTAACAGATTCTCCACTGTATTAGTGTTGACGATAGTTGACTACTTAAAGCAGGTTGAAACCAAAGCAGAATGCGTCTGAAGGCGCATTTTGCTTAACTTTCAGCCTGATTTAAGCTACCATCGTCTAGGATAAAGAAAATATTTTTATGTGCATTTTTTTAAAAAGTAAATAGGAAAAGAAATGGACTATCCATGTTAATCCATTTCTGCCTAACGGCCCAAATAGTGCATATTAGAAATCGCATAATACTCCGTCTGCTCTGAGTCTGCAGTTTGGTAAGAGGAATTTCTATCAAAGAGAAATCTGGCTCCAAACTGTTTGCAATGGAAATAAATGGTTTAGCACACACACTTTAATTGGGAAAGAATAACGTCTGATTCACTGCATTACGTGTTTTGCTTGTCAAACACGTTTCACTGAATTTACATAGTACTGTGGAGCGTACGTTATTCTTTCCCGTTTAAACGCAAACGAAACGCAAACGCATCACAATAAAACTTAGAAAAAACAACCTTTCAACAGTTCTGACTATACTTGTTAATCTTAGTGACAAACAGTTTGGAGCCTGATCAGACGCCGGGTTATCCGGCGTCTGATCTGGCTCCAAACTGTTTGCATTTGAAAGAATAGTTTTAGCGTAAACGCGTTTATAGGGAAATAATAACGTTTTCTCCACTGTATTTGACCATGTTTTGAATTTTATTTCAATGAAATAGTAACAGTATCGGAACAAACACAGTCAGTAGGGGATTAGGCATGTGCCTTTGTACAGTGGAGAAAACGTCATTCTTCCCCGTTTAAACGCAAACAAAACGCAAACGCATCTCAAAAAATGAAGAAAATGACAACCTTTTGACAATTCTGAATGTTGATTTTAACCTGGACGGGAAACAGTTTGGAGCCTGGTCAGACGCCGGGTTACCCGGCGTCTGATCAGGCTCCAAACTGTTTGCATTGGAAATAATAGAATTAGCATAAACGCGTTTATTTGGAAAAATAACTTTTTCTCCACTGTAGTCGAGATTTCCATAAATATCTATTTACAATGTCGTGCTTCCATTTGTTGTCAGAATAATGACCTTTTACAAATGCAAATGCAACCTTGTATGTTGGAAATCTTAATTCTGCGAAATCTTAAATCTGCGTCTGCTGAATTATTTTAAAAGGATATCTCTGAGTTTTTAGAAATCGTTAAACACATTGAATCCTAGAGACGAGCATACTTGTACCTTGCAAACAGTGTACCTGTAAAGAATAGTCTTGTCCTATAAAAAGAGTGTAGTCCAAGATCAGGATTTGCACTGTTTGTCTTTTAGAAATTCAAATGCAACCACGTATGTTGGAAATCCTAATTCGGCGAAATCTTAGTTCTTAGTCGGTTAAATTGTTGTCTGCTTGAAAAGAGTATCCCACAGTCGTTTTATCCTAATTCAAAACACTAGACTCTAGCAACAAATATACTCGCCCTTACAAACAGTGTTCCTGTAAAGAGTACTCTTGTCCTTTGTAAACAGTAGATCCAGATCAAAGAGCCCCATCAGCTACAGATGTCAAATGTTTTTGTGTGTGAGTATACATTTTGAGAAAGTAGGGTGTTACATACCATTTTGAGGCCAATACAGTGCTCCTTCTCTAACAACACCCAATGGAAGACTGTTGGTTGTATGTGTTGTTCGGTGGGAGTTGTAACAGGGAGGAACATTGGGTTACATTTGCAAACAGCTTAAATCCATATCAGACGCCGCGTGTTTGTCACTCGTTATTGTTTGTTTTTCTGTCACAATGTTCATTATGTGACACTTAGAAAAACAGCAGACGACAATTTTAAGCAGACGATATTGCAGCCGTGAAACAATGTCTTGTGTGGGGAACAGTGGCAAGCGTTGTTGTACAAGTTGAAATAAAATTCTGTTCTGTTCTGTTGTAAAGAGGGAATCGTTGTTCAGAGTGCCGTTGTGTGTGTTTGTGTGTGTGTGTGTGTGTGTGGGGGGGGGGGGGGGAAGGTACTGTAGTGGGGTGTTGCATACCATTAGGGGCCAGTATGACATTGACATTTTAACTCGATTATATAAAAAAAACTTGTTTGGAGCATACAGTATTGGCCCAACCACACCAGATAGAATATACCAAACTAAATGTATGAGTACAGCTTTGCATGACTTCCTGCTGAAAGTGAGCCGATGCTGACCAGGGGCCTGTTTTACGAAACATCGTACGACAATTATTGTCGTAAGTCAGATTATGAAATTATCAATAATTTATTTCTACATCTAATTCTTTCTTGTGACATCTTTTTGGAATCGTCTTGAAAAGACGATTCCAAAAAGATGTCACAAGACATGATTAGATAGAAACATCATAAATTAAATGTATTTTAAAATTTTGACTTACGACAACATTTGTCGTAAGATGTTTTATGAAACGGGCCCCAGGGCAGCAAGGGCTGCAAATCATGTGAGGAAGCATCAATATATGGCTTCGAATGGACGTTATTTTACCTTCTTAGTAACAACAACAACAACAACGCATTTTATTGGGAAAGAAAAACGTCTTCCTAACTGTAAATACTTTATGCAAAACAGCAGACGATAAGATTATAGCACAGTAAGCGGACTATATTTTAGCGCCATTGGGATTCAACGGTGATTTGTCTTGACTATTATCAAGCGGAGTTATCGTCTGCTCTGTAATTGCTGTCTGCATAAAAACGTTAACCCATTCACTGCCATGACGTCATCAATGTTTAACCAATTGTCGTCTGCTTTTATTTCTCAAATTTAAAGTTTAGGGTGTTTTGACTAAGGAAATATTGAAATCAGTGACAAACAGTTTGGATCCTTAACTCTTTCCATCCTGAAACTTTAAATGGACAATTCCAGTTTCCATTTTAGTCTAGTCCATTTCTGACTTTTAAGGGTTGTTTTTGTCAATGTTTAGCATTGTGACAAACAGTGAATACCCTGATCAGAGGGCTCCTTTCGGAGCCCTCTGATCTGGGTCTTCACTGTTTGCATAGGACATGTGTACTATTCACATGTACACTGTTTGAAAAGGATGCCTATATGCGGGATTAGGGTTCAAAGAGTTAACGCGGCGTCTCATCAGGATCCAATCTGTTTAGAAAGGTGCATTTTAGCGCAATCAATAGTGAATGGTTTATACCAATCAATACACATAGACTGTTTTACAGCATGAAATACGTTATTCTCTAAGAAATGAAATACAACTTTCTGTCGTTTATCTGAGTATAAACTCCTGAGCTCTGCTTGGTCAGTTTTGTATATTTTTGTCATGTATTTTCAACTCAAGAAGTTCTTTAGCTAAGTATAATGTAATGTTATTTCAGAAAAATGTCAAGGTCATTTAGAGGGTCAAATAAGCTGAATTCAACTTGGGCCATGAGTACATGTGATAGATATACTTTATATTTGGCATGTGTACTCTAATAAAGACGCCCTTGAGCTAAGTACAACTAACGTAATGTCAAACAAAGGTCAAGGCCATTTAATGATCAAACAGGCTTAATTTAACCCTGATCATAACATTTGAACTGCATGTGATAGAGGCTTTATATTTGGCATTTGTTCTCCAGCAAAGAAGCCCATGAGCGCAGTAAAATGTGTATATTGTTAGATAAAGCTCAATGCCATTTAGGGGTCCAATAGGCTGAATTAACCTGGAACATAACTTTAGAACTACACGTGATAGAGACTTCATATTTGGCATGTGTATTCCTCTTAAGAAGCAATTTAGCTCAGGTCCACTTGCAAGGTCAAGGTCATTTAGAGGTTGAATAGGCTGAAATAAAACCTTGGTCACACCTTTGAACCTATAACCGTGATATGCTTCCCGTTTAGCACGTGTACTTTACTAAAATGCCCTTTTAGGTCTGTGCAACGTAGGAAATGTCAGGAAATTTAGGTTAGGTCAAATAGGCTGTATTTACATGTAGCCTTGTTCATAACTTTAGAAATTGCATTGGAGTATACAAAAGCTCTTTTCAATTCAACTTGAGTCGTGCTAGATCAATGTCAATGTTATTTAGAGCTTCCGAATTTTCAGTGTTTCTTTTCTCCTGTTTTATTAGTCAGCTGCATTAAACTGCAAACTGCTAGGATAGCGAGACGACCAATAATGTACCCTGTAGAATTATATCAACTTATTTGCAATAGAATCAGCAACAGCTGGGGCCCGTTTAATAAAACTTCGTACGACAAATGTTGTCGTAAGTCAAAACTTTAAAATACATTTAATCTGTGATTTCGCTATCTAATCCTGTCTTTTTGAAATCGTCTTTTCAAGACGATTCCAAAACGATGTCACAAGACAGGATTAGATAGAGAAATAAATAATAATTGATAATTTTATAATCTGACTTACGACAACATTTGTCTTAAGAAGTTTTATGAAACAGGCCCCAGAAAACTAATGCACAAACACAGTAAAAGTTTATTGCCATCACTTCTTTATTGCAAAATATTGCAAAATATATTGCAAAATGGCAAACAGTGCAGGACCTGATCAGAGAGCTCCTATAGCAGTCCTCTGATCAGGGTCTTCACTATTTGCATAGGACATGTATACTCTTCACAGGTACACTATTTGTCAATGACGATTTTACTCGTTGCTAGAGTTGATTGTGTTACAGTGGAGAATCTGTTATTCTTTCCCGTTTAAACGCAAACGTACGCAAACGCAAAGCGCTAAAACGTAGAAAAGTACAACTTTTTGACAATTCTGATAATTCTTGTTTATCTTGGTGGCAAACAGTTTGGAGCCTGATCAGACGCCGGGTTACCCGGCGTCTGATCTGGCTCCAAACTGTTTGCACTGCAAATAATAGTTTTAGCGTAAACGCGTTTATTGGGAAAGAATAACAGATTCTCCACTGTACCCGGTTTCGGACATAGCCCCGTACAGTGAAGAGGGCGATATTCTTTCCTAGAAAACACGTGTTGTGCAATTATTTCCATTACAAATAGTTTGGAGCCAGATCAGACGTCGGGTAACCCGGCGTCTGATCAGGTCCCAAGCTGTTTGCTACTCAGATTAATTTAAACGTCAGAATTTCGGAAAGGGTTTCTATTTTCTAAATTTTATTGCACTGCGTTTGCGTATAGTTTCGTTTGATCGGTAAAGAATATTGTTTTCTCCAGGTTACATGAAATAACGTATCCCTCTAATGAATAAGCTTCTCACGGATCATTCTTGATTCCATCACCTTCAGCCATAAATAACCTAATCAATTAAACTGACATGCCCTGAGATTACTGCAAGATCAAATAAATTAACTGTTTCATAGCCAAAAACATTACCCTTTTTAACCCTTTCTGTACCATAGCATCGTCTGCTTTTATACAGCTGTTTGCTCCATAGTTTTAAGATAAGAGGTATTGCAAGATTAGTTCTAAGCCTAACCATAACTTATACATGTAGGTACAAAATGTCAAAAATATTATCTACGAGTATATCCGATCTAGATCCAAACTGTTTGCAATGTTAATGATTTACTCTTTTCCGATTTCATTGAAATTTGCATGCAGTTTGAATGCTGATAAGACGCCGAGCAATCGCATGGACTTACATGTAATCTTATTATTACGGTTATTGTTATTATTAGCAGTATTACATATAGTTGATAGTCTATTCATTACATGTAGTTAATGATGTATCTATAGTCATAACTGCTTCATAATATATTTATATCCGCATTCCTTGATCATGTACAACTTGGTAACTATATGTATGGGACTGTTCTCATGTTTTGTATGTAAATGCAAACTGACAGAGAAATAAACTGGAACTAAAAGTGAAGCTTTACAGTCACATCGAATGTTTTTGTTTGTTTTAAAGATGCACTATATTATGAAAGATACATGTAACAGCCATACAGTGGAGAATCTGTTATTCTTTCCCGTTTAAACGCAAACGTACGCAAACGCAAAGCGCTAAAACGTAGAAAAGTACAACTTTTTGACAATTCTGATAATTCATGTTTGTCATGGTGGCAAACAGTTTGGAGCCTGATCAGACGCCGGGTTACCCGGCGTCTGACCTGGCTCCAAACTATTTGTATTGTAAATAATAGTTTTAGCGTAAACACGTTTATTGGGAAAGAATAACAGATTCTCCACTGTATCTGGATCTTATATGTTTGCAATGGCGATTGTAACTGCACCTGGCCGCAGTAAGATTAGCCATTTCGCCGCCAACAGTTTGACTTAATCCTTTCGCACACAAAATATCGTCTGCTTAAATTTGTCGTCTGCAATTCTATACAAAATTTATTTTTTTAAAAGTGTTGACTGAATATATATCGACTTTGCAAACAGTTTGGTTCCAGATCAGCCGCCGCGTAACGCGGCGTCTGATCTGGAACCAAACTGTTTGCAAAGTCGACTTTAATCGCCATTAACGGTGATAGGGATAAAGTAAGACAAAATTAGCACACAAGACTTTGATGGGGAGTGTTTTTAAAAGTGATAAGATTAATACCTAGATCAAGTTAAACTATGCCATTAAATTGCAATTTTAGCTATTCAAATATATCGTATTTACAAAGAGATTTAGAAAGTTGTTTATGTTTTATATTAGCTGGTATATGGTAAAATTGTGGTCGATTATTTAGTAGATCTAATATTGAAATAACAGACCTAGGTTAAAGGTCGTCCGATGTTACTCAAGTATCAACAAATTAGATACATAGTACATGTAGCTGTTATTATACGGTCTGCTTAAAATTGTGGACATGCATTTCTCAAATTTAGAACTTAAGCATTTTATAGACAAAGCATCGATACGAACGCAAAACGGTTCAGATTCTATTGATAAGAAATAGAGTTAGATGGTATCTGTTCTGGGTCTAAAATATTTGAAAATGTCTACAAGTACACTAGGTCAAAGACAGTTATGTGGCTAAGGTGACATTATCCTTTACTTATACATGTAGATATTTATTCTTGTATTTACTTACTTAATAAAAAGGAAATTTCGTTTTCATAATTCTCAAATAAGACTCTTTTGCTCTAGTTTATATAATATTATTATTATAATTAGAATGTCAAACAGTTTGGATCCAGATGAGACGCCGAGTTACTCGGCGTCTCATCTGGATCCAAACTGTTTGCAAAGGATGGCACCTCTTCGTCGGCACAATGCTAAGGACATACCGTAACAATGCAAAGATCTATAATCGATGATCGGCTAATAGAATGAGACACATGTGCTGTGAGTACAAGACAGGCCGGTTCGGATTTTTTGGAAACAGGCATCATGTATAAATGTCATTCTTTCCCAATAAAACGAGTTTACGCTAAAACTACTATTTACATTGCAAACAGTTTGGAGCCAGATCAGACGCCGGGTAACCCGGCGTCTGATCAGGCTCTAAACTGTTTGCCATTCAAATCAAAATAAATAGTCAGCATTGTCAACAAGTTGTAATTTTCTAAGTTTTATTGCAATGCATTTGCGTTTCTTTTGCATTTACAGGGGAAAGAAAAACATCTTTTCAACTGCATATCTTGCAATCATTTTGAGGAATTAAAGAGAATTATCGGTTTAGCAATGTGTGTTTTATCGCCATGCCAAATCGATTAAATCGGAGACTAAATACAGCATCAGATTTTTATACGCTATTTGATAAAAACGTGGCTACGGACGTTGTATGTATTGGATATGCCTTAGTAGAGGATTCTGAGTTTTTGAGTGAAAATCATTAAAAGAAAATGGATTTACGAGGAACACGGACTGTGGTACAGGATACTGATCCGAGGGTAACGTTTTATATTGGTAAGTGCAAACTACAATGTACATAGAGTTTGGTTAAACTATAGCGTAGAATACGTTACATGTACAGTGGAGAATCTGTTATTCTTTCCCGTTTAAACGCAAACGCAAAACACTAAAACGTAGAAAAGTACAACTTTTTGACAATTCTGATAATTCATCTTTATCTGGGTGGCAAACAGTTTGGAGCCTGATCAGACGCCGGGTTACCCGGCGTCTGATCTGGCTCCAAACTGTTTGCACTGCAAATAATAGCTTTAGCGTAAACGCGTTTATTGGGAAAGAATAACCTTTTCTCCACTGTATTTTCCATTTGATCGAAACTAAACGCAAACGCAGAACAATAAAATGAAGAAAAAGACAATTTTAAAACTTCTGACGACTCATGTTATCTGAGTTGGAAACTGTATGAAGCCTGATGAGACGCCGGGTTATCTGGCGTCTGATCTAGCCCCAAAGTGTGTGCAATGGACGCATGATTTTAACACAATCGCGCTTTGTGGGCAAGAATATCGTAGTCCCCAATGTTACAGTGGAGAATCTGTTATTCTTTCCCAATAAACGCGTTTACGCTAAAACTATTATTTCCAGTGAAAACAGTTTGGAGCCAGATCAGACGCCGGGTAACCCGGCGTCTGATCAGGCTCCAAACTGTTTGCCACCATGACAAACATGAATTATCAGAATTGTAAAAAAGTTGTACTTTTCTACGTTTTAGCGCTTTGCGTTTGCGTACGTTTGCGTTTAAACGGGAAAGAATAACAGATTCTCCACTGTACTAGACCTACTTATTAAGAGATGTTGATATTGTAAAGTACACAATACCTTTTTATTTGACCGTCTCAGACAACATTTCGGTTTTCTCGAGTAATAGACGGAAACACTTTCTAAATGGTTTGATGTTTTATTCTAGAGACATGGTAGATACATTTGTATCTAGACCATTTTCAGTGTGATTCTTCTGCGTGTATTTGTATTCAACCTTTTTAGCGGAATAAATGCACATGTACATAATTGTAAATATATCTTATCCTCGTAAAGAAAATAGCGGGTTTTCATTTTAGGTGTTTTTCGACAAGTAGGATTACAAGACAAAATACTCATAGTTTCTGTTATAAACGGTCAAAAGTCTTTAACTCTGGAAACTAATGTAGAATTGAATACTAAATGAGAAGATGAATTGCTTTTGAGAATTTATTTTGGTGAATGTTACCAACCTTAGCCACCTTCAGTAATACCTTAAAAAACAACAATAACACAAACTGAAACATTTATTTTCGTCGCAAAACAGATTGGAGCCAGATCAGAAGCTGGTAACCCTGCTTTATAGGCGTTTAAAAAGTAGTATTTTTCTCTATTTAAATGCATTGCGTTTGCGTTTCGTTAAAACAAGAAAGTGTAAAAACGTCTTCTCCACTGTATTTACTTTCTAGGTTTTCGCTTCAGGGCAGGATTTACTATACAGTGGAGAAAACGTCATTCTTTCCCAGTAAACGCGTTTACACTAAAACTATTATTTCCATTGCCAACAGTTTGGAGCCAGATCAGACGCCGGGTAACCCGGCGTCTGATCAGGCTCCAAACTGTTTGCCACTCAGATCAAAACGAATTGTGAGAAATATCTTAAACATGACATTTTCTACGTTTTAGTGCTATGCGTTTGCGTTTAAACGGGAACTGATAACGTTTTTCTCCACTGTACATGTGTATAATGCAATTTCCGTAATCATGTCATTGACTTACTTGGAAATCTTATATGGCAATATGATGCTGAGAAATAGGTCGAGAATGAAATAAAAAGGAACTGGGCTGGAATTGACTGATTGATATATAAAATGGCACTACAGTAAAACTTCTCTATTATGACCACTAAAACTAAGGCTCTTTGATTGTATAAAAAGGCAGGTGACAGCTTAAAGCAAAGTGGCAGTAAAACAGAAGGAGCTTTCTGTTTTACTACCACCTTGCTTCAAGCAGCCACCTGTTTTAAACCCAAAAAATAACACACAATTTTGTGGTCGTTATAGAGAGGTTTTACTGTACATATTTATGGGAGAGGTCTGAACCAGAAATAAGAAATGATGAGTCGGCCAACATCGATCCCCTTGGCCTTGATCTACTGAATGTCCATAGTTTAAGATAATATAAATCATCCTTAATCTATACTTTGATATTGGGAACATGGAAACCGTGTGCAAACAGTTTGGATCTAGATCAGACACCGAGTAACTCAGCGTCTGACCTGGGTCCAATCTGTTTGTCAGTTGTTTCTCAGATTAGATTCTATTTGTTAAAAGATAATTTTGTCTAATGTTTTAAAATTTAAAAAAAGTTTTATACATGAAGTAGATACATGTAACATAATGGTAGTACAGTGCTCCCTCTCTACAACGACACCCTATGGGAGACACAGATTGTGTGCGTTATTCGGAGGGAGTCGTTATAGGGAGAGAAAATCTAAACTTGACATACATTTGCAACAGCTTGAATCCAGATCAAACGCCGCGTAAAGCGGCGTCTGATCTGTATTCAAGCTGTTTGTCACTCGTCATTATATATATTCTATCAAAATGTCCACTTATATGTAACTTGAGAATATGAGAAAAACAGCTGCAACAACTTGAAGCAGACGGTATTGCAGCCCTGAAATTGTTGGACATAATTGTCAAGTTTTGGGGAACAGCGGCAAGGGACGTCATAAGGAGGGCATCGTTGTTTGGAGGGTCGTTGTAGAGAGGGAGTGCTGTAGAAGTAATCTAATTATACGGTAGTAAGGACCTGGTATATTGCATTTGAGGTTTAGACTTTTTAATTCCATTTTCAATTTGGTTTGAAAAATAAATATAGTGGAACGATTAGACTGGTTGTTTTACAAGTTACAAATCTGAAATTAAGATGAACGAGTAGATCTATACAGGAGAATACGCATTTCTTTTGAGCGATGGGCGATTTGTTTCAATCTGAGTGGCAAATAGTTTGGAGCCTGATCGGACGCCGGGTTACACCGCGTCTGGTCTGTCTCCAAACTATTTGCAATGCAAATAATTCTTTTTAGCATAACCGCGTAGACAGGGGAAAATAATATACTGTGGAAAACATCGTCAGCTTCAATGATGCATTTACATAAAATTCTTCACGAAAAGTATCGAATGCGTATGGTTGTTAAGTCTTTTAATGAGTGATGCAAAACACGGCCACACACTTATTTTGGAAAATAAGTATTTTGGTATTTTTGCAGTGAACTTTTTGTTCGCCTTGAGGGAGCTCCTTACTCTGCTGTCATAAAACGCTGTCAGCTGGATTAATGCGTTCAAATCCAAAACCAGACACCGATTTCTTCATAAAATAAAACGATTACATAGCGTTGTGTAGTGTTTTCGTCATCTGTACATGTATTTGTATATTTTGAGTCTTTTTGAAAACAGTGTCGACCATGAAGCAGCCTTATCAAGGTCTTTACTGTTTTCTAATAGGATATGTTTGCATCTTTTTCTTATAGAGTACATGTATGTTTTATTATCCAATGTAATAGTTCAGATAGTAGATAGTGGGCGGAGTTTAAATATGAGTATTCAGCAGGAGAGAGGTTAAAGACAGACACTGAGATTTAAATTTGAGTGATCGCTTTAGAGAATATTTACTGTATAGTTGAGAAGATGTTATACTTTCCCGTTTAAAAGCAAAAGAAACGCAAACGCATTGCAGACAAATGCAGAAAATTACAACTTTTTGAAATTTCTCATAAATTATTTTAGTTTGAGTGCCAAACAGTTTGGAGCTTGATCAGACACCGGGTTACCCGGCTTCTGATCTGGCTCAAAACTGGGTTACCCGGCGTCTGATCTGGCTCCAAACTGTTTGCACCGGAAATAATAATTTTAACGTAAACGCGTTTATTGGGAAAGAGTAACGTCTTCTCAGCTGTTAAGACAGATAATGAGATTTAATTATGAGTGTTCGTTTTAGAGAAGATTTACTGTACACATATACATACTCATTATAACACCATTTCCTTATTATGGGCATTGCCCTACTTGGAAATCTAATATAGTAACATACTGCTGAGAAATATGTCGAGAATGAAATAAGAAAGGAAATGACTTATAGTGAATGATTGATATATAAAATGGCACTGCTTGTAATATGGTAGAGATCTGTATCACAGATGAGAAAGGATCAGTCGACCATCATTGATCTCCTTTCCTTATCCTACTGTACTCTACTGAATTGCTTGATACCTTTAAAGACATTCCCTGACCTACTTTCGGTGGTAACACCAAACCAGCTACATTGTATATAAGCATGCAGAGCTGTGCAGTTTGTGCGGTAACTGTTATCTTGTCTAGGGATATACGCATCCAAGCATCCCATGTGAGGCCCGTACCTTGAATGTGTTAGTTTGGTTAGTAAAACCCATTGAAAAACATCGGGCGTGAGTATGTAAGGACCTCTTTAGACAACTTGAGATTAGTGACATTAGTTAATCACGCTTTACTCCTGCTCTACCTGTATTTTCACGCCTAGTGAGAACAATTGGGGATGGGGGGGACTCCTTCAATGATAAATGGACTGATGAAATGTCTTTAAGCCCCAAGTTTAATTGTCCGCCTAAGAAGGAAGTGAAACAGTGGAGAAAACGTTACTCTTTCCCAATAAACGCGTTTACGCCAAAACTATTATTTCTTTTGCAAACAGTTTGGAGCCAGATCAGACGCCGGGTAACCCGGCGTCTGATCATGCCCCAAACTGCTTGCCCCTCAGATTAAAATTAATAATCAGGATTGTCAATAAGTTGTAATTTTCTCCATTTTAATGCAAAATGTTTGCGTTTCGTTTGCGTTAAAACGGGAAAGAATAAGGGGTTCACTTTGTCTTTGAAGCTTAGACATTTCCTTGGTACAGGAGAGACGACGTTACGCTAAAACTGCAATCAATTGCGAGAATGAAATAAGAAAGGAAATGACTTATAGTGAATGATTAATTTATAAAATGAGCCTGCTTGTAATATGGTAGAGATCTGTGTAAGATGCGAAATGATCAGTCCACCAGCATCGATCTTCTTTTCCTTGTCCCACTGGATATGTGATGGGGCATATTAATTATTAAAGTTTAAATAGAATAAACTAATCCTAAAATCGTCCCAAATCCTTAACTATATAACTTAATGTACTGAAAATAAACGCTGCAACTATAAAAGTTATATTTCTAACATGGTAAATGGGAAGTAACTAGTACTTACACCTTTCTTGTTACGCGGCGTCTGATCTGGATTCAAACTGTTTGCAAATCTAAGCCAAGTCTTAATTTTTCCTCCCTATAACGACTCCCTCAGAAGAACACATGCAACCTCCCATATTTATGACCATAAATATTTAAACTGGAACTATTTTCTCCAGCGGAAGAATAAATTAAATGCGTAAAAAGGAGTATATATGGAGTAAAGTTTTCAATCAGACGACCAAATTTGGCGGAACAATGGTTATCAACATCAATCCTGGTTGAACAAGTATTCATAAAATTCATAATATAGTCGACGGGAATAATTTAGATAGGAATCAGTGAATTCATGGTACCGTATTGGGAGCACGTTTGATGTACTTTATAGCTGCCGATATAATCCAATATGATGGCAATAGCTGTACCAGTAGATTGATGGATGGGTACATACATGGTACAGTGCAGAAAACAACCGTAACTAATCGGCAATTTCCGGCATCATTCGGAAAGAGTCGAGGTGTTCCGGTTTTACTGTAAAAGTTTCGTAACTACAACTTAAAAGAAGACATGTTATACAATGTAGTGGAAAAAACGGTATTGTTTCCCAATAAACGCGTTTATGCTAAACACAATAATTTCCATTGCAAACAGTTTGTACAGTGGAGAATCTGTTATTCTTTCCCGTTTAAACGCAAACGTACGCAAACGCAAAGCACTAAAACGTAGAAAAGTACAACTTTTGGATAATTCTGATAATTCATGTTTATCTTGGTGGCAAACAGTTTGGAGCCTGATCAGACGCCGGGTGACCCGGCGTCTGATCTGGCTCCAAACTGTTTGCACTGCAAATAATAGTTTTAGCGTAAACGCAATTATTGGGAAAGAATAACGTTTTCTCCACTGTAGCCAGATCAGACGCCGGGTAATCTGATTTGGTTCCAAACGGTTTGCCGCTCAGAGTAAAACACGTAATCTTTTAACGGAATGCATTATTATACATTTTATTACAATGTATGGTTTTTCGTTATTTTTAAACGTGAAAAAATGACGTCTCTTCCAATGTAGCTACACAAAACGCAATTATATCATGGCAAGCAATGCATACCCACATGACACGCAAAACAATTCTACGTTTCATCTGGGTCTACATTATTTTCTTACATTTTCTGGGACAATATACACTGCCAGGATAACCCTTTCAACCCTACAGCACTGATTACATAAATGCAAACAGTGTAGACCCTGATCAGAGGGCTCCTATACATGTAGGAGCCCTCTGATCAGGGTCTGCACTGTTTGATATTTTCATTCGTGTATGTTGTCATATAAATATGCAACAATAGACTGGTTCAAAATGCCTGTACTAGAAGAATCCAAAAGGCTAATAAATACCCACAAGAGATATTTAAGGTTGAAAGGGTTAATTCATTTCGCTATGCGCATGCGTCAATCAATAAAGTAATACGATATACAGAAGGCACTGTCCGTCCTTGCCGTCCTGTCAAACACGACAGTTTTACATGTCCATTTCTCTCTGTCATCTAAGATCACTATTTGTTTTCCCTACACTTAACCCTTTCTTTTATAGAGTTTTAGCACATCTAATTTATTCCTGCACGTAAAAAATAGTTCCAAATTATTAAGTCCTAAACATGTACCTAAAGCAATATTTTTCCATATTTTAGCAGATTGTAGCTTAAAGCAGGCTGAAAGTAAAGCAGAATGCGCCTTATGGCGCATTCTGCTCTACTTTCAATCTGCTTTAAGTGGTCAACTATCTTTAATACTAGAAACAAGCTATGTGGTAATGGGTTAACAGGGCTGCCATAAGTTGAAATAAAAAATCCTAAGATTTCCTAATTTGCATTTTTCAAGTGCAATTTTACAAATCGTACCTTTACCCAAACGCCTGTTTCTAATT
Source organism: Gari tellinella (assembly GCA_922989275.2). Classification (NCBI taxonomy): domain Eukaryota; kingdom Metazoa; phylum Mollusca; class Bivalvia; order Cardiida; family Psammobiidae; genus Gari; species Gari tellinella. Next base: position 69,273,232 of record OV277858.1, on the reverse strand, counting down.
TTGTTGACGCGTGGTTACTTAAAGCAGACTGGAAGTAAAGCAGAATGCGCCTTCAGGCGCATTCTGCTTTACTTTCAGCCTGCTTTAAGCTTCCATGTACAAGAAAAAAAATCCTAAGATTTAGGAAAAATCCGGAGAAATGGCAGCCATGGGTTAACTTGAGCTCGCTCAAATAGAAATTACCCATATTTCAAAGTTAAAACTTGGCTTAGCCACATTTTAAGTTTGAAAAAAGAGTAAAGTTTGACTTTAGGCGATATCAAGTTATTCATCTTGAAAATACTCAAAACAAAATAAATAGACTAAAGTGAATTCGAGTTACATATGTCGAAATTCGACTGACATATCTATTTGGAATGTTACAGTCGAGAAGAATGTATTATTTCCCAATAAACGCGTTTACGCTAAAACAATTGTTTCCAATGTAAACAGGTAGGAGCCAGATCAGATACCGCGTAACCAGGCATCTGACCAGGTTCCAAACTGTTTGCCATTCAGATTAAATTTATATAAATTGTCAGAGTTTTCAAAAAGCTGTAATTTTCTCCATTTTATTGCAATGCGTTTGCGTTTCGTTTGAGTTTAATGGGAAATAAAAACGTCTTCTTCACTGTAACTTAGGCTGATAATGTTTGTATGCGGCAACAAAAAGTGTGATAGATAAAAGGCACAAAAATATAACATTGTTTGCTAATTTGACAAAAAGGATATTTCGTTTTGCTTCAAGAGGAAAAATGTCACTCTTTAATCTTTACCCACTATGACCACTACATATAATTTTGAGCAAGATCAGATCTGGCTCAAAACTAGTTTTCACTCAGGTAGTAGATCAGAGTACAAGTAAATCGTCTACATTTCAAAATTTTGTAATTCCCTACATTTTATTTCTTTTGCATTCAGTTTTGTTAAATAACCTATTATACCATAGTATGTTTCTAGTTTTAAGATATGTGACCCTTTAAAGCAGGTTGAAAGTAGAGCTTTACTTTCAGAATGATTTAAGCTATAATCTGTTAGGATATAGATACTATTTCTTATGGTGCATATTCATGACTTTGTAAAGTGGTATGGAACTATTGTCTTCAATAGAGGAATCAATTAATGGCGTAAAGTTTTGTATTTATTGAGTAAAGGGTTAAAGAATATCGTAGTTCGCACTGTGAAAACAATCTACAGAAAGGGAGGATCATAGATTGTATTCCGTAGTTCGCACTGTGAAAACAATATACAGAAAGGAATAGTCATAGATTGTCTTCCGTAGTTCGCACTGTGAAAACCATATACAGAAATGGAGGATCATAGAATATATTCCGGTGTTCACACTGTGAAAACAATATACAGAAATGAAGGATCATAGATTGTCTTCCGTAGTTCGCACTGTGAAAACAATATACAGAAAGGGAGACTCATAGATTGTCTTCCGTAGTTCGCACTGTGAAAACAATATACAGAAATGGAGGATCATAGATTGTCTTCCGTAGTTCGCACTGTGAAAACAATATACAGAAAGGGAGAATCATAGATTGTCTGCCGTAGTTCGCACTGCGAAAACAATATACAGAAAGGAATAGTCATATATTGTCTTCCGTAGTTCGCACTGTGAAAACAATATACAGAAAGATAGACTCATAGATTGTCTTCCGTAGTTCGCACTGTGAAAACAATATACAGAAATGGAGGATCATAGATTGTCTTCCGTAGTTCGCACTGTGAAAACAATATACAAAAAGGGAGAATCATAGATTGTTTTCCGTAGTTCGCACTGCGAAAACAATATACAGAAAGGAATAGTCATATATTGTCTTCCGTAGTTCGCACTGTGAAAACAATATACAGAAAGGTAGGGTCCTAGATTTTTTCCCGTAGTTCGCACTGTGAAAACAATATACAGAACGGAATAGTCATACATTGTCTTCCGTATTTCGCCCTGCGAAAACAATTTACAGAAAGGAAGGATCATAGATTGTCTTCCGTGGTTCACACTGTGAAAACATTATACAGAAAGGGAGAATCATAGATTGTCTTCCGGTGTACACACTGTGAAAACAATATACAGAAATGGAGGATCATAGATTGTCTTCCGTAGTTCGCACAGTGAAAACAATATACAGAAAGGGAGGATCATAGATTGTCTTCCGCATTTCGCACTGCGAAAACAATATACAGAAAGAAAGGATCATATATAGAAATGGTGGATCATAGATTGTAATCCGTATTTCGACTTGTGAAAACAATATACAGAAAGGAATAGTCATAGATTGTCTTCCGGTGTTCACACGGTGAAAACAATCTACAGAAAGGGAGAATCATAGATTGTCTTCCGGTGTTCACACTGTGAAAACAATATACAGAACGGGAGAATTATAGATTGTCTTCCGTAGTTCGCACTGTGAAAACAATATATAGATAGGAAGGATCATAGATTGTCTTCCGTAGATCGCACTGTGAAAACCATATACAGAAAGGGAGAATCATAGATTGTCTTCCGGTGTTCACACTGTGAAAACAATATACAGAAAGGAGGGATCATAGATTCTCTTCCGTAGTTCGCACTGTGAAAACAACATACAGAAAGGGAGAATTATAGATTGTCTTCCGTAGTTCGCACTGTGAAAACAATATACAGAAAGGGAGAATAATAGATTGTCTTCCGGTGTACACACTGTGAAAACAATATACAGAACGGGAGAATTATAGATTGTCTTCCGTAGTTCGCACTGTGAAAACAATATATAGATAGGAAGGATCATAGATTGTCTTCCGTAGATCGCACTGTGAAAACCATATACAGAAAGGGAGAATCATAGAGTGTCTTCCGGTGTTCACACTGTGAAAATAATATACAGAAAGGAGGGATCATAGATTATCTACCGTAGTTCGCACTGTGAAAACAACATACAGAAAGGGAGAATCATAGATTGTCTTCCGTAGTTCGCACTGTGAAAACAATATACAGAAAGGGAGAAGCATAGATTGTCTTACACAGAAGAAAAGAAAATAATAGGGGGATTTGTCGGATAATTGCAGCGAATCGATCACTGCATTAAGTTGGACAGTATGGCTGCTGTTGTATGATGGGAGAGCGCAGAAAAAACGTCTTCGCTGAAAACGTGCTACATTGGCAATAAAAACAATAAAAAGTTTTTTAATGATTGGAAGTTTAACACGGATTTAGTTTGAACGGTTGAAAAATGATGTAGAACATCGGCAGAGGTAGGAGCGACATTTAATACAGTTTTGTGTTTATTGTATAATCAGATTTGTGTTGCAGTGGGGGAAACGTTTTTCTTTCCCATATAAACGCATACGAAACGCAAACGCATAACAGTAGATTGTAGAAAATGACAATTTGATGACAATTCTGACTTTTTAGTTTAATCTGAGCGAATTCATGATAATTGTTAAAAAAAGGAACTCGGCGTCTCACATGAATAGTAAACTGTTTTTGGTACTCTGATGCTATTTTTTTAGAAAAAATAAAATGCTTATATTAGATTGACCCGGCGTCTGACCAGGCTTCAAACTTTTTGTCTCGCAGATAAAGAAAAATTGTCAGTTTTCAAACAAATGTTATCTTTTTACATTTCATGGCATTAGTAAATGCGTTTAAAGTGAAAAAATTACGTCTTCTCGACTGTAAAGTGGAACAGACGTTATTCTTCTCCAATAAAAGCGTTTCATTATTTCCAGTGCAAACAGTATGGAGCCAGATCAGACGCCGGATAACCCAACTCAGCTTTAAATAAATAATCAGAATTGACAAAATTTGTCGTTTTCTAAGTTTTATTGCAATGGTTTTGCGTTTCGTTTCTTTTCGTTTAAACGGGAAAACATTACGTATTCTCCACTGTAGCATGCCGAAGGTTAATCAATCATCAATGCAATTTGCAACAACCTTATTTTTTAACAGAACAGAAATGTTCTCGTAGAGTTCAATGTACTAGACCCTCGTTTGTTTTCATTGCAAAAACAGCAACATCAACACAAAACAGTGCATTTTGCACAGTGAACAAGACGATTTTCTTCCCACTAGTCACGTGGAGAAACGTTTTTCTTTCCCAATAAACGCGTTTAGGCTAAAACAATTGTTTCCATTGCAAACAGTTTGGAGCCAGATCAGACGATTGGTTCCCCCGGCGTCTGATCAGGCTTAAAATTGTTTGCCACTCAGATAAAAATAGATAGAGAAATATATGTATGTCAAAATGTTATTTTCTACATTTTAGTGTTTTGCATTTGCGTTTCGTTTGCATTTCGTTTGCGTTTAAACGGAAAAGAATAACGTCTTCTCCACCGTAAAAAACAATTTGGAGCTAACTTTAACTTTGGCGATAACTTTATACATGTAACTACCGTGATAGAGACTTCATATTTGATAATGTACTTAACTCAAGAAGCTCTTGAGCTTTGTACAATGTTGGTCATGTTCGACGATGGTCAAGGTCATTGAGAGGTCATTTAGAGGTCAAATAGATTAAAATAAACATTGGTCATAACTTTGGAACTACCTGTGAAAAAGACTTTATATTTGGTATGTGTGATCAGTTTTAGAAGTTCTTCGGTTCAGTACAAGTTAGGTCATGCTAAATAAAGGTCAATGTCATGTATAGGTCATGGTCACATCAGGGGGATAGTATTTCACAATATTTAAATTCGCCCCGTTCATTTCCATTGAACAAAATGACATTTAATTCGTATAAACGCAATTGTTCTAGGGGGCGGGACGTATGGATATCTTGCGAAGAGGAGGCGGGGCTTATAGATCTGATCTCCGCGAAACATTTTGTTGCGTTGCCTGAGTAATGTCGTTTTGGCTGTTCCTTTTATAGTACACATTACTCGTGTTAACAAACTTTAATATGGATTAAACATACATAAATACTAATACATGTAAAATGTTCATTTAATATTAGAAACTACAGCAAATATAATGTAAATATAAGAAATGAGCCGATTTTTTCCGGCGTTTAAGCGAAATTAACGACAGAAAATTATCGGCAAATTACCGATGGAATTTGCCGATCATTTTCTGTCGTTTATTTTGCTTAAACGCCGAAAAAATTTAGTTAGTTTCTTAAAACACACCTTTTTAATATACATGTACATGTATTAGTAATTTCGCTGGCAATATTACTGAATAAGATTATACTTTAGCGCGATAAGGACTAATGTAATATTAAACCAGAAACATACATGTAACTACCAGTTTCATCTCTGATGGACAATAAATCTTTTTGCACTTGCGAAGATGCGCCACGTGCATTTCTGTTTCCCAAAAATTTTATCACTGATAATTGATACCACAGGACTTTTCTAGCCAAGACAAGCGTCTGGTACCGTTACAGTGGAGAATACATTACTAAACGAATGTAAAACGAAACTAAACGCAAACGCAGTGGAATAAGATGTAGAAAATGACAGATTTGAAAATATTGATGGTTAATTTTGATCTGAACGGCAAACAGTTTAGAACCTGATCAGACGCCGGGTTACTTGGCGTCTGATCTGGCTCCAAACTGTTTGCTGGTGATATTATTTGTTTTAGCACAAACGCGTTTACTAGGAAATAATACCGTCTGGGTCTGTTACCGCATGCATTTCTTCATAATTTATCAAATCAATTCTCCATTCCTTAACTCTCACGGTCTGTGTATCAATGATGATAACCCAATTTAGTTTGGTCTGGTACATGTACATGTACATGTATATTGTATATTGAGTGAGATGCACATGTGCAGGTTTTAACCCTTTCATGATCAAATTATTCGGTAGAGTTTTTACCCCCTCACCGCTTTATTGTCGTCTGCTTCAGTATTGATGTCTGTAAATAAGACACATTTCAAAGTTAGATTTAAGGTTGTATGACTTAATTATTTAATAAATATCCATTAGAGTGTCAAACAGTTTAGGTCCTGGTCAGACGCCGCGTTACGCGGCGTCTGACCAGGACCCAAACTGTTTGCAAACGCGCTTTATGACGTGATTGCGAGCGAAATGCGGTTAATGCAACGTTGTTTAATCCTTTACTCCATAGAATATTTCTAGTATTAAAGACAGGTAACCAAAGCAGGTTAAAGGTACATGTAAAGCAGAATGCGCGTTAATGCGCTTTAATGTTGTATATTCGTTACTACAGTGGAGAATCTGTTATTCTTTCCCAATAAACGCGTTTACGCTAAAACTATTATTTACAATACAAACAGTTTGGAGCCAGATCAGACGCCGGGTAACCCGGCGTCTGATCAGGCTCCAAACTGTTTGCCACCATGACAAACATGAATTATCAGAATTGTCCAAAAGTTGTACTTTTCTACGTTTTAGCGCTTTGCGTTTGCGTACGTTTGCGTTTAAACGGGAAAGAATAACAGATTCTCCACTGTATATGATATGGAACTATTTTCTCCAGTGCAGAATTGATTAACTGCTTAAAATTGAGTATCTATGGAGTTAAAGAGCTATGACCATTTCGCCTAACATATTTACATAGCTTCAATCTGAACTACTTAAGCCATTGACCCATAACTACGCATTTTACGCCTTTGATTGTTTCCTCCGCTGAAGAAAATAACTCCACTTTATACAGTCACGACCAAGAGGTTATTAAAGTTCAAACGAACTCCAGGCTCAAATTTCCCGGCGCATAACACTTAGCAAACATTTTATGTTTAACTAGTATTTGCATGCATAATTCTTCTGTAAAAAATATTTCCAAAGTAGGTTATTAAAATCAGTTAAAATGTAAAACAAGAAATATCTTCAAAAAAGAAAAAAGATATTCCGTCGAAAGTTATACCGGTAGTTTATTTTGGGAGTGAACAGTATTCATTATATAAACTTAATACAGGAATAATACACAAGTTGGCTCAATGTATAATTCCGTGCTTAAAAATGTCTGTTCAAATTTGGTCAACACAGTCTTGAACGTTAAAATAGATGTATATGGAAATTGTTTTGGTGGTCTCTGACCTCTAGGTCATTTCTGCCTATAGACCACTGAACGTGCTGCAATTCAACCAAGCGGTCATCGACCAATATATCTGATCATTGCTGATTGGTTCAATCGTTTCAGCTAGAAGAGGTTAAATCAGATGACATTCCCGTCTTAGACGGGTAAAACTTAATCGAATTACATGTTCTTGAGGTACTGGTGAAGTAGAACTTACAATGTACAGTGGAGAAAACGTTATTCTTTCCCGTTTAAACGCAAACGTGCGCAAACGCAAAACACTAAAACGTATAAAAGTATAACTTTTTGACAATTCTGATAATTCATGTTTATCTTGGTGGCAAACAGTTCGGAGCCTGGTCAGACGCCGGGTTACCCGGCGTCTGATCTGGCTCCAAACTGTTTGCACTGCAAATAATAGTTTTAGCGTAAACGCGTTTATTGGGAAAGAATAACGTTTTCTCCACTGTAGAAGATGTTATTCTTTCCAATCAAACGTGTTTATGCTCAAATCCTTATTCCTACGTCAGTAGTTTTCATTGTGCAATGTAATAGCGCGTGTATACATGTAATGGCAGATTTTCTGATACAGTGGAGAAAACGTTATTCTTTCCCAATAAACGCGTTTACGCTAAAACTATTATTTTCACTGCAAACAGTTTGGAGCCAGACCAGACGCCGGGTAACCCGGCGTCTGATCAGGCTCCAAACTGTTTGCCACCAAGATAAAGATGAATTATCAGAATTGTCAAAAAGTTGTACTTTTCTACGTTTTAGTGTTTTGCGTTTGCGTACGTTTGCGTTTAAACGGGAAAGAATAACAGATTCTCCACTGTATATGAGATAAAAATGAATAAAACCCTTCCAAATAAGGTCAACTTACTGGTTTAACCCATATTTTATGTCCACCATTCCACCATACCAGACCTATTACATTGTTAAGCTTCACTGATCTGAGAAATATGGTCATAAACATGATTCCAATAAAACCTCTCTTGGTCGACACGGAAATAATTAATTGTCAGTCTTTTATGACAAGAAACTACTGAATGCAGGACGAAAATAATACAGCTTTCTGCATTATTTTTGTCCAGCATTAAGTAACCACGTGTCTGTAATCCCTATTCAATATAACATGTATTGGATAATTGACTGCCTAAGATATGTTGTATTGTATGTCTTCTGAAAATGATGAACATAACTCTGGTGTCTTCTTTGTGGCAAGCAATATGCTACACAAATCTTCATATTTTATAGTGTGTTTTAAATAATAAATGAACATTTAATTAATGCTTAGCATGCAAGGTAGTTTTCCTCTGCATTTTGTTGAGTTCAGACTAGTTGCTGATATCATGTGCAGTATTTTTCAGAGTAAAATTATCTGAAATTTCTTCGAGAAACAGCTTGGATCAAAATTAGTCTCGGCTATAAGCGACTGTAAGACACGTACAAGATCTGTCTGTCTGGTCCGTCCGTCCGTGTCCGTCCGTCCGCCCGCCCGCCCTCTCTTTTTTATCCACTCTTACCCTCTGTATATCCCAATTCTTAGTCGTTCTTTGTTATTTTTCTCTCTTTCTATCTCGTTCTCTGCCCGGTCTGCTTGTTTGTCTGTAGCTCTTTCTATCTATTTATATTTGACTATGGCCTACTACCCTAGATCTTTCACCAATTTCTCAATAAATAAACATTAATTGTTTGCACCTTTCATTTATTCCACTGACGGAAAAGGTTCCACTTTAAACATTCACGAATATGCACCATAAAGAGTACCAAATTCATTACAACTAAAACCAAAGGGAGACAAAAAATTTGTGTGTTGTTCGGATGAAGTTGTTATAGAGAGGCAACAGTCGAAAGCATTGCTATAAGGAAGGAATCGTTGTACGGGGGGCGTTGTAGGTACAAATATTGTATGGCCTCGCAGGTGGCAGCTTAAATCAGGCTGAAAGTATAGCAGAATGCGCATTTATGCGCATTCTGCTTTACTTTCAACCTGTTTTAAGTAGTTCAGCTGCCTTCAAAACAAGAAACAGATTACTAGGTCAAGGGTGAAGAGACCACCACTAAAATACCAGGAACAATAAATCAACAATAACACTACAGTGGAGAAAACGTTATTCTTTCCCAATAAACGCGTTTACGCTTAAAGTATTATTTCCATTGCAAACAGTTAGGGCCTGATCAGATGCCGGGTAACCCGGCGTCTGATCAGGCTTCAAACTGATTGCCACTCAGATAAACACGACTAGTCAGAATTGTCGAAAAGTTGTATTTTTCTAAGTTTTATTGCGATGCGTTTGCGTTTCGCTTGCGTTTAAACGGGAAAGAATAACGTTTTCTCCACTGTAACAATAGAGACATATTGGAGACCTCACTTACGCCTGAGTGAGGACCCTGACTGTGTAGATTTATATAAGAGATTTGTTTTCAGAGTAAATATCACTTGTCTGCAAGGACATTTCAATGTTATTTATATTTAATATTAAATCTTAAATAGGCCCTTTTATCGGTTGATTAACTGTTAAATCTTAAATGGTTGAGTGAAACCTGTAAGAAAACCGAATGGAGACGGCTAGTGCAGCGGAGAAGAACTCATTATTTCCAGTTTAACCCTTTCTTGATCAAAATTATCCGGAGATTTTTTATCCCTTCACCGTTCATTGTCGTCTGCTTCACTATAATTGCTTACAATATCGTGATAAAGATAAATCTAAGGCAGAATGACTGAAGAAATTTCAAACAGAATGTCAAACAGTTTGGATCTTGATCAGACGCTGCGTCACGCAGCGACTGATCAGGATCCAAACTGTTTGCAAACGCACGTTTTGGCGTCATTGAGAGTGAAAGGGTTAAACGCAAACAAAACTCAAACGCGATGCTGCCAATGGAAGAAAATGTAAAACAAGATTATTTTTGACATTTCTCACGATTCGTTTAAATCTGAGTGGCAAAAAGTTTGCAGTCTGATCTGGCTCTAAACTGTTTGCAATGGAGATTATAGTTTTTAGCGTAAAACGCGTTTTTTTTTGGGGGGGGGGGAATAATAGCGTCTTCCCCACTGTTGAATCCGATAAACACGGATTTTTACGTCTCTAGTGTATTCATCCAATATAAAAAAGAATGCAATAAAAAGGAGAAGCATCCAACTGTAAGGAACTGTTAATAATTAGATTTAATCTGAATAACAAACAGTTTGGAGCCAGATCAGACGCCGGGTTACCCGGCGTCTGATCTGGCTCCAAACTGTTTGCAATGAACATAATTGTTTTAGCACAAATACAGTGGAGAAAACATTATTCTTTCCCAATAAACGCGTTTATGCTAAATCTATTGTTTCCAATGCAAACAGTTTGGAGCCAGATCAGACGCCGGGTAACCCGGCGTCTGATCAGGCTCCAAACTGTTTGCCACTCAGATAAAAATGAATAGTCAGAGTTATCAAAAAAGTTCTCGTTTTCTACATTTTAGTACATTGCGTTTGCGTTTTGTTTGCGTTTAAGCGGGAAAGAAATAACGTCTTCTCCACTGTATGTACAATGGAGAATCTGTTATTCTTTCCCGTTTAAACGCAAACGTACGCAAACGCAAAACACTAAAACGTAGAAAAGAACAACTTTTGGACAATTCTAATAATTCTTGTTTATCTTGGTGGCAAACAGTTTGGAGCCTAATCAGACACCGGGTTACCCGGCGTCTGATCTGGCTCCAAACTGTTTGCAGGGCAAATAATAGTTTTAGCGTAAACGCGTTTATTGGGAAAGAATAACAGATTCTCCACTGTACGTACCGGTATATTAAAAAGAACATCATACTTTTCTTCTGTAATAAAATACAATATAATATACATGTAGAACGGCAGTTTAAAGGTGTGTCTATTGTAAAAGCAAGCACTTGACAGTGAAACAGGGGGGGAGTTTGTTAGATAATTACTGGGGAAAATCGACCACTACATACAGTGGAGAAAACGTTATTATTTCCCGTTTAAACGCAAACAAAACACAAACGCACTGCAATAAATTGAAGAAAATGACACCTTTTGGACAATTCTGAATGTTTATTTTAACCTGGACAGCAAACAGTTTGGAGCCTGATCAGACGCCGAGTTACCCGGCGTCTGATTTAGCTCCGAACGGTTTGCAATGGAAATTATAGTTTTAGCGTAAACGCGTTTATTGGAAAAGAATAACGTTTTCTCCACTGTACATATGTTGCTTAGAAAGTCTGGTAGGGAGAAGAAACAAACGGAAGTGAATATGGCTTAAAATGGCATAATTACTCGAAAATTGGCGAAAACACTTTTCTTTGCTTTTCAAAACATTACTCAATAAATGCACACGGAATTTTAGTCTGTAATTCGTTTATCTATTGAAGAAAGTAATTCCACTTTATACGGTTATATAATCTATATACAGCGCTCGCTATCTACAACGGCACCCAATGGGAGACACATATTGGGTGTGTTGTTCAGAGGGAGTCGTTACAGGGCGGCAAAATTGAGACTTGGCTTACATTTCCAAACAGCTTGAATCCAGATCAGACGCCGCGTACGCGGCGTCTGATCTGCATTCAAGCTGTTTGTTGCTCGTCGTTATATTAATTCTATCAAAATGTCCACTGAGAAAAATCATTAGACGACACATTTAAGCAGACGGTATTGCAGCCATGAAAAGGTTGGACATAAATTCCTTTTTTGGCGAACATCGACAAGGTCCGTTGTAAGGAAGGAGTCGTTGTTGGGTGGGTCGTTGTTGAGAGGGAACACTGTATACGGAAAACCACAATCTGCACAGTTTTCTAATGTCTACTATAACCCTGTACCCACTAGCCTGTTTCTTTTTTTGAAAATAGTTGATTACTTTCAGCCTGCTTTAATCTACAGTGGAGAAAACGTTATTCTTTCCCAATAAACGCGTTTACGCTAAAACTATTATTTTCACTGCAAACAGTTTGAAGCCAGATCAGACGCCGGGTAACCCGGCGTCTGATCAGGCTCCAAACTGTTTGCCACCAAGATAAAGATGAATTATCAGAATTGTCGAAAAGTTGTACTTTTCTACGTTTTAGTGTTTTGCGTTTGCGTACGTTTGCGTTTAAACGGGAAAGAATAACAGATTCTCCACAGTACCACCTGCCAGAATAAAGAAAAAATACATTATGATACATATTCACGACTGTTTAAATTGGAACTATTTTCTTCAGCGGAGGAATAAAGTGAATCCGCTAAAAGGCGCTTCTATGGGGGAAAGGGTTAAAAGACCATTGGCGTTATAGGGTTAATGATTTTAACCCTCTTAAAATGTGTCAAAACGGAAACTTGACGTGATGTTACTTTAAAGAAACCTTTTAGATTGTTGACAGTATATTGTACAAGCCATGGGAATCCATTAATGATAATGATAGTTAATTTAGCTGTCATGTTATGACATCGAATAATGACGGGGCATGGGGTGGTTCTATGACACAGACATATATTTATAAAATGACTGGGGTCATTATACGACATCGAATAATGACCGGAGCAAGTCGTTCTACGACATCGAATAATGACTGATGCCTCGAACTCAGAAGGACATATACAATATATCGAAAGATCATTTTAAACGTGTGGTTAGTATTTTTCTAGAAATGAGACGATCTTTTTCTAAATTTAACTTAAAAAAATTCAACCCCAATTTGTTGCAATCGCCAATTATTAAAATGACAATGAATGGTTTAGTATTGACAGAAGTTTTTCTCTGTAACATTTGCAAGTCAAACTGGCGTTTGCCGAATGTTTTGAAATATGATAGTTTGTCGGACATTCTTTGACATTAAATTATGACCGGGGTATCATTAAACGGCACCGAATACTGACCGGAGAATCTTTCTAGCATGTACAAAATATATTGTAGTTGTTTGCTCCTATTCGCAATGTAGGCTAACAGTGTCGTTGAATTAAGTCTCTAGTCCAAATAATTAGGACGCGTGATTCATCTAGCGTCCAAATTCACTTGCTCAAAACCCCATAGCAAAAGCAAAACAGTCAAAACTTGCGAAACTTGCTATAGCTAAATGGCGTTAAAAAGAAAGACCCTGGTTGCGCTGAATATATAAAATGTTAAAAAACACTATGATGGACGTGAAACGATAACATTTCAAGGGTATTTTTAGAAAGACAATGTCGTCTCAGGCTCTGCCAAATATTGTATATTATAGGCCTACTACTTAAAGATCTTGAAGACGCTTTTGCGTGTCAAACAGCGTATATTTTAGTTCATGTACATGTAGAGTAGAGGCCAGATGCAACACAAGTGTTTCATAAGCATATCTGCTTTTTAGGCCCATTTGTATCTTATTTCACGTTATTTAATGATTTATTTACAGTTGTATCTGGACTTCCGGTTCCCTCTGGCTTTTCAATCAATCAATAAATGAGCCCTCTGATTAGGGTCTACAATATTTGCAAATGTAATGAGTATATTTAAAACAGGCGCATTGTGTTGAAAGAGTTTAACTCTTTCCTCCCTGAAACTTTAAATGGCCTATTCCAGTTTCCATTTAAGTTTTGTCCATTTCTGACTTTTAAGGGTAGTTTTTGTCAATGTTTGGCATTATGACAAACAGTGAGGACCCTGATCAGAGGGCTCCTTAGGAACCCTCTGATCTGGGTCTTCACTGTTTGCATAGGACAAGTGTACTATTTACATGTTCACTGTTTGCAAAGAACGCCAATATGCGGGACTAGGGCTCAAAGGGTTAACGTGTGACTGGTGTTCTAGCAAATATTGCAATGAGACTATCACTTTCTAAACTTAATATACAGCGTTCCCTCCCTACAACGACCCTCCCAATAACGACTCCCTCCTTACAATGACCCTTGCCGTAGTTCCCTAAACAGGACAATTATGTTTAAAGATTTTAGTGATGCAATACCGTCTGCTTAAAATGGTCGTCTGCTTTTTTTTCTGAAAGTGACATAATGGACATTTTGACAGAAAATAAATTATGACGAGTGACAAACAGATTGAATCCAGATCAGACGCCGCGTTACGCGGCGTCTGATCTGAATTCATGCTGTTTGCAAATGTAAGTAAATTTCCCTCCCTATAACGACTCCCTCCGAACAGCGCACACAGTATTTGTATCCCATTGGGTGTCGTTGTAGAGAGGGAGCGCTGTATATCTTTCTAAACTTAATATAATTAAAACGCATTCTGTTGCGGATGCCAATTATTAATCTGACAGTGAATTGAAAGAAGTTTTTCACTGTTACATGTGCAAGTAAAAACTGGCGTTTGTTGAACTTGCTGAAATATGATAGTTTATCGGATATTCTTCGACATTGACTTATTGCCGAAGCATCAATTTACGACATCGAATAATTCTAGAATATGGAATATAGACCGGTTCGGGTAAGGTCATTCTACGGAGTCGAATAACCAGAGAAGTATTGTATGGCATCAAATAATGACTGGAGGAAGAGCATTCTTCGTCATGGAATGATGATCTGGGATTGTTTGATGGCATCGAATAACGACCAACGTGCTCAAATAGGACCCATAAATTATACTAGACATATTCGAAGTCCGACTTTAACATATACAAGTAATTGGCTTTTCTAGCAAACATTGCGATTTATCCATATTTCAATTAAAAACCAGTCCAGACGCCATCTAATGACTGTTAGGCATCTGATTTCGTTAAAAATATGAGAACGAGCGTCGGGTTATGGTTCAATTTCGATCTAACCAGGAGATCGGCTAATTTGACTGAATGGACGTGAAAGAGTTTATTCCTACAGCGCTCCCTCTCTACAACGACATCCAATGAGAGACACAGATTTAGTGTGTTGTTCGGAGGGAGTCGTTATAGGGAGGGAAAATTAGAATCTGGCTTATATTCAAACAGCTTGAATCCAGATCAGACGCCGCGTAACTCGTCATTATATTTATTCTATGGATATGTCCACTTATATGTAAATTTGAGAAAAACAACAGACGACAAATCTAAGCAGGCGGTATTGCAGCCATGAAAGAGTTGTACATGAATGTCTTGTTTGGGGACTGCGACACAGGTCGTTGTAAGGAGATAATCGTTGTTGGGAGGACCGTTGGTTGGAGGGAGCGCTGTAATTACAACATATGCACGTATAAGGACAAGTACACTCCTTGCAGGTACAATGTTTGTAAAGGACGCATATACATGTAATCGACACTAGAGGTCAATATAAATTAATCCAAACTATTTGAAATGTTTATCCACAAATTCGCCGGTGGCAGTGGTGAAGGCTAATCGAAGCTATTAGAACAAAATACTGTCCCGATTTCGTGTTGTATTCCATTTCCTTCAGGACGCTAAAAGCTAAGGACATATTTCTGATTATTCTGTCTGAAACGCTGACGTTTTTATTATGGTCTTTAGTCTGATGAGACCAACTATCCAAACTTATCACCAGGAAACCAACTTCACTGCCTTACCCCGATTACATTGATTATTTGCAAATAGTTTGTATCCTGATCAGACGCCGCGTCACGCGGCGTCTGATCAGGATGCAAACTGTTTGCACTCATTTCCATATTTTTTAAGTTAAAATACCTAAATTAAATATGAGAAATGAAAGCAGACGACAAATGTTTAAAACTGATGACGTCATGACAGTGAAGAGGTAAACTGCAAGCACGTGATGTGATTGTCGTCTGCAAACGTTGTCGTCTGCAAACAATTGCTCATTGATGATTTATGAGCATTTTCTTTCAGAAAATTTCAACAGAGTGTCAATGATTTTGGATCCAGATGAGACGCCGAGTAACTCGGCGTCTCACATGGATCCAAACTGTTTGCAGCAGTTATCATGAATTCGTATGTAGCACGTAGAAGGATAATTGTAACACCATGTCATCTTGGTTTTATTGAAAACATTGATATGGCAAACGACCATTTACTCGACGTCTGGTAACATTGTACAATGAAAAACACGCTTTTTCTTTCCCGTTTAAACGCTTGAAACGAAACGCAAACGTATTGCAACAATACTTAGAAAATGACCATAATTGCAATTGATTGGAGCCGAATCAGACACTGGGTCCGTCCCCATCCGTTTTAGTTTCTTTCAAACGTCATCTCTTGAAATAATTAATGGAAGTTGTTGAACATTAGTTTGGTTTGCATGTTCTTGGAATGTTCCGTACAAAATCACAGTCCATATTAAACGAAAACATGCAGAGCTTAGGTAACCATGGCAACTAAAATGAAAAACTTATACAAGTGTTCTTGTCAAGAATTCACATAGCCCAGAGATTAGATACTTAGTGTATAACACCAATTAGTATAGCCCTTGGCTTAAACTTGGTCATTCACCGCTCGTTACTAGCTGGTACGCTGATTTATTTAGAGAAAAAAAACCCCAGAAAAATGGAAGCGAAAGAGTAACAGCACTATGAAATTTAAAGCTATTTATTTTACTTTTACCGCGCTCTAACCTTTCACATTCCTTGCAAAGAACCATTCCATGTGTCGCGGTGCCGTAAAACCCAACTCAACTATTTCATACATGTACTTGCATTTATAAATACTTATCCCGTTTAAGTGGTCGTTATATAGAGGTATTACTGTATTTGTTTAAGTCTGGTTATACACTCCCAGTTTTTATTTGGCTGCTGCATGTGAATTGTGTGTAAATCAAGTTACAATGGTATTCAATATTTGTTACTGCGGCAAACTTCAGACACAAACGGTCTTCGTCCTCCGTATATCAAATCAGTGCAGCTTTCAGCTTCTATTAACGTGATTAACGTTCGATTACCGCGTGTGATAAGTTGATGTAATAAAGTTTGTTCAAATATTGCTGCATTTCGGCTCGATACATGTTATCTAATACATGTACAAACAGTAGGGATCACAGATGTACTGGAATACAATGGTATACATGTACAATGGAAAAGACGTTATTTTTTCCGCTTTCTTTTAAAAAACGCAAACGAAACGCAAACGCGTTGCATTTAGAATGACGAAAATTGAAATTGTTTGAAAATGTTTATTATTTGTTTTGATCTGAGGGGCAAACAGTTTGGAGCCTGATCAGACGCCGCTTACAGCGGCGTCTGATCAGGATCCTAACTGTTTGACACTCGGATCGACGGAATTTCTTTAGTCAAAACAGCCCTAAATCTGACTTTAAAAATATTACAGACGACACTACCAATGCAAACGATATTTTGGTGGTAAGATGGTTAAAGCAGACGATACAGCTTGACAGCGAATGAGTTATAAAGCAATGTGAAAATTAAAGCTGTCTGTTTAATTTTTACATTGCTTTAAGCTGCCAGTAGTAATGGGCGGCTCTTCAGACCACTTAGTCTGAAGAGCCGCCCATTACTACTGCTGCCACCTTCTTTTCATTCATGTAATTAATTATCCCTCTTTTAAGTGGCCGTTAAAGAGAGGTGTTTCTGTTTTTTTTTTAATTCGGGTTATAAACGTTCATATTTTATTTGGCTGCTGCATGTGAATTGTGTGTAAATCAAGTTACAATGGTATTCAATATTTGTTACTGCGGTAAACTTCAGACACAAACGGTCTTCGTCATCCGTATATCAAATCAGTGCAGCTTTCAGCTTCTATTAATGTGATTAACGTGCGATTACCGCGTGTGATAAGTTGATGTAATTAAGTTTGTTCAAATATTGCTGCATTTTGGCTCGATAAATGTTATCTAATACATGTACATTGCAGATCACAGAGAAACTTGTACATGTACATGTACAGTGGAGAAGACGTTATTCTTTCCAATTTAAACGCAAACGAAACGCAAACGCATAGCACTAAAACGTAGAAAATGTCAAGTTTTAGATACTCCTACAATTCATTTTGATCTGAGTGGCAAACAGTTTGGAGCCTGATCAGACGCCGGGTTACCCGGTGCCTGATCTGGCTCCAAACTGTTTGTAATGTAAAGAAAAGTTTAAGCATAAACGCGTTTATTGGGAAATAATAACGTCTTCTCCACTGTAGTTCAATGCTGCCGACTTAAATTGTGATAGTAACTCTTCTTCCACTATTAAGGTATATTGCCACTTTTTGAAAACAGTGTAGATCTAGACCAGACAGCTTCTTCATGTAATAGGAGGTGTCTGAAATGGATATGGTTTCCATTCAATTTTGACATTTTAGAACTATTCAAAAAGCGTACATATACATGTACATGTTACGTTAGAACTTTCATCAATTGATCATATTTTAAAATTCCATTTGAATGGACAGAAAAAAAGAAAGAAAACGGACACTTTGAGTATTTTATATTGTCATTCTTTCAATGCATATGCGTTTGTTGTTGTTGTTCCTAAGAAGCCATTATTGATTTGTGGACCATATTGTAAATTCATGTTTAGTACCAAATATGTAATCCACATGAAATACATGTAAAGTCGTTATTATTATTATTATTATTACCGGTACAGTGGAGAATCTGTTATTCTTTCCCAATAAACGCGTTTACGCTAAAACTATTATTTACAGTGCAAACAGTTTGGAGCCAGATCAGACGCCGGGTGACCCGGCGTCTGATCAGGCTCCAAACTGTTTGCCACCAAGATAAACATGAATTATCAGAATTGTCCAAAAAATGTACTTTTCTACGTTTTAGTGTTTTGCGTTTGCGTACGTTTGCGTTTAAACGGGAAAGAATAACAGATTCTCCACTGTATTACTATTAGTATTATTATGCACCCTCCCATGCCTTGCGGCTTTGGTCAAGATCGGCTCACTTTTGTTGGGACATAAATGTGCGTTTCGTTTAATTCAAACTGGAAACAATAAAGTTATAATGACACGATAATGTTACATGCATTACCATGGTATGTACACATATTGGATTTGATATGTTTTTGTTCAGTGTAATAGACTAATGTCTTTGTTAGGAATCGCAATCAGATTGAATCATGTGTCTATTTAATAAGCTGTAATTAAAGTAGACTAAAATTTCCTTTTATTCGTTTATAAGAAGTGGCAGAAATCTTAACGTTTTTAATTTGATAGGACTTTTAAGTATTTCAAATACAATAGCATGTAACCAAGTTTGGCAAATCTTATTACAAAATATACAGTAGATAAGACGTTACAGAGGAAATTCCAATATTCTTTCCAGTTTAAACGCAAAAGAAACGTAAGCGCATTGCAGTAAAATGTTGAAAAAAATCATATTTTGAAATTTCTTGCAATTTATTTTATTCTGAGTGGCAAATAGTTTGGAGCCTGATCAGATGCCGGGTTACCCGGCGTCTGATCAAGCTCCAAACTGTTGCATTTGGGAAATAACTGTTTTTAAGCATAAACGCGTTTTATGGGAAAGAATAACGTCACCTCTACTGTAAATTGACAATTCCGACAGATTTTCTGTCCCAGGATATTTCAAATTAACAGACAGCATGGAGACATACATTGTACAACGGTAAACCGTTTTAGAAATACAGGGGAGAAAACATTACTCTTTTCAAATAAACGCGCTTATACGCTAAATCTACAATTTTCATTGCAAACAGCTCGGAGCAAGATCAGACGCCGGGTAACCCACCGTCTGAACAGGCTACAAACTGTTTGCCACACGATTAGATTTGTTTAAACGAGGGAAAATAATACCGTCTTCCCAACTGAATTACCTTTAATCCTTGGGATTCGTTACCTTAAAAAATGTACATGTACAGTGGATAATCTGTTATTCTTTCCCAATAAACGCGTTTACGCTAAAACTATTATTTCCACTGCGAACAGTTTGGAGCCAGATCAGACGCCGCGTAACCCGGCGTCTGATCAGGCTCCAAACTGTTTGCCACCAAGATAAACATGAAATATCAGAATTGTCCAAAAGTTGTTCTTTTCTACGTTTTAGTGATTTGCGTTTGCGTACGTTTGCGTTTAAACGGGAAAGAATAACAGATTCTCCACTGTACCTCAAATACTTGGCGTCTGATCGGGATTCCAACTTTTGGACATTTCTACTAATTCCATCTTTAGTCAAAATATCTCAAATTTAAATATGCAAAATGAGGCATATAATTCATTGATTTTAAGCAGAGATCATTATACTGCATGAAATGTTGAATTAATATTCTGAAATCTGAACTTGTGGCGAACTGTACGTTAAATCGTTAGCCGCTGAACGAATTTATCAATCTAAGGTTAGCACTTGCAGGCAGATTTGCGAACATCAACTCTTTAAATGTTAAGTAAACTTGTTGTCTTTAACTAGTGTCGTTGGCTTTTGTGCTAAAGTGTGTTTTTGTCTGAAAATTTCTCTGCAAAATATGATCAGTGTGCCAAACAGTTTGTATGGTGATGAGACGCTGGGTTACCCGGCGTCTCTTGGGTATCCAAACTGTTTACAAAGGTTCCCCCAGTTTCGCCACGAGCGTCCAAATAATTAATTGGAATAGAGGACACCCACACTAGAGCAGGCACGTGATATTAATTATTGAAATTAGTGACAGAATTACAGTGGAGAAAACGTTATTCTTTCCCAATAAACGCGTTTACGCTAAAACTATTATTTTCACTGCAAACAGTTTGGAGCCAGATCAGACGCCGGGTAACCCGGCGTCTGATCAGGCTCCAAACTGTTTGCCACCAAGATAAAGATGAATTATCAGAATTGTCAAAAAGTTGTACTTTTCTACGTTTTAGTGTTTTGCGTTTGCGTACGTTTGCGTTTAAACGGGAAAGAATAACAGATTCTCCACTGTAGTGCCGTTCACTTCCATACATGTACATTTATAGTTATCTTCTGCCTACGGATTGTCATCTGTATTTATTTATCAAAGTTTAGGTTCAACCCTTTCACTCTCAATTTAATCAGTGTCCGATCAGTATCAAAAATGTTTTTGTTTGTACATGTCCCTGTGTATTCGATCCATTCCAGAACAGAGGTTTAACGGACCTTTGCTTATTCTACACGAAAAGCTGTATACAAATGTATATGAACTAAGTAGAACGACCAGTACATAAAAAGGAATAAACGCTATATCCCTAAGGGAACCGCGTCTGTAGAAAACTGCATATTATTTCTTTTATTAAATTGGTTTTTCTGTGATTTATCAGACAAAGGTCACGTATTCATGCAGGCATATCCTCAGTGAACAGAACTTTCAAAATCCAATACGGTATTCCAAAAATAAGACCAAAAATATGTGCGTTGTTCGGAGGGAGTCGTTGTATAGAGGGACATTGGTTTACATTTGCAAACAGCTTGAATCCAGATCAGACGCCACGTGACGCGGCGTCTGGTCTGGATTCAAGCTGTTTGTAACTCGTCGTCAAGTTTTTTCTGTAAGAATGTTCAATATGTAACGTTGAGAAAATCAGCAGACGACAAACTTTAAGCAGACGATATTACAGCAGTAAAAGCGTTAGACAAATTGGTCCTGTTTAGGGAACTACGACAAGGGCCGTTGTAAGGAGGGAGTCGTTGTTGGGAGGGCCTATGTAGGGAGGGAACGCTGTATTTCCTTTGCCGTTCAAATTAAATTATATAGGCAGAATTGTTAAAAAGTTATATTTTATTCCAATGTATTGCGATGCGTTTGCGTTTCGTTTGCATTTAAACGTGTAAGAAAAATGTCTTCTCCAGTCGTATACAGTATTTCCAAACTGTTTGCAGTGGGCATAAGGTGTACAGCACAAACTCGTTTATTGGGAGATATATAGGATCTGTCATGAGTCGATGTTTAAGACAAGCTGATATCAAACGAGTCTAGAATTGAAATGTTATTAAGAGAGCCTTTGCGAGTTTGAGATCAGCTTGTCTTAAACATCGACAAGACGTGACAGATCTTTTCTCACATAACCGACAATTTTAAGTGTTTTTTTTTTTAAAGCAATAGGCTTTTTTGGAATCCCGATGACGCAATAACGCCTTTATAAATATTGACGTTAGATTGAAGTCATCAACGTGATCTCAATCATGTTAGAGACACGGATATACGTGGTTGTTGTTCGCTATAGAAAACAAGGGTAGTTATGTGAGAAACTGAAATCATCACTGCAACGGTTACTGGTTTACTTTATCTTTTCAAGACTCTATGAGATAATAGATCTTATCTGTCGCTTTCAGTCTTCTAGATTAAGTAGTTCCCATACATTGAATCTACAGGGACGCTAGCTGTTATTAAAATATCATTCGGTGATTCGTCTTCGCTAATCGATTCTCTTGAATAGAGAATTAGAATTAAGCAGAGGATGGATTTAAATAAAATACAGTTGTATTAAAATACACAAATAGTGTAGACCTTAAAAAAGCGTAGATCCATAATATGTCGTGATTTTCGATATCGTATACAGCGCTCTCTCTCTACAACGACACCAAATGGGAGACACAGATTGTGTGTGTTGTTTGGAGGGAATCTTTATAGGGAGTGGAAATTAAGATTTTGCTTACATTTGCAAACAGCTTGAATCCAGAGCAGACACCGCGTACATGTACATTGTAACATGGCGTCTGATCTGGATTCAAGCTGTTTGCCACTCGTCATTATATTTATTCTACCTAAATGTCCACTTATACAGTGGAGAATCTGTTATTCTTTCCCGTTTAAACGCAAAGACCACTAAAACGTAGAAAATATCAACTTTTGGACAATTCTAATAATTCATGTTTATCTTGGTGGCAAACAGTTTGGAGCCTGATCAGACGCCGGGTTACCCGGCGTCTGATCTGGCTCCAAACTGTTTGTACTGCAAATAATAGTTTTAGCGTAAACGCGTTTATTGGGAAAGAATAACAGTTTCTCCACTGTACATGTATGTATCTGACTTTGAGAAAAACAGCAGAGCACAAATTTAAGCAGACGGTGCATCCATGAAAAGGTTGGACATAAATGTCTTGTATGGAGAAAGAGGCAATGGTCGTTGTTAGGAGGGAGTCGTTGTTGTGAGGGCCGTTGTAGGGAGGGAACACTGTAGTACATCTACTGAATTGATTATTATGACATGACTGGTGTACCATATGAAATATCCAAAGTTGAGAAGACGATATTATTTCCCATTTAAACGACAACGCGCTGTACAGTGGAGAATCTGTTATTCTTTCCCGTTTAAACGCAAACGTACGCAAACGCAAAGCTCTAAAACGTAGAAAAGTACAACTTGTGGATAATTCTGATAATTCATGTTTATCTTGGTGGCAAACAGTTTGGAGCCTGATCAGACGCCGGGTGACCCGGCGTCTGATCTGGCTCCAAACTGTTTGCACTGCAAATAATAGTTTTAGCGTAAACGCGTTTATTGGGAAAGAATAACGTTTTCTCCACTGTACAGTGGTGAACACATTATTTTTTCCCATTTAATCGCAAACGAAACGCAAACGCATGGGATGAATGGATGGGTTGATGTATACAAATAATTCAGTTGTTGTTATTATAATACGCCAATATCAAATGTAAAAGTTATGGAAATTACTATAATTATCAATAGTAACCTATCCTAAGATATCGACGTTAGTTCACTCGTGAATGGCCAGTTTTCAAGCGTCACAGTATAGTGTATACGAGGGTGCTTCAAAAGTAATGATACTTGATCAATAACTTCAAGATGATACATTGTAAGTGCAAAATGCATGTGTGAAATA
This sequence comes from Gari tellinella, assembly GCA_922989275.2. Taxonomy (NCBI): domain Eukaryota; kingdom Metazoa; phylum Mollusca; class Bivalvia; order Cardiida; family Psammobiidae; genus Gari; species Gari tellinella. Next base: position 69,249,695 of record OV277858.1, on the reverse strand, counting down.
TCATTTTAAAGAGAAATTCGTTGCCTACACGATGGTATAAAGCACGATAAGATCACATAACTCAATAAGTCACAACATGAACCTTTTTGAAGCCCCCTCCCCCCGTACATATTCCACTTTACATGTAGAACTTTATTGCATCTGGAATGAGACGAGATGTCTCTGATGTGTTTTTGAAATAAATGTGTCTAGATATGACAAGACCTGTCAAAATAGAAGTGTTCCCTCTCCATATCTGGCTGTGAATAAGCAAGCAATAAATATGTATTACTATTTGAACCATTGTTCTAGTCACCTAGAAATCACTTAGGTTTCTGTTGTAACATTTGTCACTTGAACGTAGAGTAAATCTCGTGTTACATGTACAGGCTAAAACTTCTATATCCTACGCAAACAGTTTGGAGTCAGATCAGACGCCGGGTAACCCGGCGTCTGATCTGGCTCCAAACTGTTTGCCATTCAGATTAAAATGAACTGTCAAAATGTAATTTCTACATTTTATTGTAATGCGTTTGCGTTTAAACGGGAAAGAATAACGTCTTCTCAACTGTAACCGAGTAATGCCTTGCAATGAACTCTCCCTATGTTCTTGCAGGAAGAATTCATTACACGCAGAATATACAGTGCTCCCTCTCTACAACGACACTCAATGGGAGACACATAATGTGTGTGTTGTTCGGAGGGAGTCGTTATAGAGAGGGAAAATTAATGGTGGGCTTACATTTGCAAACAACTTGAATACAGATCAGACGCCGCGTGACGCGGCGTCTGATATGTATTCAGGCTGTTTGTGACTCGTCATTATATTCTATTCTATAAAAATCTCCAGTTATATGTAACAGCAGACGACAATTTTAATCAGGTGATATTGCAATAGTAAAAGTGTTAGACATATTTGTATTGTTTAGGGAACTGCGACAAATGTCGTTGTAAGGAGGGAGTCGTTGCTGGGAGGGCCGTTGTAGGGAAGGAACACTGTACGAGTACAAAAGCAATGTAAAGTTACTGCAGTTTTTGTCCATACATGCTTTAACCCATCACCCATAGCTGGTTTAAGTTTTGAAGACAAGTAACAACTTAAACCAGTTTGAAAGGAACGCAATCTACTTTACTTCCAGCATTAAGACGCATTCTGTTTAACTTTCTGTCTGTGACCCCATGTGGCTCTGTGGCATGTATGCTTGGTCAAGAACAGAGACCATTGCCATAGCGTGGCACGATACAGTAGAAGGCTGCCAAAAGGTGATCTGAACGATATATCAGTCCATCATATAGTGATGTGCATTGTATTTGTAATTAGTCAGTTCAAGTATTGAAAAGGTTTGTATTTGTAACTTTGATATTCTGGTCAAGGTTCACATTTCTAGATCAATACCTTATATTTTAGATCGATGTAAATGAGGTGTAACATTGTTGATCTAGCACCTTGTCTCCAGAAGTCGTTTGGCATCCGACTACTGTTAAAACGACTTAAAAACCATATTTCAACAACAACTTTCAGTCTGTGTGTGAAAGAAACACTTACATTGTATGATACATATTCATGACTGTATATATGGGAACTACTTTCTTCAGTGGAAGTATAAATTAAATTCGCTAAAATGCGCTTCTATGGGGGAAAGTGTTAAGCAGTTTTGTACCTTAAATACCTTATACAGTGGAGAATTTGTTATTCTTTCCCGTTTAAACGCAAACGTACGCAAACGCAAAACACTAAAACGTAGAAAAGTATAACTTTTTGACAATTATGATAATTCATCTTTATCTTGGTGGCAAACAGTTTGGAGCCTGATCAGACGCCGGGTTACCCGGCGTCTGATCTGGCTCCAAACTGTTTGCAGTGAAAATAATAGTTTTAGCGTAAACGCGTTTATTGGGAAATAATAACGTTTTCTCCACTGTATTAAACACAATTTAATGGTCGTTTGTCAGAGGTTTTACTGTAAAAGAAGGGAACCTATAGATGATCGTCCAAAAATAGCATAGTCTTGATTTTTGTGATAGTGACAAATCCTCAATTTGTTTGGATCTCTAGATAATGATGAATGAGAATAAAAAACTACGGCGTCTATCACGGAATTTTCAGACTGTCGTAGAGATGCCAGAGTAGAGTAGAGAAAACGTTATTCTTTTCCGTTTAAACGCAAACGAAACGCAAACGCATTTCATTAAAATGGAGAAAATGACAACTTATTGACAATCCTGATTATTCAATTTTAATCTGAGTGGCAAACAGTTTTGAGCCTGATCAGACGCCGGGTTACCCGGCGTCTGATCTGGCTCTGAATTGTTTACAATAGAAATAAAGAAATTAACGTAAACGGGTTTCTTCGGAAAAGAATAACGTTTTTTCTTCATTGCAGAAACAGAAGAGCGGAGTTTTGCCCGGGACATTTCTGGGGAATGGTTTAAAATGGTCTGGATGAGATTGTCGATCATAATAATACAGAGTTAAACTTCGGCAACCCGATCTCTTTTATTCATATTCCAATGTTAAATGTGGCTGAGCCACTGTAACTTTGAACAGGGACAATTCAGAACATGTTATGAAAGTCCCTGTTTTGAAATACAAATGCAGTTTTTGATAAACCCCGTTAATCAAACCGATACAATGTAATAACGTTAAACTTGGATTTTGACAATCTACCTTTTAAAGACATATTTGCACAATGCAAATTTGTTGAAAAATGAATTTCTTAAATAACTTGATTACTATATATTTTCTGGTTTGCAATGCATTTATAAACACAAAAATGATTCTTTAAACGTTCTTACTGGTAAATTATGTGAAATATAGTCTTTTTTAGATTATTCAGGATTGATTGTAACAATATATTGCAAATGACAACCAGTGCAGACCCTGATCTGATCATAGATGGACTCTTTATGAGCCTTATGATCTAGGTCTACATGTACACCATTGCTTAGCACAAATGTACTGTTCATATGTAAACTGTAAATGGCGAGTATTATCGTCGCTAGGGTTCAATATTTAAACGGATACAGTGGAGAATCTGTTATTCTTTCCCAATAAACGCGTTTACGCTAAAACTATTATTTGCCCTGCAAACAGTTTGGAGCCAGATCAGACGCCGGGTAACCCGGCGTCTGATTAGGCTCCAAACTGTTTGCCACCAAGATAAACAAGAATTATTAGAATTGTCCAAAAGTTGTTCTTTTCTACGTGTTAGTGCTTTGCGTTTGCGTACGTTTGCGTTTAAACGGGAAAGAATAACAGATTCTCCACTGTACGATGCCGTTTAAAGTGTGGAGTCAGATCAAACGCCGAGTAACTGTTTACAACTCATATTTAAATATATGGTCAACTTTTTAAAAATACTCTGTTGTTTGTTGCATTATAATTATGTTGTTTCAGAATAAAAAATCCCTACTGTAACATGTGGGGTTTGCCGTAATAAGCTTATATACTTGAACATGTAATTGTATGAAGTTTGTTTAAACAGCTGTATACATAACAGACCATTTCTACAGTTGAGGGGGCTCGATATGTATAAACCGTTATTCTTTCCCAATACAGGCGTGTGTACTAAAGCAAATATTTTCATTGGCAAATAGTTTGGAGCCAGATCAGACGCCGGATAGCCCGGCGTCTGATCTGGCTCCAGCTGTTTTCCACTCATGTTTAAATAAATCGTCAATAGTTAATAAATTTGTCATTTCGATATTTTAGTGTATTACGTTTCTGTTTAGTTTAAACGGGTAAGAATAACATCTTCTTCACTGTAAATAATATTTTTCATTGATGTAATTTGTTGTCATTGCCATAAGCATAAGACGCCCTTAAAGACATCTCCTGACGACCCTTTGGTCATATCACCTTGTCAGACAATTTCCTTGCAAAGAGCATGGGTCTTGTGGACATACCGTTAGCAAAGAACCATTGAAAGTTCTCGTGTGAGACTCTACCTTTATATTTGATAGTTGGGTTAGAAATAACCATTGAAAATCACTAGAGCATGAGTATAATCTGGACCTCACCAGGTAAACTGAGATTGTGCTGCACGTTATTTGCACATGATTTGCCAGTTACACTGACACCTCCAGAACAATGGACTGGTGGTCTCTGAATGGACTGAGGAAAGGTATTTAAAATGGAGATGTTATTCTTTCCCGTTTAAACGACGTAAAACACACATTTAGAATTTTAGACGATTTTGTTTTAAACCTAGGTGACAAACTGTTCGAAACCTAATGCAGTAGGCCCACATGTGTATGCATGTTATAAAATATAAATGACAATTCCTGCGATAAATTTTCGCTATTTTATTAAACCACAATGTGTACTATGTTTATTATTTTTAAAGATAATCAAACAGATTTTCAGTGATTGCGGTTCTGTTCGCTTCTCATGGAGTTTTCTGTTTTTAATCTTGTTTCATCCTAATTTAAAGTTTCTATTTGTTTATTGGATAGATTTTCTTTATATATATATATAGTACTAAATTACTAATTGTCCTTTCTGTTGAAAAGCATGCTTCAGGGTAAATATCTGCAATTGCCTATATGATTAAATGATAATTACATGTAGCGAAAATTTAATAAAGCGAAATTAAATAACTCAATAATATCTCTGGAAAAGACCTTATCCTTCACAATGTAAAGAAAATTATAACTTTTGATTTAACATTCTAACGGTTTATATTAGATTAAAATGAATAGTCAGAATGGTAAAAAACATTGTTATTTTCTCTTCTTTATTAAAATGCGTTTGCGTTTTGTTTGCATTGAACCCTTTACCCCATAAATACACTTTTTAAACCTTCCTTTATCCTTTACTGATGAAAATATTCCCAATTTATACAGTCAAGAATAGGTACCATTTGAAATATTTTTTATTCTAACATATATCAGCTTAAAAGCAGGCTGAACGTAAAGCAGAATGTGCCTTAAGGCACATTCTGTTTTACTTTCAACCTGCTTTAAGTGGTCAACTATCTTCAATACTAGAAACAGGCCATGGGGTGATGGGTTAAACGAGGAAGAATAACCTATTCTCCACTGTATCATAATAGCAAATGTATAGTTAGAGTTACTTATTTCTCTGATAGAACATATATTTTGCCTCTAGACAATTTTCTGATCATCTTACCTAACCATCTAATGCTGTTATTTAGCTTTTTGTCTTGATACAAGCTGTAAGCCAATTCTTGTGATTGTGAATTCTTGATTGCCGATTGTCGCCCCATCCCACAGATGTTAGAACTGAGCAATTCTGATTCTGCTGGTTTCTGAGAATGTGCTTGCAAATAGATGCGGGCGATTCAGTGGATGAAGATTGACTGATTGACTGAGTTGGTTTTACGGCACCGCGACACATACATGTACAGTGGAGAAAATGTTATTCTTTCCCGTTTAAACGCAAACAAAACGCAAACGCACTGCAATAAAATGAAGAAAAGGACAACTTTTGGACAATTCTGAATGTTGATTTTAACCTGGACGGCAAACAGGTTTGAGCCTGATCAGACGCCGGGTTACCCGGCGTCTGATCTGGCTCCAAACTGTTTGCAATGGAAATTATATATTTAGCGTAAACGCGTAATTTGGGAATATAAATAGAGGATCTTGAATGAGTGCTCAATATTTATCATTTTTAATAAACGAGTTGACTAAAATAAAATGATGCGAGCCTTGGCGAGCGTCATATTCATTTTAGTCAACGAGTTTATTAAGAATGATGAATAATGAGTACGAATATGAGATTCTATTTATCACATAACAATTTTAAGGACCTATAAAGCTAATTAAAACCGTAGTTTGTAGACTCTCTGCTATATAGATTTTCCACCAAAACGTAACGTTGTTTACGTTAAGGAGGCACACTACGGTTTTTTCTGAAATCTCGGCACCGGTGGTCTCCTTGACATCTATATTTATCTCCTCCTGACTTTCACGCACAAACCAGAATCAAAACTCAGTCCTATATCAGTAAATGCATCTCTAGGCATAACAAAACAGCATAAACCATCCACATAAGCACACGTTCAGATTCCTCTGTGGCCAAATTTAAAGTTTGTTATGGTCGCGAAAACCCATGACAAAAAAGCCTCAAAACCCACATATTCTCCGAAAAATTCGAAAGTGTTCGCCTAGGGTTGGCACTTAGTGAAAAGTATTTTCAGACTCACTGAACCTGTTGCTTTTAGGATCTTTGGCCCAAACAAGGGCGATTCCTGATCGATTTCGCACAATTTTCATGTGTCTGCACCCACCAGTAAAATGATGCTGATTCCCAGTTTATTTAGCCCGAACCACTGATTTCCAGACTGCCCCCATCTTATACCCATCCGACTACAAAAAGTCATCATCTTAGTGCGCATTTTATTTAAATCATGCCACAAAGTGATAATATTAATGCATTCTCCCCTAAAATATTTTTTTTCATCTTCAAAAATACTTTAAAACTTACCAATAGCCTTATATTAAGAAATTTGACCAGGGCCAATTCGAACATGTGGCTATCAAACCGTTACGTGCCTCCTAACGTCATTGTATATGACGTCATTTGGTGTCCTGCTACATGCGGCGCTTGTGGGCTGGGCCGGAGCCCAAAAAACGATATTCCACTAGTGGATTACGATATTTACGTAATGGCTTTATGCAACTCCCAGACCGCAGGTTATGTGATAATAACGTTTTCTCCACTGTAGTAACAGTTACTTATTTCTCTGATAGAACATATTTTCCGCCTCTAGACAAATTTTTTCTGATCATCTTACCTAACCATCTAATGCTGTTATTTCGCTATTTGTCTTGATATACAAGCTGTAAGCCAATTCTCGTGATTGTGAATTCTTGATTGCCGATTGTCGCCCATCCCACAGATGTAAGAACTGAGCAGTTCTGATTCTGCTGGTTTCTGAGAATGTTCTTGCAAATACAGCGCTCCCTCTCTACAACGACACCTAATGGGAGAAAAAGATTGTGTGTTATTCGGAGGGAGTCGTAATAGAGAGGGGGAAATTAAGACTTGGTTTACATTTGCAAAACAGCTTGAAACAAGATGAGATGCCGCGTAACTCGGCGTCTGATGTGGATTAAAGCTGTTTGCTTATGTAAGCCAATTTCCCTACCGATAACAAATCCCTCCAAACAACGCACACCCTGGGTGTTGTTGTAGAGAGGGAGCACTGTATAAATAGAATCCCTTTTCTGCCTTTCACAGGTTAGTCAGTCAACTCATTCACTCTGGTCAAATTTTGACCTTTTAGGATTGAAGTTCATAATATTTTACAAACGACAAACAGTGCATACCCTTATGAGAGGACCTCTTGAGGAGCCCTCTGATCAGGTATTACAATGTATGTATATGACAAGTGTACTCTTAACAGGTATATTGTTCGTTAATGATTCATGGTAAATTTGCCGATAATTTTCTGTCGTTCATTTCGCTTGAACGCCGAAACAATCAGTTTATTTCTTATATTTACAATGTATTTGCTGTAATTTCCAATATTAGATTAACATTTTGTAAGTATGCATGTATGTTTAATCCATATTAGAGGTTGATAACACGAATAATGTGTACCCTATATACTAGGAACAGCCATGACCGAATAACTGTAGCTGCGTACATTCGAAAGCACAAAAATGTTTACATTCAAAGAAGAACAACTTTGACAGTTTGGCGCGAAAATGACGATTTTGACGTCATTGGAAGTGACGTTATTTTTAAAGTAGGATAACTATATCGGGGTTTGTTTGGCATAAAGGAATGCAGATAGTTGTTGTTAATAAGGTATGCAGTTTATCTCATTAATAAAGAAGAATATTAGTCGGGAATCATGGTTTCCACTACTAGATCGGTTGAGAACAAATTTTGAAAAAATCCGCCAAATATTTGCTGTCCCAAGTTCCAAAGATTAATTAGCGAATGAAAACTGCATATGCCCCGCCTCCTCTTCGAAACTTTTCCACAAGTTTCGCTCCTCGAGAAATAGTGTTTATACGAAATGAACACCCTTTTTGTGAATGGAATTGAATGGAGCGAATTGTAAATATTGAGGAATAATAACGTCTTCTCCATTGTATCAGAAAACATAGCAATAACATATCGAACCTTTATCAAGCTCTTCAAGTCTGAGGAAAGATTAACTAATAAATCCCTGAAACTAGTTCAACTTTTAACAGATCCAGTTTCTCATTAAGAAGTCATCTGACCTGGGTCTACACTGTCTGCCTTGGACACTGTAATCATCACAGGTACACTACAGTGGAGAATCTGTTAAACTTTCCCGTTTAAACGCAAACGTACGCAAACGCAAAGCACTAAAACGTAGAAAAGACCAACTTTTGGACAATTCTGATATTTCATGTTTATCTTGGTGGCAAACAGTTTGGAGCCAGATCAGACGCCGGGTTACCCGGCGTCTGATCTGGCTCCAAACTGTTTGTACTGCAAATAATAGTTTTAGCGTAAACGCGTTTATTGGGAAAGAATAACAGATTCTCCACTGTAATTGTAAATGACGAGTATATTCGTCACTAGAGTTTAATGTGTTAACAGTATAGTATTCCAGTCCTAAGAAATATTAATGTAGTTTCTGTATTGTGCTGTGTAGGGCAACTATATACATCAACAAATAAGAACATTTGTCAGACTGAACTCAAATAGATCATACAAATGCCTTACTTGGCTAGCTCGTATATACAGTGGAGAATCTGTTATTCTTTCCCGTTTAAACGCAAACGTACGCAAACGCAAAACACTAAAACGTAGAAAAGTACAACTTTTTGACAATTCTGATAATTCATCTTTATCTTGGTTGCAAACAGTTTGGAGCCTGATCAGACGCCGGGTTACCCGGCGTCTGATCTGGCTCCAAACTGTTTGCACTGCAAATAATAGTTTTAGCGTAAACGCGTTTATTGGGAAAGAATGACAGTTTCTCCACTGTATATACTTATGCTTCTTCAGTTTGATGCGAATATCGATAATATAGGCATCCTTAACGAGCCATGATTTCTTAACCGATTTAAGCCTAGTGAATATCCAAAGCCACTGACAAACGGTATAGATACTGATGAGACGCCGCGTAACGTGGAATTTCATCAGGATCTACACTGTTTGCTATTGCTTGAGAGATGTTCTGCTACATGCATAATTATGGAAAACATTGCAGTTTCTTTGATCACCCTTGTATTTCTATAGTTAAATCTTCCAGCAAGCACATAGGAAGAATTCATTGCAATATGAAGGCAACTCGTAATTATGTTTCTTTTTTAGCAAAAGAGAAGACGACTATTTTATGCAGACAATATTGCAGCCGTAAAGTTTGGAAACAGCGGCAAGTGTTGTCATAAGGAGGGAATCTTTGTTCGGAGGGCCGTTGTAGGGAGGGACCACTGTACAATTGAGCACTTTAACTGAAATACATGTAAACGCACTTTCTGTGCAGTTCAGGAGTGGCTCAGTTTCAAAATGGAACCAAATTATTTAAAATCACCGGAAACATATTCAGATCTTAAAATGTCGTCTAAATCAAGTGTTCATATGTCTGTTAATACCTCCTTCTCCTGCTAAGGTGGAGATGACGTTATCTTTTCCGTTTACACGCAAATGAAACGCAAACGCAATGCAATACAATTGAGAAAATGGCAGTTGTTTTACAATTCTGTCAGTTTATTTTTTATCTGAGTGCCAAACAGTTTGGAGCCTGATCAGAAGCCGGGTTATTCGGCATCTGGTCTGGCTCCAAACTGTTTGCAATGGAAATTATAATTTAAGCGTAAATTAATGCGTTTATTTGGAAATAATAATATCTTCAACACTGTAAATGTTGAAGAGCTGTTCAATCAGTGATCAGGATCTAAAGAATATAGATACACTATTTGACAGATGACTATTTTAAAGCAGACGCAAATAATTGATATTATTGTAGGATAAAGGATAAATGTTCAGTTTCTACTGTGAATAGTTGCAGTGGAGATGTCGTTTTCCCCCAAATAAACGCGATAACGCAATTATGCTTAAACTCTAATGTCCATTGCAAATCACTTGGAGTCAGATCAGACGCCAAATAACCCATTCATGGAACCTAGAAATTTATTCACTTAGATCTAGATCGGTTTTCAGAGATCTCTGATTTAACCCTCTATCCCCATAAATACGTCTTTTTACGACTTTAATGTATTCCTCCACTGAACAAAATAGTTCAAATTTATGTAGTCAAGAATATGAACCATAACATTTTAATTTATTACACACCGCTTTGAGTTACAGTGTTAATTTCCCATAGACCAAAATTAAACATTTTGCATGTCTTTTACATCTATCCAAAAAATATACTGTCACTCTATATGATATTCGTTTTGTGACGTCACTCTATATGATATTAGTTTCTCTATTCTTCAAAATACTGTCACTTTATATAATATTATTGTTGTGACGTCACTCTATATGATATTATTTTCTCTATTCTTGAGTTGAGTTGATATAAATAATGTAACGTCGTTTCGCGCGTTACGTGCATGGCGGCTCTAAATTGGTATTCACATTATATTTTATAAAATACGAACGAGACGAGTCCAGAGCCAGGGTTAATAAGCTCGGTGTAATAAAATAAATATTAGATGGCAGTTTGCGTGACATTAAAATTGTTGACCCTCAAAAACAAAAATATCACCCTCGGCTTCGCCTCGGGGTGACATTCTGTTTCTCGGATTGAAAATTTGAAAGTCACGCAAACTGCCATCTAATATTTATATAATGTATTTAATAGATGGTAGCTTAAAGCAGACTGAAAGTAAAGCAGAATGCGCCTTAAGGCGCATTCTGCTTTACTTTCAACCTGCTTTAAGTGGTAAACTTTCTTCAAAACTATAAACAGGCTATGGGGTAATGGGTTAGAGGACTTCGGTTTACAGAATCTTTCAATATGGAATAAGCCAGTTTTTTCAGAGACGTCCAAAGTGTGGCTAATCAGTTATCAGAGGTTTCATCATGCACAAATGGGCTGTAATGGAATGAAAAATACCTATACAGTTCCATTTGAGCTACACTTAGCTATAGCAGTGGGAGGTAGCGCAAGGTTCGGCCGATAATTGCTTGAAAATCGATCATTCCATTTAACTGCTGAGTATGTTAGTTTGTTAGGAGACTGGGAAATAGTTTCCTTGCGTGAAGATGCACGGTATTGTCCCGAACAGGGCCAAGGGCTATTAAGCGTTTGAGATGTGTCTGAGATCGTTCTCAAATTTTGATTGGTCAGATGTGAGCTTTCTGACCAATTAAATGCTTGAGAAGGTCCTCAGACTCATCTCAAACGCTTTATAGTCACAGGGCCTGTTCTACTTATTGGTGATGTAAGAAGGACTGGTCATCACTTTAAGCAAGGAGATAGTAAAACAGAAAACTCCTGAAGGAGTTTTCTGTTTTACTTTCATCATGACTTAAGCAAGTGTTTTAAACAGAGTAAAACAGAGTCAGTGTAAGTTGCTTAAAGCAGAAAGAAAGTAAAGAAGTAAGCTGATGTACTATCATAGCCTTTCTTCCTTTTTCAAATAGCTATTACAGGAGCTTTCTGATTTACTTTCGTCCTATTTCAAATAGCTACTATTTGGGCTTTCTACTTAAACATTGTCCTACTTCAGCACGTGTAGTACATTGTCTTTGGCATGGAATCGATGGTTATTTTAAGTGACTGTTACAATGGGATTTAACTGCGTTATATATAATTACTTGGACAAAGTGCAAAGTGATGTAACTTTGACATTAGAAAGTTGTTGCCGAACAATAATTGGAATAACGTGTGAGCTGTTGAGATGGTCTACTGTCATCGACAAGCTTGAATAAGGTAAACGAGTATAGTGGTAAAACGTTATTCTTTTCCATTTCAAACGAAGCGAATGCGAACGTTGAGCAATGAAACGCAGAAAATGGAAAATGTTTGTGCTTATATATGGTTAATGTGAGTGGCAAACAGTTTGGAACCTGAGCAAACGCCGGATATACAGTGGAGAATCTGTTATTCTTTCCCAATAAACGCGTTTACGCTAAAACTATTATTTGCAGTGCAAAAAGTTTGGAGCCAGATCAGACGCCGGGTAACCCGGCGTCTGATCAGGCTCCAAACTGTTTGCCACCATGATAAACATGAATTAACAGAATTGTCAAAAAGTTGTTCTTTTCTACGTTTTAGTGCTTTGCGTTTGCGTACGTTTGCGTTTAAACGGGAATGAATAACAGATTCTCCACTGTACTGGCTTCAAACTGTTTGCGATTTGTATTCTTGTTTTTGCACAAACACATTCGCTTGGAAAATTCATATCTGTATAATAATTTTAATATAACGTCGCAAGGGCTGTTTGCAAATGTGTGTTCTGTGTTTATTTACGTACATGTGCGTTAGAAAAGACGCGTTTTTAAATGCTAAAGCAGTTATTGCCATTGCAAACAGTTTGGAGCCATAACAGATGCCGGGAAAACCGTTTACTGATCAGTCTCGAAACGGTTTGTCACTCAGATTAAAATGAATTATTAGAAATGTTCTAAACATAACATTTACTAATTGTTTATCGCAACACGTTTGCATTTCGTTTGCGTTGAAATGGGCAAGAACAGTTTCTTCTTCACTTTAATGCATGCTCGGTCTTATGCTGTCTAATGGGAATGTAAATGAAATAGATACTGGAATTGCTAATAATGTATATTGACACTTTTTATGCCCACGCCATCTATAGATGCGAGGGACGGGGTCATATAGTGATTGTCCTGTCCGTTCGTGTTTTGTGTGCCTACGTGCGTTAAGGGTTGGTCAGAATTTACAGCTTCGTTTATCAGCAACACTACATACAGTGGAGAAAACGTTACTCTTTCCCAATAAACGCGTTTACGCTACATATATAATTTCCCATGCAAACAATTTGGAGCCAGATCAGACGCCGGGTAACCCGGCGTCTGTTCAGGCTCCAAATGGTTTGCTGTACAGGTTAAAATCAACATTCAAAATTGTCCAAAAGTTGTCCTATTCGTCATTTTACATTGTATTGCAGTGCGTTTGCGTTTTGTTTGCGTTTAAACGGGAAAGAATAACATTTCTCCACTGTATACTTTAATACATGTACGTATACATTTGTTAATTTGAACCTTTACAAATCCACCCGTATAACCAAACCTTGATTTTGAACTTGACCTATTGTGGACTTAGATTCGGAATATATTGTCAATGAGGTCACCGGGGCAGCAATGTTTATTGAGCACAGTCTTGTTTGAAATAAATTGTAGACCAAGATCAGACAACTCACGAAGGAGCTGACTTGTCAGGGTGTAACACTGTTTTCTTATAAGAGCTGTCTAATACGGTTTTATGATGTTTCATGAGGGCCAGATGTGGTTCTGAGGGGCAGGCCACAATGGCACAAGAATTGGGATCACTGTATACGACTTAATGGGCTTCAACGTGAACTAGAAATTCTTTACCTTTGATTTTCCAGCAGGGGTTACAGGGGAGAATGTGTTATTCTTTCCCAATAAACGCGTTTACGCTAAAACTATTATTTGCAGTGCAAACAGTTTGGAGCCAGATCAGACGCCGGGTAACCCGGCGTCTGATCAGGCTCCAAACTGTTTACCACCAAGATAAACAAGAATTATCAAAATTGTCCAAAAGTTGTTCTTTTCTACGTTTTAGTGCTTTGCGTTTGCGTACGTTTGCGTTTAAACGGGAAAGAATAACAGATTCTCCACTGTAGATGTAAGCTTCTATATTTACATTCGCCCCATTCAATTTCATTGATAAAACTTGACGTTTAATTAGTATAGACGCAATTGCTGGAGGGGCGGGACTTGTGGACATCTGTCGCAAAGGAGGCAAGGTTTATGGGTCTGTTCTCCGCGAATCATCTTGTTTCTTTTGAATGTCGAAGCTTCAGTAATGCGGTTATGGCTGTTCCTGTCAAGGTACACATTATTCGTGTTAACAAATTCAAACATAGATTAAACATACACGCATACTAATAAAATGTTCATTTACTATTAGAAATTACAGCAAATATAATGTAAATATAAACAATGAACTGATGTTTTCGGCGTTTAAGTGAAATAAACGACAGACAAAAGTCAACAAATTTACCATGAATCGCGATTCATGGATTTTGCTGATCATTTTCTGTCGTTTATTTCGCTTAAACGCCGAAAAAATCATTTCTTAAGAATCCATATTTTATATATCTATCTCGATTACATGTATGAGATATGGATCCAGCAACTCTTCTCCTGTCATGACTTGTCGGCCTGGTGTCAGTTTATAATATGACTGGGTGGGGTACATGTATCATGCCATTAGTCTAATCTGTCTATAGCGTGATATCATAGTGTGACAGTATGGCAGCACTAAGAAACATGTAGTCCCTAGTATGGACGTCATCTCCATATTTCTGAAACACCGTTGTTTTGGCGATAAACCATACTTACATGTACTCACTCACTCAAACCATATACCTTAGCCCTTTCCCTTATAGAAGCGACTTTTAGCAAATGCATTTTATTCATCCGCTGAAGAAAATAGTTCCAATATAACCCGTAATGAGTATGTGTCATATTTACATGTAATACTTGCCTTATTCTAGCTGCTAAAAGCTTAAATCAGGCTGAAAGTAAAGCAGAATGCGCCATATGGCGCATTCTGCTTTACTTTCAACCTGCTTTAAGTAGTCACCTATTTTAAAACCTATAAACAGGATATCGGGTAATGGGTTAAAGAAAAATGGTTTATCGTCTTTTAAGGTTGACGATCCCTAATGAGATCGGACCAAATCGAAACTTTACGTACAGCGATCAGCGATTCTCGTCAACTGTGTGCACGTTCTCAACCATGCTAAACAATCCGCAGAGTACCGATATTCACCAACATTGGCCCGATCTCATTAGGTATCTTTAGGTGTCTTTAAGAAATGAACTGATTTGTTTCGGTGTTAAAGCGAAATATTTGCCGATCATTTTCTGTCGTTAATTTCGCTTAAAGCGACTCGCAACCAGATGGTGCGTTTGCAAAAATAAAATACTCAAATATAACCAAAAGAGTAGCATTATCGTGCATCTGGCATTGGAAAAATATGACAAGTCTAAAAACACTCTCTAGAAAAGTCTTCAAATCTTATTTTTTTCAGATATTTTCAATCGTTTTATCCATAGCGTCGAAAAACGCTATAGAAATTGATAACTGGCTCAGACATAAACCCGAGCCGATTTATGTAGTTGTATGTACTCTCCATCGCTACGCACTTATATACGTTAAATCGTCGCAGATATGTGAATCGTTCCGTGGCCCAGTGGGTCAAATGGTTTCCTTATTTTGCCTTATGTCCGCCAATGCCGGGTTCGAATCCCACCAGAGCTCAATATTTTTTTTTTATTGAAAATGCATTTTTTAAACAGAATGTCTTATCCTAAACTAATTCTTACCCGTTTATATAAGCGTTTGTCACATACAGTGGAGAATCTGTTATTCTTTCCCGTTTAAACGCAAACGTACGCAAACGCAAAGCACTAAAACGTAGAAAAGAACAACTTTTGGACAATTCTGATATTTCATGTTTATCTTGGTGGCAAACAGTTTGGAGCCTGATCAGACGCCGGGTTACCCGGCGTCTGATCTGGCTCCAAACTGTTTGTATTGGAAATAATAGTTTTAGCGTAAACGCGTTTATTGGGAAAGAATAACAGATTCTCCACCGTATTTACAAATTACTATTTTAATGCTAAATCTGGTTGCGAGTCTCTTTAAACGCCGAAAACAATTCACTGGTTCATTTCTTATATTTGCCTTTTATTTACTGTAATTTCTAGTATTAAGTCGGAACATTTTTATTAGTTTGCATGTATGTTTAATCCGAATTAGAAGTTGTTAACACGAATAATTTGTACCCTGTAGGAACAGTCATAACTGCATTACTGAAGCAACGCAACAAAATGATTCGCGGAGATCAGACCCATAAGCCCCGCCTTCTATGCGAAAGTCTACAAGTCCTGCCTGCCCCAATAAACGCGTTTACGCTTTTAAAAACTCGTGAGAAATGTCAAAGGTTGTAATTTTTTTCTTCTTAATGCTTTGCGTTTTGCGTTTTGTATGCGTTTAATCGGGAAAGAATTGTGCCCTCTCCAATATAAAAAAAATCCCCGTACAGTGGAGAATCTGTTATTCTTTCCCGTTTAAACGCAAACGTACGCAAACGCAAAGCACTAAAACGTAGAAAAGAACAACTTTTGGACAATTCTGATAGTTCATGTTTATCTTTGGCAAACAGTTTGGAGCCTGATCAGACGCCGGGTTACCCGGCGTCTGATCTGGCTCCAAACTGTTTGCAATAGAAATAATAGTTTTAGCGTAAACGCGTTTATTGGGAAAGAATAACAGATTCTCCACTGTACATGTACAAAAATGTATATGTAGTCGCTTAAAGCGGAAGTAGATACGGTGGCGAAGACGTTATTCTTTCTCGTTTAAATACGAACCAAACGCAAACTCAAAGCAATGAAATGGAGACTTGAGTGACAAACAGTTTAGAGCCTGATCAGACGACGGGTTACCCGGCGTCTGATCTGGTTCCAAACTGTTTGCAATATAAATAATAGTTTTAACCTAAACGGGATTATTCTGAAAAGAATATTGTCTTCTCCACTGTAGCTGAATTATTTTCACAATCTCTCCGACGGAAGCTAATACTAACAGATGTAACCAATTTGTAGCACTCCATCGGAGTAACGCAATTTGGACGACAGAAAACAGTGTCACAAATTGTCACAATAGTCATCATCTAGCTCTAGGACTCGCAAACTTCGCTTTTTTGTACAATTACAATTCAAGCTTTATTCGAGTAATTCTAGTTTTATGCAGTCGTTTGGCGCCTGTTGCAGTTACGACAATGCCAGTAGCTGATGTTTAAATGTTTCAGTGGAGAAGTTATTCTTACATAAAAAAGCGCGTTTTTGCTAAAACAATTACATGATCCTCGTGCAGCACGAGACCGCAACCGCTGCTAATCTTACGGATATGTTTAAACTATTATTTCCATTGCAAACAGGTTGGAGCCAGATCAGAAACCAGGTATCCCGGCGTCTGATCAGGCTTCAACCTGTTAGCCACTCAGATTAAAAAAGATAGTTAAAATATTCTACAAGTAATGATGTACAGTTTAATGCAAATGGAGTAAGCGTTTAAACGGGAAATAATCATTTCATATGTACTGTACATAATGCACAATACAGCTATCTATATCCCTGGCTGACTGTGTGGAAATCATCGAGTACAATGATAATCCCATTTAAAGTTTTCAATCTAAAAATAACTCGGCCAGGTCAGAAGAAAACATAGAAACAACTTTTTAGCAGGAGTGCGTTTAGTGGGAAAGAATATTGTCTTCTCTTTGGTATCAGTGAGTGCCGGTAAGTGATGAAACAGAGAGACCTTCGTCCAATAAAGAAATTCAAATATTGTTGTCTTGCTGACTTCATATTCTTCTCACCGTTCCCAAAGGAGTCGGAATCTGATTCCGATGTATTGGTATTGTTTCTTAGATACTGCCATATCACGCACAAACTGTCCCTAACCTCTATAGTGGAGAAAAACGTTATCATAGAATGCTATAAATTTATAGTGTTCCCTCCTTAAAACAGCCCTCTCAACAACGATTCCCTACCAACAATAACGCTTGCCGTTCTTCCCTCCATACAGTGGAGAATCTGTTATTCTTTCCCGTTTAAGAAACGCAAACGTACGCAAACGCAAAGCGCTAAAACGTAGAAAAGAACAACTTTTGGACAAGTCTGATATTTCATGTTTATATTGGTGGCAAACAGTTTCGAGCCTGATCAGACGCCGGGTTACACGGCGTCTGATCTGGCTCCAAACTGTTTGCACTGCAAATAATAGTTTTAGCGTAAACGCGTTTATTGGGAAAGAATAACACATTCTCCACTGTACAATACAATTATGTCCATCCAATTCACGGCTACAATGTCGTCTAAAATTGTCGTCTGCTGTTTTTCTCAAATTTACATAATGGACATTTTGACAGAAAAGTTAATGACGAGTGACAAACAGCTTGAATCCAGATCAGACGTCGCGTTACGCGGCGTCTGATCTAGGGTCAAGCTGTTTGCAAATGTAAGCCAAGTTCTCTCCCTATAACGACTCCCTCCGAACAACGCACATATTTCTTTGTGGATCCGATTGGGTGTTGTTGTAGAGAGGGAGCGCTGTATAAAACATGTTTTTGAAAACTGTCCATTGGTGGCAAACAGTCTGGAGTCTGATCAGACGCCGATTAACTCGGCGTTTAAACTGGCTCAAAACTATTTGCAAAGGTTATCACTAGTTTTGCACCAAGCTTCAGAAAAGGGGAGTATTTTTAAAACTAAAATCCTTATTTCTGCCCCAAATCCTATGGTTGGCTATGCATTAGAATATTCTTTTCGATGTGATTTTAATGTGTACATGAAATCATGCCATAGGGTTTGATGCAGAAATTAAAGAGAGAAACATCTGCAAACCTTTAGTTTACTTTTATTTTCTCTTATCTGGACCTCTGATTGTCAAAAACATGTGTTAGGAAAGTTTACATGTTTTCTCTACTGTATATACAATGTGTTAACAGTGTTTCTTATAAATAGTGCCATATCACGAACAAACTGTCTCGAAACTAAAAAAACATCTCGCATGCTACAAAATGGCCTGATACAGTGGAGAAAACGTTATTCTTTCCCAAAAAAGGCGTTCAAGCTATAAAACTATTATTTCCATTGCAAACAGTTTGAAGCCTGATTAGACGCCGTGTAACCCGGCGTCTGATCATGCTCCAAACTGTTTGCTACTCAGGTAAACATGACATGTCAGAAGTGTCGAAAGGTTGTCTTTTCTACGCTTGATTGCGATGCGTTTCGTTTGCGTTTAAACGGGAAAGAATAACGTTTTCTCCACTGTATGTTTTAGCAAAAAATATAACATAATGATATTGTCTGTAGCAATTCTAAAGGAAGATTTATCTTTAATTTGTGAAATTTGCAAATGAGATAACAGTCGAACTTAGTTATATCGAACTCAATTAAGTCGAAACATATCCTTAAATGTATTTCAAAGTTAAAGCGTGGTCCAGAGCAGCGGCACCATGTCTGGATCTATACTGTTTGACCCTCACAAGAATATACAGAATGTGTTACATGTAAAAGGGCGTTTGCCAGTGTACACCTCGATCATACCCTGCGATTACGACTTTGCTATGTCTACACTGTTTGGAAATGCAATATCTCTAGGTTCCACATGGCACGGATCAAATATATTTCATATGGCAGATGTTGTTATTTGAGATGCAGTGGAGAATCTGTTATTCTTTCCCGTATAAACGCAAACGTACGCAAACGCAAAACACTAAAACGTAGAAAAGTACAACTTTTTGACAATTCTGATAATTCATCTTTTTCTTGGTGGCAAACAGTTTGGAGCCTGATCAGACGCCGGGTTACCCGGCGTCTGATCTGGCTCCAAACTGTTTGCAGTGAAAATAATAGTTTTAGCGTAAACGCGTTTATTGGGGAAAGAATAACGTTTTCTCCACTGTACACCCACGTTATTATTTCCCATTTAAACGCAAACGAGACGGAATTGCATTGCAATAGAATGAAGAAATGGACGCCTTTTTGACAATTCTGACCATTCATGTTATTCTTGGTGATAAACAGTTTGAAGCCAGATTAGACGCCGGGTAACACATGGTTACTCGGCGTCTGATCTGGATGCAACCTGTTTGCAATGGAAATAATAGCTTTAGTTTAAACGCGTTTATTGGGAAAGAATAACGTATTCTCCACTGTATGTTAATGCTCATTAAACGAACTTGTAAAAATCTAATAAGCGACCTTTTTAAGACGAATATAATAAAAGCCAATATCATATGACAGAAAGTGTCGGGTTGGTACATACAGTGGACAAGATGCTAGACGCGTTTATGCTAGATAATTGAAACTATTGAAAACAGTTTGGAGCCTGATCAGACGCCGGGTAACCCGGCGTCTGATGAGGCTCTAAACTCTTTTGCCTCAACATTTTCCAATAGATTATATATATTATATTTAATTGCATAAAGTATAGATTCGTCTTCCGCACTGTATGAAGGAAGGTGTTGGGTTCACTATATGTATACAGTCGCAACTCGTTCAAATCCAACAATTACCAGAATACTACATGTACAGTGGAGAAAACGTTATTCTTTCCCAATAAAAGCGTTTACATTAAATATATAACTTCACATGCAGACAGTTTGTAGCCAGATCAGACGCTACAAAACATACAGGTTTAAATCAACATTCAGAATTGTCCAAAAATTGTCATTTTCTTCATTTTATTGCAGTGCGTTTGCGTTTCGTTTGCGTTCAAACGGGAAAGAATATGAAACATTTTTTCCACTGTATGTATAATATACATGTAAGACGTTATTCGTTCCAATTTCCGTTTGCTTTCAAACAATTATATGCATGTACATTGCATTGCAATAAAATGTAGAAATGGACACCCGGCGTCTGATCTTGCTCCAAACTGTTTGCTAATCATATGAAACTACATTTTAAGTTCCAAACTGTTTGATATTTTTAGGGAATTAGATCAACAATATATATATATATATAACGTTCGCGACAGCATACATTTAAACCAATTTCGCCAGTCGTGGAATAAATTAGATACGTATAAAGTTGTGGAGTAAAGGGTTAAGCGAAAAAATAAAATGCTCGATAAGTTTGTTATCTTATCCGTTTTCAGCACATCATCTTGAATAGGAAAGCAGATTGTTTTAACCCTAAAGGGCAATACATATATTTTCAATGTCAAGTTTCTCATTTTTCTTTTGAACGAATCTGAACGCTTAACGCAAAGCACTACACGCCGAAAATAACATGGATTGGCCAGTTTATGTTGATTTGTACAGTGGAGAAATCGTTATTCTTTCCCGTTTAAATGCAAACGAAACGCAAACGCATTGCAAAAAAAGAAGAATGTGACAACTTTTGGACAATTCTGAATGTTGATTTTAACCTGGACAGCAAACAGTTTGGAGCCGGATCAGACGCCGTGTTACTCGGCGTCTGATCTGGCTCCAAACTGTTTGCATGGGAAATTATATATTTAGCATAAACGCGTTTATTGGGAAAGAATAACGTTTTCTCCACTGTAGAGGTGTTTTTAAAAATATTTTAGAAAATTTAGATTTAAATAAACAGTGCGTCAGTTGGCGCCTGAGGGGGGGATCAGGGTCTTTACTGTTTGCAAAGTAGACATAGATATATATTGGTTTTCAGTGTAGAATCGGTGAACCAAAACATATCTGCTTTCATCATGCAAACATCACAAACACGGTGTACATGTACGCCGCATGAGGGCTGTTGGAATCATGCATATGAGAGCGCAATTCAATGATTTCAAATTTCAAAACAACGCTCTATAGAATTTCACAATCGATTGTGGTTATCTGCCAATTAATCATGTCTCTTTTTAATAAAAGAGGATTATATTGCAAGTTCTATAACCCCCTATACTGTCCCACAATATATATCATCCGCATGAATGGGGGAGCGGGGAGGGGTAGACAGTTTGTATCCTGATCAAACGCCCATGTGTAACTCGGTCTTTGATCAGGACTCATTCTGCATGACATTCATGTCAAATGCTTTTTAGCCCAAAAATGGCTAAATGCAAACTTTGAAACACAAAAGCTTTTCATTCTTCGGAAGCCCTTATGTGCCATACACCTCAAAACGGTTTTATATACATATATACACGTAGGGTACAAGTGCGCTGAGAATATAATAATAATAATAATAATAATAATAACGACTTTATTTCATGTGGATTACATATTTGGTATCGAATAAACAAACCAATTTTCAATATGGTCCACAGACAAAATTAACATATATACAACACGAAGGAACACAATTACAAATCAGTATTTTTTTTAAAAAACTTTTGCAAACAGAGTGGACCCTGAAAAGACAGTTCCTGTAGGAGCTATCCACAGGGACCACTCTGTTTACTTAAAGAATTTTAAAGATTAAAAGCTGAAAACAGTAATGCATAGGTGTCATTCTGAGAATTCAAGATTTGTTATCTATACATGAATATTGAATAGGTAGAGGCAATATAAAGCCCAAACAAAACGATGATTTAACATATACCACGTATAGTGGAGAAATTCATTTCCGTTTACACATGTAAGAGATAGCGAAACGCAAATAAAAAATGCAATGGAACGTCGAAAATTATATACATATTTTTTTTAAATATTATAATGAATTATTTTAATCTGAGTAGCAAACCGATTGGGCCTGATTATATCGCGGATTACCCGGCGTCTGATCTGGCTCCAAACTGTTTGCAATGAAAATAATTGTTTAAGCATGAACGTGTTTACATGTATGAGGAAAGAATATCTTTTCACTATAGCTGACATTGACATAACCATACCCTGTACCTGAAACAAAATTGATCACTGCATGTATTGCTAATAGAAAGTATTGATTTCGTCTGGTGTCACCAACTAAACTATTTTTCTTCATGTCTATAGAAGTTAATGGTCTCTTTTGTCGAACTTCTTGTTTTTAATTTATGTATTTTCAAGCAACAGGTACAATGGAGAAGACGTTATTCGCTCCCGTTTAAACGCAAACGAAACGCAAACGCACTGCAATAAAATTTAGAAAAATATAACTTTTTGACAGTTCTGAATGTTCATTCGAACCTAGACAGTAAACAATTTGGAGCCTTCCAGACGCCGGGTTACCCTGCGTCTGATCAGGCTCCAAACTATTTGCATTGGAAAAAACGTTTTAGCGTACACGCGTTTATTAGGAAAGAATAGTGTTTTCTTCATTGCATCAAATTACAGTGGAGAAGACGTTATTTATTCCCAATAAACGCGCGTGTTAACACTATTATTTACCATTGCAAACAGTTTCGAGCCATATCAGACGCCGGGTAACCCGGCGTCTGATCAGGCTCCAAGCTGTTTGCCACTCAGATTGAAATAAATCGTGAGAAAAGTCAAAAATATGTATTCTTTCACAGTTTAATGCATTTTAATTGCGTTTGCGTTGCATTATCGTTTAAACGGGAAAGAATATAATGTCTTTCCCACTGTAAGTTTTTAGACCGAGGTTCGAAGTGTCAGAGAATAGGTTATTCTTTCCCGTTAAAAAGGAATCGAAACGCAAACGCATATAACACTAAAAGGTAGAAAATGTCATGTTTTATATATTTCTTACTATTCCTTTTGATCTGAGTGGCAAACAGTTTGGAGCCTGTTAAGACGTCGGGTTACCCGGCTTCTGATCTGGCTCCATACTGTTTGCGATGGAAATAAACGTTTTACCGTAAACGCGTTTATTGGGAAAGAATAACGTTCTCCACTGTACATGTAAGTGGTTCTATCGAAAAGGAGTTAGGCATCTCCCGTGTCCCTCTGTATCCACTTCACCCTCTCTCTGGGACGTTCAGTTAACGTAAAATTGGCAGAAACTGGCGTAATGATATTTGTTATTTTACTCTTAAACGCATCGTAATGCCGTTTAGTATTGACACTTTCTTGAAAGAATTGATGATTTATTGAAGCTCGGATGACAATACTTTGGATTCCGGTGAGCAGACGCCGGGTTACTCGGCGTTTGATTAGGTGACAAACTATTTGCAAATGGACATAATTGTTTAAGCATAAACGCGTCTTTTGGGAAATAATGTCTTCTCGTAGCAGAATAAGGATTAATGGGGCGGCTGGTTCGTAGTCTGTTGTCTGCTTTTCATCAATAGCAATACAATGCTATCAATTCAATTTGCTTCGACAAATCACCAAGAATCTTATATTGATCAACTCCAACTGAGTGATGAAATGAAACTCGAGCGAGTCAGCGAGTCAGCCCTTTTGTGCCCACGATTCCACATAGGGGATATGGGCAAACAGTGTAGACTCTGATCAGACGCCACATAATGACAGCTTAAAGCAAGGTGAAAGTATAAAGGATATTACATGAGTGTTCATAATTTATTGGATTTATTAAACGAGTCTTTTAGAAAACGATAAAAACGAGGTTTTGCCGAGTTTTTATCGTTTTCTAAAACGACGAGTTTGATAAATTCAATAAATTATTAACACGAATGTTATATTCTTTTTATAACATAACATAGAAATATTATTTATCGCAGCCTTAGCGGTCAAGAGAATGCTAAGCGCGATATAAGTAGATTCTAGATCTATACAGGAAAAAAGTTGTTCCAAATTAACCCCGTTCACTAGCATAATGTTTATGCTGTTATATGTTTTAATAAACACTTTCATGTAGATCTAATATTGATTAATTACACAAAAAAATCTATAAATTGAATCTACATGATGGAATGAAGACGTTGGAAATCGAACACATAGAACGCATTTTAATGACGTCACAAGTAAACGACGTCGTGGCGTACCTCATTTGCATAGTTATATAACTAGTTATATATGACATTTAAACAACGGGTGTTATTAAACGTTCACGCCGTCTGTTATGTTATAAAAATGTTAAAGCATGGGAGAATCCACTGGGCGCAAATGGGTTAAAGGCAACTACAGTGTTCCCTCTCTTTAGCAACACCCAACGGGAGACAAATAATATTTGCGTTGATCGGAGGGGGTCGTTACAGGGAGGGAAATTGGCTTATATTTGCTAACAGCTTAAATCCAGATCAGACGCCGCGTTACGCGGCGTCTGATCTGGATTCAAGCTGTGTGTCACTCGTCATTAGTTTTTTTTGTCAAAATGTATATTATGTAATAGCTTTGAGAAAAACAGCAGACGACAGTTTTCAGCAGACGATATTGCAAAAGTGAAAGTGTTAAGCATATAAATGTCTTGTTTGGGGATCAGCGACAAGAATCATTGTAAGGAGGGAGTCGTTGTTGGGAGGGCCGTTGTACGGAGGGAACGCAGTATATTTTTATTTTCTATTTGCATGAACCGAAACCGCTAACGCAATGTAACGGTGTTTATTATTACAGTGGAGAAAAAGTTATTCTTTCCCGTTAAAACGCAAACGAAACGCGAACGCACTGCAAACAAATGAAGAAAATTATAACTTCTTAACAATACTGATTGTTGATTTTAAATTGGACAGCAAACAGTTTAGAGCCTGATCAGACGCCGGGTAACCCGGCGTCTGATCTGGTTCCAAACTGTTTGCATGGGAAATAATATATTTAGCGTAAACGCGTTTGTTGGGAAATAATAACGTTTTCTTCACTGTGTTTTCATGTAAGCCAGGTGGCTGCATGCTTGGAGCGGTTTCTGTTTATCATCCATCTTGCTTTAAGCTCAGCTCAGCTCAGCAAAAGCTCAAATCTGACCAATCAAATACATGAGAACGATATCAGACTCAACTCAAAAGCTTTATAACCTTGAGACCTGGTACACGTATAAATTATAACGAGATTGGAGCCAGAGCAGACTCTGGGTTAAACAACATTTTGTCTGGATTCAAACTGTTTGCAATAACTATAAAAACATCCGTCGCAGCGTAAAGAAAAATAATAAACTTCTAAAATTCTCTTTGGGAACCATCATTTGATGCTCAAAAACAGCCACTTTAGACTATGCAATTAGGCCCTGCCGGCTGAAGGGAACGCTCCCCCACTTATTGGCTCTAGATCGTTAATAGACTATTATAGCATGGTTAAGAGACGTGAAAACGAATCAAAGAAAATAAAGAAATTTATAAAGAAATTTAACCCTTTCGGCGCCGAAGTCGCATAAATGCGACTTGACAAACAGTTTGAATCCTGATCATACGCCGCGTGACGCGGCGTCTGATCAGGATCCATACTGTTTGACAATCATATCGATATTTGTTTAAGTCACACTACCTTAAATCTTACTTTGAAACGTTCTTACAGAGGGCAGTGTTGAAACAGACAACAAACACTGATGAAGGGGTAAAAATACTCACGATTAATTTGGCACCGAAAGGGTTAAGTCTTTACCACCCATGGGCTGGCGTCTGTTTAAATGTATTTACGTCTGTAACAGTTTTAAAGAGCTGGTGAACATACATTAAGCTTATCATAGAGGGGCCTTAAATCACAGGAATTGTATAACAATGCTTAACACATTTGTGGAGTAGTGTTCAGTTTTAAAGACCTACATGGATTTGATTGTGCAATGCAGTACAGTGGAGGATCTGTTATTCTTTCCCGTTTAAACGCAAACATACGCAAACGCAAAGCGCTAAAACGTAGAAAAGTACAACTTTTTGACAAGTCTGATAATTCATGTTTGTCATGGTGGCAAACAGTTTGGAGCCTGATCAGACGCCGGGTTACCCGGCGTCTGATCTGGCTCCAAACTGTTTGTATTGTAAATAATAGTTTTAGCGTAAACGCGTTTATTGGGAAAGAATAACAGATTCTCCACTGTAAAACCAGTATTCAACGAGAATTCAAGATAAACTTGAAAACACTGGAAAAGAGAATATGCTTTCCGGCTTAACCCTTTCATTGCCAAAGTTTTCGTGAGATGTTTACCCCTTCACTGTTTCATTGTCGTCCGCTTCAATTTTGTTGTCTTCAATGTCGTTTCAAAGTTTAAAAAAATGGGAAATTATAAATTTACTTGGAAAGAATAACGTTTTCTCCACTGTATTTTTCGCATGTACATTATAAATGACGAGTATACTCGTCGATAGGGTTGGATATGCTAACATGTGTTTTCAGATGAGGAACTAAGAGTATTTGAAGACGACACAATCTTAAGAGATAAACCTTAATTTGCGATGCACAACTAAGCTACAATATAATTCCCCCAACAACATGCATCAAAAAGACAAGTTTGTTCAAAGCATGAAACTCCTTTGCTTGTCAACAGAACGATTGGACTGGTATGTTCAAACAGTTTGGACCAAGGTCAGACGCCGCGTAGCGCGGCGTCAGATCTTGGTCCTAACTGTTTAACACTCGTAAACTGATTCTTCAATTAAAAGAACACATATCTTAATTTGACAAAGTTGGCATACAGTAATTTCAAAGCGGACGATTGAAATACTTTTGCAGCTGTATATTGGGTATCATCTTTGAAAGTCACCAAGCGAAACTTTCGATAATATAAGGGCGTTGAAAACGAAGCTCATGGAAAAAAGAGGCGAAAATTAGACACTGATTTATATCATTATGTCATTCCTTTTCATGAAAATATATAGACATTCGATATAGACAGTATACGAGCTAGCGTGAACACGTATTGTGATTTTTCTATTCATAAATATTTGTACAGTCAAACCTTGATTACACGCACTAACTACAGTGGAGAATTTGTGTTATTCTTTCCCAATAAACACGTTTACGCCAAAACGTTTATTTGTTTTGCAAACAGTTTGGAGCCAGATCAGACGCCGGGTAACCCGGCGTCTGATCAGGCTCCAAACTGTCTGCCACTCAGATCAAAATGAATTGTAAGAAATATATAAAACTTGACATTTTCTGCGTTTTAGTACTATGCGTTTGCGTTTCGTTTGCGTTCAAACGGGAAAGAATAACGTATTTTCTATCTATTTATTTCTATTTCTATTTATTACTTCTCGCCATTGATACTATATACTGTATTTTTCACTGTATACCTGTACATGTGTAATACAGTACTCGAATATATCTATATTTCTACAGTTACATGTACTTTGTAAATATTGTACATACTGTATGGATAGTGTACATGTGCATACATGTATCCGTGTCGCACGCTATGCATCTTGACATATCACCTGCATTCAATTTCCAGTTGGCTTTCAGGCATTATACAGTGGAGAATCTGTTATTCTTTCCCGTTTAAACGCAAACGTACGCAAACGCAAAACACTAAAACGTAGAAAAGTACAAGTTTTTGACAATTCTGATAATTCATCTTTATCTTGATGGCAAACAGTTTGGAGCCTGATCAGACGCCGGGTTACCCGGCGTCTGATCTGGCTCCAAACTGTTTGCAGTGAAAATAATAGTTTTAGCGTAAACGCGTTTATTGGGAAAGAATAACACATTCTCCACTGTACTTTGTAAATATTGTACATACTGTATGGATATTGTACATGTGCATACATGTATGCGTGTCGCACGCTATGCAGCTTGACATATCACCTGCATTCAATTTCCAGTTCGCTTTCAGGCATTATAATTCAATTCTTTTTCTCACCTAAAGCGTCTGTATTCAAAGAATGGATGTTCAAACTTGTTTAATTTTGTAAAATATCTGAATATTAAATCAAACGCCTCAGACCTTGGTGAGACGGCGTGCAGTGCCCACAGCATTTTGATGACTGTTAATTACCTATTTCAAGGACATACATGAATATATGCATGTATAATTATGATGTAGCTTTGACCTTTGTAATGTAATTGGTCTGGGTTTCTCAGGACACGGCTTTTACATACACATGTACGGTACATGTACATTTGTACATGTACAGTGGAGAATCTGTTATTCTTTCCCGTTTAAACGCAAACGTACGCAAACGCAAAGCACTAAAACGTAGAAAAGAACAACTTTTGGACAATTCTGATAATTCATGTTTATCTTGGTGGCAAACAGTTTGGAGCCTGATCAGACGCCGGGTTACCCGGCGTCTGATCTGGCTCCAAACTGTTTGCAGTGAAAATAATAGTTTTAGCGTAAACGCGTTTATTGGGAAAGAATAACAGATTCTCCACTGTATCTATATTTCTACAGTTACATGTACTCTGTAAATATTGTACATACTGTATGGATATTGTACATGTGCATACATGTACATGTATGCGTGTCGCACGCTATGCATCTTGACATACCACCTGCATTCAATTTCCAGTTGGCTTTCAGGCATTATAATTTAATTCTTTTTCTCACCTAAAGCGTCTGTATTCAAAGAATGGATGTTCAAACTTGTTTAATTTTGTAAAATATCTGAATATTAAATTAAACGACTCAGACCTTGGTGAGACTGCGCGTTATGCCCACAGCATTTTGATGACTGTTAATTACCTATTTCAAGGACATACATGAATATATGCATGTATAATTATGATGTAGCTTTGACCTTTGTAATGTAATTGGTCTGGGTTTCTCAGGACACGGCTTTTACATACACATGTACAGTGGAGAATCTGTTATTCTTTCCCGTTTAAACGCAAACGTACGCAAACGCAAAACACTAAAACGTAGAAAAGTACAACTTTTTGACAATTCTGATAATTCATCTTTATCTTGATGGCAAACAGTTTGGAGCCTGATCAGACGCCGGGTTACCCGGCGTCTGATCTGGCTCCAAACTGTTTGCACTGCAAATAATAGTTTTAGCGTAAACGCGTTTATTGGGAAAGAATAACAGATTCTCCACTGTACATGTACCAATCGACATTAAAGCTTCATGCTGCCTGAAAGGTTTCCTTTGCATCTGATTATAAATGACCATTTAATCTTCTCAGCGTTATAAA
The DNA here is from genome assembly GCA_922989275.2 of Gari tellinella. Classification (NCBI taxonomy): domain Eukaryota; kingdom Metazoa; phylum Mollusca; class Bivalvia; order Cardiida; family Psammobiidae; genus Gari; species Gari tellinella. Next base: position 69,220,211 of record OV277858.1, on the reverse strand, counting down.
ATATCATGATTTAAAACTGTCGTCTGCCTTCATATTGTCAGATTCAGGCTTTAGGCATTTTGACTGAAGATACATGTTAAAAAATGGTTTCTCGGCGTCTTATCAGGCCCAGTTTGTTAATACTTTTCCGGCCCGTTTAAAAGCAAACGTGACGCAAACGCATTTGCACTATTTCATTTAAATGTAGAAATGATTAAAAACAAATCAAACACTACATTTTGATCTGGGTGGAAAACGATTGGACCCATGTCAGACGCCGACGTCTAGTCTGTCTGGAGACTGTTTGCTATGGACATTATTCTTTCAGCATAAAAGAGTTTATTGAGAAAAAATAACATTTTCTTCACTTGCGTTGTTCTTGGCTGTACATGTACAGCCATGTGCTATATGCAGTAATGAATCATGTTTGACTGAATATTATTACATGTAGATACAGTATGCGAAAAGAATGAAGCTGCATTAATCGTGATTTTATCAAAGATACGCTTCTTACCATAAAGCCAGATGTCACCCAAGGCGGGGAAAGATACATGTATAGCAGAATTATTATACCAGATTTATATAGCGATTACAGATGATTCAGTTATACCTATTTATTGCTTTGCTTGTAAATTTGTATTTAGTGACCGCTTTTAAATGCAAGTTGGGCTGTGTCTGTGGAGGTACATTTACGAAACGTCGTACGACAAAATATTGTCGTAGCTCAGATTATAAATTTCCCAATTACATGTATTATTTATTTCCCCATCTAATCCTATCTTGTGACATCTCTTTGGAATCGTCTTGAAAAGACGATACCAAAGAGATGTTACAAGACAGGATTAATTGGAGAAATAAGAAATAAGATGTATTTGAAAGTTTGGACTTACATGTACGACCGTTTTTGTCATACGACGTTTAGTAAGACGGGCCCAAGGTGACTGCAGTAAAGCAATGTGAACGTAAAAACAGAAAGCTATTTTAGGAGCTTTCTGTTTTACGAACACCTTCATGTAAGCTGTCAACTGTCTTTTATGCAGTCAATTAATCTTATTTTATTGGTTTTAACCCATTACCCCATAAATACGCCCTTTTACGCCTCTAATTTATTCCTACACTGAAAGAATTATTTCCATTTTATACAGTTATGAATATGTATCATGAAAAATATTTTCTATCTCCTAGCAGGTGCTAGCTTAAAGCAGGCTGAATGTAAAGCAGAATGCGCCTTAAGGCGCATTCTGCTTTACTTTAAACCTGCTTTAAGTGGTCCACTATATTCAAAACTAGAAACAGGCTATGGGGTAATGTGTTAATAGAGAGGTTTTACTGTATTTCTCAAGAAGGCTGTGCAGTCGAACTTTTGGTACCGTCACTCATTACTCAAGAGAATGAAAATTCATAGTCTTTAGCATAACTGAAAGCTTAACCCTTTACCTAATGGCGTGTTTCTAGTTTTGAAAAAAGGTGACTATATACAGCAGGTTGAAAGTAAAGCAGAATGCGCCTTAAGGCTCATTCTGCTTTACTTTCAGCCTGCTTTAAGCTACCACCTGCTAGAATAAAAAACAATATTCATTATGATACATATTTATAACTGTATAAACTGGAACTATTTTTTTTCAGCGGAAGAATAAACTGAATGTTCTAAAAGGCGCTTGTATTTGGGGAAAAGGGTTAATGCAGAAAAAAGGAACAGCAGAAAGATCCTATAGGGGAAATTTACCTTTGCTCTGCATTAAGCAGTGACATGAATTTTCAGATCCAAATGCTTAATAAAGTAGCCGTTTTACACAAGTTTGACTGTATACATGTACCATGATAAAAAGCAGACGATAATACATGTATACGTATCAAGCAGACGACAAATCTACATGTAATTCTTACGGAAATTGGAAATTTATACAGCGTGAAAAGTACATGTGACAACGTAATAAGCAGTTATATCATAGGGTTATAGTCGATACAGTGGAATAGGTTTAATATTAACTTATACTGGAGGATATAATTCATTGAACAGTGCTGTTTCACGTGTGTGATAAAGTGTGGATTTAATGATACGGGAGTTTACCTCACTTATATACTACTGGTATTATTAAGTATTTGAGGCGTTCAAGTTTCAGTTTTACAAATGTACAAGTATATAGTCTTGATATTCAGGGGCCCGTTTCATAAAACTTCGAACGACAAATATTGTCGTAAGTCAGATTATATAAACGTCTCAATTATTTTTTATTTCTCCAACTAATCCTGTCTTGTGACATCTCTTTGGAATTGTCTTGAAAAGACGATGCCAAAGAGATGTCACAAGACAGGATTATATAGAGAAATTAGAAGTTAAATGTATTTAAAGTTTTGACTTACGATCGTTTTAGTCGTACGAAGTTTTACGAAACGGGGCCCTGGTTTATCAAAAGGATATTCCTGGGTTGCTTAAAATTGGAGGAAAGTAAATCAGAAAGTTCCTGTCTGAGATTTATTGATTTAATGTAAAGAAGATTCGTTTGTAGTATTTAGAAGAGATGCCTGCTTAGTGTAGGCCTACTTTGGAGACGTTTTACGTTCCCGTTCAATATCATACGCAATGCAATAAAATGGAGAAAATGGTAATATTTTGAAAAAATCTTACTATTTATGTTAATTTGAGTGGCAAACATTTTGACCTGATCAGACGCCGGATTACCCGGCGTCTGATCTGGCTCCAAACTGTTTGTAATGGAAATAACAGTTTTAGCCTTCATTATAAGTAGTGCGCTTATTCGGAAAGAATATCGTCTTTTCCACTATAGGAAACGACAATGATGACAACTCGTATCGAAGCGTTATGCGTTGCTTTTGCATTGTATAACGGTTTCACTGTCACTGACGCCAAAAGGTGTTTTAGCAAACAGTTTGGATCCTGATCAGACACCGCTTTAAGCGGCGTCTGATCAGGACCCAAACTGTTTGACACTCGTTTCGGAATATTGTCAATTATAATTTTCTTCATTTTATTGTAGTGCGTTTACATTTCGTTTGCGTTTAAACAGAGAAAAAATAGTTTTCTCCACTGTAACACCATATGATTTGGTGCTGACATGAATGTATTCAGTTTACTCCCTCTTATCTTGGGCTCTGATTTTAAAGGCGTAAAATGCGTACAGTGGAGAATGTGTTATTCTTTCCCAATAAACGCGTTTACGCTAAAACTATTATTTGCAGTGCAAACAGTTTGGAGCCAGATCAGACGCCGGGTAACCCGGCGTCTTATCAGGCTCCAAACTGTTTGCCACCAAGATAAACAAGAATTATCAGAATTGTCCAAAAGTTGTTCTTTTCTACGTTTTAGTGCTTTGCGTTTGCGTACGTTTGCGTTTAAACGGGAAAGAATAACAGATTCTCCACTGTATGTATGTAATGATAGGTTAATATCAAGTGATTGCTTACCACAAGTGTGACTGTAACGTATCGTTTACTGATTATGACCCAATAGAACAAGCACACTCGATTAGCCCATCGACAATATCCAGGCAATTTATGACATATCCTAGCTACTACAATCATTATAGAACAAAGCAAACAAAACTTCTGTGATGTGGTTATGCAAGCAAAGTTTATCCTGATTAGAAGGTACTAGTATTAACACCTTTACAGCGATATTGCCACATGCTTAAACATGCTGTCTGCTTTTATATTTCCTTGCTCCCGCACGACATAGTCTGAGGCATACTGGTTTTGGTCTGTCTGTCTGTTTTTCTGTCTGTCCACAACTTTTAACCTTGGTCATAACTTGGTATTTTTGTCTGCCTGTCCACAATTTTAAACGTTTTAAACATTTCAGAACTACATGCATGTGAAAAAGACTTCATATTTGGCATGTGTACTCAACTCAAGAAACTATTGAGCTTAGTGAACGTTGGTCATGGTAGAAAAGGGTCATGGTCACTTTTAGGTCAACTAGGCTGAATTTAACACTGGCCAAACCTTTTGAATTCCATGTGATAAAGACTTCATGAAAATTAAAAAAAGCATGTGTTTATTCCACTCCAGAAGCATATTGAGCTTAGGTTAAGTTAGGACATGTCGGACAAAGGTCAAGGTCATTTGATGGTCATGGTCTTGTTAGGATATTCACGGTTTGCATAGGAAACATGTACTGTCAACAAATACACTGTTTCAAAGGGCACATATATGCGTTAAACGCTGATATCTGCATCTAATTTAGTGGTTGTATAAGAGTGGTTACGCTATACAGTGGAGAAGACGTTATTCTTTCCAGTGGAAACGAAACGAAACGCAAACGCAGTGCAATACAATGTGAATAGAGACAACATTTTGAAAATTCTGATTATTAGTTTTTAATCTGAACAGCAAACAGTTTGGAGCCAGATCAGACGTCGGGTTACCCGACGTCTGATCTTGCTCCAAACTGTTTGCATTTAGAAATAATAGTTTTAGCATAAACGCGTTTATTGAGAAACAATAACGTTTTCTCCACTGTATCACTTATAGTTGGGTTAACTCGCCCCAGCCAAGTGGATAATTCAAACTCTGTTTGCCATTATATCTTGAGATTGAAGATCCTTTTCACAATGAAAACCGTTATAAGATCATATATGTAATCTATCAAACACACTCGGCGCTTGAAATTACATTCTTCTTTGATCCGAAAAAAAATTCACGGATAAGCAAAACGGAGAAAATTCGAAGTATATTATATTTATCATATATAGTACTCTAGGCAACATTCGTTCGCTTGTGAGATACAATACTCCATTCGTACAACGGCCCCGAACAACGATTCCATCCTAACAACAATGCTTCCCGCTGTTCCCAAGACATAACACTTATGCCTTACGCTATCGCTGCTGCAATGTCGTCTGCTTACAATTGTCTTGTCGTTTGTCGTTTTCTAAAAGTTACGTTTTGAACATTTTGGCAGAAGAAACATAAAGACTAGTTCCAAACAGTTTGAACCCAGTTCAGACGCCGCGTTACGCTACGGGTCTGGATCCATAGTGTTTGCAACAAATTCACAAATTAACACAAAATTAATTCACTCAAACTACAGCCAAACATTATTAAAACATTTTAATCTGATTTTTTCTCTTTCTTTATCTAAATGTATATCTATATAGCTCTGTTTATCTGCCTGTTTCTATTCGTCTGTCTGTCTGTCCGTATGTCTCTATGTCCGTCTGCATGTATGTCGATCTGTCGATTGTTGTCTCTCCTCTTAAAATATGTATCTTAAGTATTTCATTATCAAATTTATCGTGAAGCTTTAACCCCTTCATCGTTTCATTGTCGTCTGCTTCAATATTGTTGTCTGCAATATCATTTCAAAGTTAGATTTAAGGCAGTATAACTGACGTACAATGTAATTTCAAAACTAGTGGCAAACAGTTTTGATCCTGGCGTTTGATCAGGATCAAAACTGTTTGCAAAGGCGCTTTATGACGTCATTGAGAGTGAACGGGTTAAGAAACGTAATTTCTTTTGTCTTTAATACCGCTCAAGCATTTACTCTTTGACTGTAATATAAATTAGATTTCTCCCTTTCGGTTAATAGGTCAGTCGTTTAATAACTTGGCAGATTTTATGAAACAGTTTGGCACTTAATCAGACGCCCAAAAACAAACTCATCCTGTTTAGAAAAATGATATCCTCTATTAACCCCTTAATGTGCTATTCTTTCCCGTTTAAACACAAACGAAACGCAACCGCATCGCAATAAAATGTAAAAAAGACAATTTTTCGATCATTCTGACTATTTACTTTAATTTGAGTGGCAAACAATTTGGAGCCTGATCAGACGCCGGGTTACCCGGCGTCTGATCTGGCTCCAAACTGTTTGCAATTGAAATAATAGTTTAAGTGTAAACGCGTTTATCTGAAAAGAATAAAGGCTTCTCCACTGTAACCCTTTAATGTGTTACTGCTCAAAAGTCGTCTGCTTCGAATTGGTTATTTGCTATTACTTCTTAAATTTAGAATGCATGCATTTCGACTACATGTACATGTAAGAACATCGATATGAGTGACAATCGGTTTGGAACCTGATCCGCCGCGACCGATCAGGGTCTAAACTGTTTGCAAAAGGTAGTGCGCTTGTGGAAAGACAGTATTTCCCAATAAACGCGTTAACGCTAAAACTATTATTTAAATTGCAAACAGTTTGGAGCCAGATCAGACGCCGGGTAACCCGGCGTCTGATCAGGCTTCAAACTGTTTGTCGCTCAGATAAAAATAAGTCATCAGAATGTTCTAAATGTGGTCACTATCCCAATTCTATTGCACTGCGTTTGCTTGTCGTTTCGTTCAAACGGGAGATAGTAACTTCTCCACTGTACATTAATGTCATCAGTATTACAATCTTCTGGGAATAAAAAATCTAGGTTCATCAATTATGGTTAGTATTAACTACCCTCCTGCTGAATATTTGTAAATAAATCATCACAACCTTGAATAAAAGCTGTGTTAAGGGGCCAGTTAAAACATGCTAAATTGGTAGACTTATTTTTTTTAATTTTTTTTAAAAACAATAGCAACTTAATGCAGGATAAAAGTGTGTACATGTAGGAGCTTTCTGCATAACTTTGGTACTGCATTGAGCAATAAATTGGATTTGAATGATCGTCCGCTGAAAATAGGTTTTACTGGCTTATAAGGTCTAATAAAAAATTGAAAATAGTGTAGATTTACATGTTTGTCACACATTCCCTAAGAGGAAACAGTGGAGATCCTGATCTGACAGCTCTTGCTGGAAATTTATAAACACTGATCTTGGTCTACATGTACACTGTTTTCATAAAACATCAACAAACGCTATATAACAGCAGGAAAAGGGATAAACTACTAAATTGGTAACAGTGGAGAAGACATTATTCTTTCCCAATAAACGCGTTTACGCTTAAACTATTATTTCCTTTGCAAACAGTTTGGAGCCAGATCAGACGCCGGGTAACCCGGCGTCTGATCAGGCTTCAAACTGTTTGCCACTCAGATTAAAATGAGTAGTAATGATTGTCAAAAAGTTGTCATTTTCTGCATTTTATTGCAATGCGTTTGCGTTGCGTTTGCGTTTAAACGGGAAAGAATGACGTCTTACAAATGTATCCCCTGTAATGAGGAGGATAAGGGAAATAGTATAAAAATAGTTGATGAACGAATAATTTTATCTCTTCAATCCAAAATGAGATCGCCGGAATTTGCAAACATTTTGGATTTTTTGACTACATGTAACGTTCGGCGTCTGATCAGGATCAAATCTGTTTGACACTCGTATTGATATTTTGTTCAGTCAAAATACATTTAGTCTAGTTTGACTAAACAAAGTCGGGCGACAACAGATTTTAAGCGGATATAATTCTGGCAGTTACGGAGTTAATTCGTTAAAACAAAAACAACAGGCACATCAAGTCCAAACTACAGTGCATACAGTGGAGAATCTGTTATTCTATCCCGTTTAAACGCAAACGTACGCAAACGCAAAACACTAAAACGTAGAAAAGTACAACTTTTTGACAATTCTGATAATTCATCTTTATCTTGGTGGCAAACAGTTTGGAGCATGATCAGACGCCGGGTTACCCGGCGTCTGATCTGGCTCCAAACTGTTTGCAGTGAAAATAATAGTTTTAGCGTAAACGCGTTTATTGGGAAAGAATAACGTTTTCTCCACTGTACCATGTTATTCGTTCACGTTTGAACGCAAACCTAGTGCAATTAACGTCGAAAAATGCCCGGCGTCTGATATAGATTGGAATAAGGATTGTAGGAAATTAAACGCCAACACAATTGCATTAACACAATCACTGCCATGACGTCATCAAATCTTAACATTAATTTTGTCGTCTGCTTTCACTTCTAAAGTATAAAATTTAGGTAATTTTACTTAAGAAATGTTAAAATGAATGTCAAACAGTTTAGATCCAAACTTTTTGCAAATAATTATTGTAGGCCTACTCAGTGTAAGGCAGTGGAGGGGTTTAAACATAAAATGATAATTTTATTAAAAAACAAGAAAGATTTACTCTAATATTAGTGTCAAGTAAGGCGTCTGATCTCACTTCAAAGCGATTTCAAAGAAGATCTTCCCTTTGTCTTGAAACTGTTTTGGTTGAGGAGAAAGGCAATTTACATGTTACAAAGGCAACCTTGTGTTATATAACTACTTAAAAAAGGTTGCTATTTATACATCTTTTTGCAAAAGATCTTAAAATTTGCTGACAGCAATTTTAAAACTGAGGATATTTTAAGACTGGCATTGAGATTTATTTTGCTAAATCTGTCAGTTTAACCTAACTGGATTTGTCACTGTCAGTGTTATTTTCCCGTGTTAGGCTCACGTGCTGCTGCAGTTGAGAGAAAGGAGCGGTATTATTACCCAATTTACGCGTGTGTGCTACAGTGGAGAATACGTTATTCTTCCCCGTTTAAACGAAACTTTGAAATTGTTGAAACTTTATTGAACTAAAGCTGTATAAGGTCCACTACCATTAGTCTAGTTGCTTATGTCCATTTTTTGGCCAAATCGTTACAGAGTGGATTAAAGCACCAAACTTCTCACATGTATAGTATGACACCTATAGAATCAAATGGCATATAGGTGCCCGGGCTAGGTGACCTACTTTTTGAAAAATTCAAAATGGCGGCCAACGTATACAGACTTTTTAGAGCTCCATTTCAGCAGTAGAAACTGCAATATAATGTGAGTTTTTGGAGCAGATTAATAGAAAATATACATAAACTGTATAGTGTTTGTGTGATAAATTTACATTTGGTGCGTCTTTTCTATTTAAAAAAGTGCAGCTCGCGAAAAATTATTGAGAATGGGGTAAAAAGTGGCCCATTTTTAAGCTAGGGCCGATAAATCTGAATGATACTAAAAATTGCATGTTTTATCACACAAATATTATAAGAAAAACGTAGATATAAAGCAAAAACCTTTTTGCTACAAATTATTAAAGAAAAAAAATTGTTTGATAGATTACGGTTTAGATATTGTCTCATTGAGGCCACCATACCATGTTTTTTTCTGATTTGAGCGTCTGATAATCATGACGCAATACGTCTGTTTGTTTCTATTTTTGAAATTAAGGCTGATAAATAGCAAATACATGTTGTACGTTTAACTCAAATGAGAATTAATAATATAATTACATAGTATAGAAAAAGTAATTGTCATTGGTTTTCGTGACTTGCTGCAAACACGCAGCTTGTAACATTTCATCAGCATTTTCCAATGGAATGAAATTGATTGTGGAAATGCACAATAACCAATTAGATGAAACATGAATTGCCTATAAAATGTAAATATATTATTAAAAAAAAAGTAAATATGCATGTTTCATTAGACATCTCAAAGTTCATTTTGTAAACTACAGAAGCCCATTCGTGCCAAAATAATTGGTAATAACGACCATATTATTGAGTTGAAACTGTTTGTCTCATCGAAATCTAGTATTTTGCATTTCTTTGGTTAGGTATTGACCATATTTCTTATTAGTTTAGTTTAGTATATCAAGAAAAAATCAACATTTTGTCCCTACACTATGGACTAGGACAACAGTGTTGTTTGTGGGGTGGGTAATGGGGTAGGTGCCCTACTGGCAGCTTGAGAGCCTAAAGACATTTACTCTTTACTTTAGCCAAATACGTTCAGTGAAACTGGACAGATTCACATTGCGAAAATGTCTACGTGATAATGCTTGGAGGTCTGCATATCAACTATTGAGATTGCCATTTGGAGGGTTGTCGGTAGCTGTGAGACGAATCTGGATGGACAAGCCTTAGCAAAAGCTGATGTGGCAACACCGGGAACAGCCGATATCTTCATTTCTGCAACTCATTTGACTATTTAATTAAAACACGATATGGTTACAAAGTGACAGTTTTGGTATAAGCTAAATGAAAACAGGAATCATTCCAAATTATGAATGACCAAGCAGATGACGGAATATGTGTTACCTGGAAGAGCAAAATGACAGGAATATGTTCTACATTCAAATACTGGGACCTTATACTACGTTAAGAGATGTTGGTTCTCCTTTTTGTACGTGCACATTGTGAATTAAAGTGCACACTTTATGTCAGCTCGTCCCATATTCTTCTTTATTCTTTACCACACCAACAAGACACACTGGTAACAAGTTCATACAATAATTATGAATTCGCTATCTGATACCAGCAACAATGTTATCCAAAAATACTGGGTATTTCCAAAAATAAAGCACAAGTTTTATGGATGCACATAAAGGCTGGGTGATATCTTCACCTGAAATGATAAAATTCTAAATGAATTTCAGATAAATAAGCTTGATAAAAAAGGATTTTGTAGCCATAACCATTAGATCCTCAAAACAAGAGACTTTCAAAAAGTAGGTAGGTCAAAAATTTGTGTTAACAATCGAACAGTATGAAAACTCCATTTCTGGAAGAGTCACATGAGCGGTGTGATTCATTCTGAAGTTTCATACGCATAGCAACAAGACATGCTTTAGGCACAATTTAGACAGTGATGCAAGAATATGTGCAAGAAGTGGTAATAGACAGGACCTTACCAATTCAGATTCCAATAAATAACAACAAAATACCACAAAATACCACTTTTTGAAATACCAATCACTAAAGGAAAGAAAAGTCAAAAGTGAAACATAACAATGATGAACTAACAAGCAATAATATTATTTTTAGTCAACTTTTCACAGTTTCCCAAGTACGTGAAGATGATGTGGCCCAGAGGTTTAATAAAGTTTTACAGTAGACTTATGTATGCAAGTACTAGTTATACATGTATATGAAATGTTTGCTTAGAATTTATAAACTCAGGCCCAGAATACCTTCTTTCCCAATAGAAATCAACCTTGGCACCAAATTTGTTCACAGCAGGAAAGACTGAGACATCCGACCTGCAAGTCGGAGCCATTGGAGAACCTAGACCCAAAAATAAACAGGAACTACCACATGTTGGGTACGACATAGTACAGTCAAAATGATTTAATACCATGGAAAAACAGACAGTTTCAAAGTTGCTAAAAGGTTGATGTTGTGTGCGACCCACACAAAAGTGGGTGATACATATAGTCACAAAGGGGCAATCCGAGGAAAAGGAGGGAAAGACACAAGAAAGGACGTTTCACATCAGGCAAGACTACCAGTGAATTTCTACGAATTTCATTAGAATTTAAATATCTAAAGAAGAGCTTTTTGATCTCTTGACGGGAGATGTGGCTACCAATGAAAACCAAGGAAACAAAGCAATTTACATCGTTGTATGCCAATCTGTTGTTGCCAAAGGCTGTAGTACACAACTGCCGCTCCATGACCACGAGGAAGCGGATACAAGAATAAGTCTTCATGCCCAAGACATCGTGGAAGACATTGAAATCATGTTCTCAAGTAATGGCATCATTTTCTGTTGCTTTGAGGAATCCATTTATAAATACCATTGGAAGTGCAGAGTGAAGCATATAAGTGCATCGAAAGATTTACTTGAATACCTTATGATCATACATCATAACTATACAAAGTCAATGACTAATGGCAGGAACTGTTTCCTCAGGGTAAAATGTTCAACTATGCAGGACCTACCACCTCTATTACAACACGCCAATAGAAGCCTCTATCAAACCATTATTTGGTTCTTAAGTATATAGTCAGACCAGAATATCCCGTATCAAGACACCTTTCGTTGGACCAAATTAAATGATAATTGACCACTTCCCTGGAGAACACTCACAAAAACAGCAGAAAGCTGCAGAGAACTTAAACGGGCTATAAGGCAATGCCACCATGCTCTAGAAAGTATACATGCTAAAATACTCAATTGATGTTTAAGTGTATGCAAAGGAAACTATGAATTATCCTGACCTCGAAATGCATGTAGTTATGTACTGCAAAACTGACATACTAGTACAACTGTTATACAATCGAACCTTAAAAACTCGAAACTGTCTTTTGTCGACATACCCATATTTCAAAGTTAAATGTATCTTAGTCACCTTCTGACTTTTAAACACAGACATGTTTGACCTAAGCATGAATTAATTATCGATTTTCAACTGAAAAATACGAGAATATTCAACTTAAATCAGTTCTAGCATGCAGTAAATACACGTGATATCGAGGTTCGATTGTATTCTAATTAGAAAGAAAGAATGCCATTTTCTTATAATGTTGAACATGTTGAATAAATTGACTGTGATTATGTATTCAATTTACCATCAGAACCATCTCATTCGGGTAAATAATAACAATATACATTTGTGAAATGTCAGTCAATGCCTTAGACGATTTATGTTCTATTCTGTTCTATTCAGATTAAAGAAATTAAGTTATTATATAGAAAATAAACAATTTTATTAAATAAATGGGTCCAACTATATCACAGTTCAGTCTTTCTGTCCAGTTTACACATTTATAGACACTTTTAATCAGGAAAATTTACTTAATAAGGGCGTTTTTCAAAACTTATTATTTTACGGCGGACATTTTGGACGCCATTTTGGATTTTGGCGGAAATAGGGCAGCCAGGTCGGGCACCCCCAATTATTATGATTATATACTGCAAATGCAAGCCGTATACAAAGTTTTAGGCTTTAATCCACCAAGTAACGATTTTCACCCTAAGCAACTAGACTACATGGACAGCATTAACATTTATACAACTCGTAAATATTAAACAGGGATGTCATTACATTGTAGTTGGAAAAGCGCAAATTTATCTGAACTTTTCATAATTTTCCTAAAGCCTAAACAAAACGTCTTACATTTGAATATACAGATGTTAACCAAAATTCGTTCCATAGATAGTCACAAACGAATTTCCGTAACCCCTGAGACTACGAGAACCCCTGAGAAAACGAGAAATATGTTGCAATTAACATGTGCTGATACTGTCGACGACATACTCGTTCTACCTTGCTACAATGAAGACGTTATTTTTTCACGTATTTAAACGCAAACAAAACGCAAAACGCATTTTTTTAACAATACAAATGAGAAAATGGCACCCTTTTGACAATTTTGACTATACATTTTAATCTGAGTGGTAAACAGTTTAAGCCTGATCAGACGCCGGGTTACCCGGCGTCTGATCTGGCTCCAAACTGTTTGCAATGACAATAGAAGATTAAACATAAACGTGTTTATTTGGAAATAATAACATCTCCACTCTACAGTGGAGAATCTGTTACATGTATTCTTTTCCAATAAACGCGTTTACGCTAAAACTATTATTTACAATACAAACAGTTTGGAGCCAGATCAGACGCCGGGTAACCCGGCGTCTGATCAGGCTCCAAACTGTTTGCCACCATGACAAACATGAATTATCAGAATTGTCAAAAAGTTGTACTTTTCTACGTTTTAGCGCTTTGCGTTTGCGTACGTTTGCGTTTAAACGGGAAAGAATAACAGATTCTCCACTGTAATACAACATTCCCTCTCTACAACGACACCCTATTGGCGACAAAAAAATGTGCGTTGTTCGGAGGGGGTCGTTATACGGAGGGAAATTGGCTAACGTTTGCAAACAGCTTGAATCCAAATCAGACGCCGCATAACGTGTCGTCTGATCTGGATTCTACATGTAGCTGTTTGTCACTCGTCGGTACGTTTATTTTGTCAACATATCCATTTTGTAATTTTGAGAGGAACAGCAGAAGACAATTTTAAGCAGACGACATTGCAGCCGTGAAAAGGTTGGACATACTTGTCTGGTTTGGGGGAAGAGAGGCAAGCGTCATTGTAAGGAGGGAATCGTTGTTGGGAGGGCCGTTGTAGGGAGGAATACTGTAGTATAATGTAAATGACGTTCATTCTTGCTCACAGTTATATAGGATCTTATTCCGCCCCAATGTTAGCGTCCGGGCGTCCTTCCCCGTATCAAATCCATTCATTGCTCAAGCCCGACTAAGTTTAAAATTTGAAAACGTATTGGATCCTGATCAGACACCGAGTAACCTTGCGTCTGATGTAGATCAATTGTTTGACACTCAAATTGATGGTTCATCAGTTAAAATGTTCCAATTCTTAATTGGAATAAAATTCGGAGATAATAATTTTCAAGCAGATAATTTCTGTAGTTGACATTAAGGGTACTGTTTGAGACTGAGCCTACGAATTATTTCGTTAATTTCTTTTCCTAAAATTGGAATTTAATTTAGTTAAGCTGCTTAGTCGGCTAATACATGTCCTGAATCGAAATAAGTTGTTGAAATGCAATTCTTTGTTTTGCAAATATTTAAAGAAAATACAGACGATCTTCAATAACTTCGTTTAGGCGAAATAGATTCTATACTACGTATTTCAAAGTCAAAACGTGGCTACAGTGCAGAAAACGTTTTTTTTTTCATATCAATAAAATGGACAAAAAGACAACTTATTGACAATCCTGACAATTCATTTTAGTCTGAGAAGCAAACAGTTTGGAACCTGATCTCCAAACTATTTGCATTCACCGGGACTTAATACTGTTTTAGCGTAAACGCGTTTAATGGGAAAGAATGACGTTTTCTCCACTGTATACATGTTAAGTTACGTTTTAACTTTGCAATACGGGTATGTTCTATAAAAACGATTTCGAGGTAACGAAATTAATCTGTACAAACCATTGTTTCGACTTAAACGAGTTCGAATAACTCTTTTGTATGCAACTACTCCAATGTAAGTCCATATAATGTCAGCACGGACTCTTGAAGAAAGGACTTGGTAAACTATTCCTTTACCCATTTCCCCATAAATACGCCTTTTTACGCCTTTAATTTATTATTTCACAAAAGAAAATAGTCCCAATTTATATAGTCATGAATGTTTATCATAAGAAATAGTTTCTATATTCTAGCAGATGATAGCTTAAAGCAGGCTGAAAGTAAAGCAGAATGCGCCTTAACCCTTTCAACCCTAATTTCTCTTGTGGGTATTTACATGTATAATCCTTTTGGACTCTTCTAGTACATGTATTTTGAACCAGTCTACTGTTACATTTTTGGTATGACAAAAAAAAAATGACACTATCAAAAAGTGCAGACCCTGATCAGAGGGCTCCTATATATAGGAGCCCTCTGATCAGGGTCTACACGGTTTGCATTTGTAATCAGTAATCTCTATAGAGGGCTGTAGGGTTGAAAGGGTTAAGGCGCATTCTGCTTTACTTTCAACCTGCTTTAAGTGGTCATCTGTCTTGAACACTAGAAAAAGGGGGTAATGGGTTAAATGCTAGGACTACATTTGTACCGTGCAGTGTACAACGATGAAACGGCTTAAACCGACCAGGCTTCAAACTGTTTGCAATTCAGATCAAAATAAATCGTGAGAAATGTCAAAAATTGTATCTTTTACATTTTAGTGCAATGCGTTTGCGTTTGATTTGTGTATTAAACGGGAATGATGAGTACATGTAAGTAAAACAAATGTTTAAGGACTTCCGGTTTTCAGAAGTTATAATATACTACAGTGGAAAAAACGCTATACTTTCCCAATAAACGCGTTTACGCTAAATATATTATTTCCCATGCAAACAGTTTGTAGCCAGATCAGACGCCGGGTAACCCGGCGTCTGATCAGGCTCCAAACTGTTGGCTGTTCAGTTTAAAATCAACATTCAGAATTGCCCAAAAGTTGTCCTTTTCTTCATATGATTGCAGTGCGTTTGCGTTTCATTTGGTGTTTAAACGGGAAATGATATAAGATCTATAACGTTTTCTCCACTGTATTTAAAGATTTAATTATTTAAATTTTTCGAATTTTTAGAAAAACTGCGAACCCTTTGGGGCATGCTACAGTGAAGAAGACGTTATTCTTTCCCGTTTAAACTCAAATCAAACGCAAACGCAACGCAAACGCAACGCAGTAAAATGTATTAAAACAAATGCAAGTGTTTGACATTTCTCACTATGGATTTTAATCTGAGTGGCTAGCCTGATCTGGCTTAAAACTTTTTTGCAATGAAAATTATAGTTAGCGCGTTTATTGGGAAAGAATACCGCCTTCTCCACTGTAAATTGTAATAGTGAAATATATAATTATTTAAATTTTTCGAATTTTAAGAACTACTGCGACCCCCTTGAGGCATGCTATTTGAAGAAGCAAGAACGTGATCTCAAATGACGTTGAGCGACAATTTAAATCTTCTCCTGGCCAATAACGTATATTGATGCTTTTTGAAAACGGTGTTCTCTGATCAGGGTCTGTATTGTTCTCTTTATAGAGTTAGTCTGTAATATGCCTAAGATTTTACATGTGGAAGCTTTTCCTTATTTTGGTAGCCAACGGAAGGGCTCAGATTATGGCTGCTCCAAGCGGGCGGGGTTTTCTTTATGAATATTAAGCTGGAGAAGGGTTTATGAAGAAACATAGATACAATTTTCCCTCTCTACAACGGCCCTCCCAACAACGACTCCCTCCTTACAACGACTCTTGCCGCGGTTCCCTAAACAGGACAATTACATTGTACGTTATTTTCCCCCAATAAACGCGGTTATGCTTAAACTACTATTTCTATTGCAAACCTTTTGGAACCAGATAAGACGCGGGTAACCCGGCGTCTGATCTTGTTCCAAACTGTTTGCCGCTCAGATAAAAATAAATCAGCAGTATTTTCAAAATGTTGTCGCCAGATATATCCCTATTTTATTGCAATGCGTTTGCGTTTCGTTTCGTTTAAACGGATTTGGACTCAAACTGTGTGCAACCGACATTAAGCGCGTTTGGTGATTAACACAAATGTATAGACAGCGTTTACTCTACATAAATATTCCAAATGGCTCCAATAATTCGTAAATAACATTAATGCAATGCGGAAAACATTAGAAAATTACTGATCTTATCTTCTCAAATATGTAAATATTGACCATGAGCAGTAGGTCATTATACAGTGGAGAAGACGTTATTCTTTCCCAATAAACGTGTTAACGATAAAACTATTATTTCCAGTGCAAACAGTTTGGAGCCAGATCAGACGCCGGGTAACCCGGCGTCTGATCAGGCTCTGAACTGTTTGCTACTCAGGTTAAAATATATAGTCAAAATTGTCAAAAATCTGTTATTTTCTCGATTTTATTGTATTGCGTTTGCGTTTAAACGGAAAAGAAAACGTTTTTCCTATTGTACATGTAACATTGAGCGCAAGGTCATTACTCTGTCTCCCGCCAAAATATAGTCTGCTGTGAAATTGTCGTCTGCAAAAATATCAGATAAGGCCTTTTATGTAAGTTCTGAATTTGATGAAACATAAAAAGGAGAACCAATTTTTGTGGATTCTGATCGATCTTCGAGACACTCGGCGTCTGATCTGGGTCCAAACTGTTTGCAAATATTGGTCAATTGTTAAACACTTCGAATAAAGGGTAAACCTTCTATACATGTACGCTAAATTGCAGAATTTGTGATATATGTTACAAACAGTTTGGATCCAGATGAGACGCCGAGTAACTCGGCGTCTCATCTGGATTCAAACTGTTTGACACCCTAACGATATTTCCTTTAAGAAAATGCAAAAATATCAATTTGGATAATTGCAGCAGACGTCAAATTTAGCAGAGGTCACTTACAGCACGTGCTAAAGGACAAGCCGGGTGGGGCGTCAGGCGTAGAATGTGGGTCAAGCCGCTGTTTGCGCCTCCTTTCATCATTTAACCACACAATCTGTATGGAAAGTGCTAAGTGTCCTTTTGAAGAAAATATTTTCAATGTCAAAACGTCTTTTTATCAAATACGCGATGTTTTGGCGAGTACATGTAATAGCTAATTACAGACCGTTCTAAATACCAAGGTCAACCGTATAGATCGACGGTCATTTCAAGTCTTGTTTTGCAGTGACACTCGTCTGCTTTGAATTTGGCGTCTGCAGATTTTGAAAAATTCAGTTGTATGCATTTTTTACTGAAGAAACTTAAAGATGAGTGTTGCGCGGCGTCTGATCTGGATCCAAACTGTTTTCAAAAACGTAGTCAAGTCGCGATTGCTATAGGAAAAGTTTCATGATGTTCAAGTAGAAAGTTTAAAAAGTTTAAACTGAAGTGTATGTAGAGCGTCAATTGAAGTAATATTTTGTTTCAATTTACAAATTCAATAATTAACTACATACTGTACATTTTGTAATTAACATTGCTCCAGATAAGAAGGAGTAAACAGAACAATTTAAACATTTATAACTAATTTCAGCACCATATAGGGTTTAATGCACAGGTACTTGACACATACTTTATTATCTATTAACCCCCCCCCCCTTTTTTTTTTTTACTATACTTCTATTATAGATCTTTTTTTTAAGGGGGGGGGGGGGGTTAATAGATAATAAAGTATGTGTCAAGTACCTGTGGTTTAATGCATATAGATATTTTAGTTTTTGAAATACATGTAGATCTACTCCCCTTTTGTTGAGTTCTGTAATAAATGAAAAATGAAAATGAGCTGGTAGGCATTTTTTTCCTATTGAAGAAAGCTTTGAGCAGAATAAAAGTAATGCAGAATGCTCGCCTTGGAGTTTTCTGCATTATTTTTGTCCTTCTTTACGATAACTTAATGCAGGATGAAAATAGTTCAGATGACTCCTTAAGGAGTTTCTTTAAAAATATTCAAATACGATTTTACGCCTTTAAATCATTCTTTCATTAATGAGTGTGCACTAAAAGAAATACTTTCTGTATCCTAGCTTACAATGTAATCTTTGCGCGCAGGCTGAAAGTAAAGCAGGCTATCCGGTAATGGGTTAAGCATCTTTGACTGCTAAATATATTTGAGAGTCATCACCTGTATTCAATACTACAAACAAGCTATGGGTACATATACAGTGGATACTCTGTTATTCTTTCCAGTTTAAACGCAAACGTACGCAAACGCAAAACACTAAAACGTAGAAAAGTACAACTTTTTGACAATTCTGATAATTCATCTTTATCTTGGTGGCAAACAGTTTGGAGCCTGATCAGACGCCGGGTTACCCGGCGTCTGATCTGGCTCCAAACTGTTTGCACTGCAAATAATAGTTTTAGCGTAAACGCGTTTATTGGGAAAGAATAACAGATTCTCCACCGTACATGAACACGTAAAGGGTTAATTCATTCACCCCTGAAACGTTCAATGGATACATGTACACGTACATGTAATTCCAATTTCAAAATAAGTCTAGTCCATTTTTGACTATTTAGGGTTGATTTTATCAATAAATATCAAAATGGAAAACAGTGTAAACCCTGATCAGAGGTCTCCTTAAGGAGCCCTATGATCAGAGTCTACACTTTTTGCATATGACAAGTGTGATCCTCACATGTACACTGTTTGTAAATGACGAGTATACTCGTCGCTAGGGTTGAATGTGTTAACGTTAAACTTTACTCTGTAGTCACATGTATATCGGTCATAATAGTCTGCTTCAACATTGTCGAATGCAGCAAAAATGATCAGGATCCAAACTGTTTGGTGCAAATACAATGTACATAATTATATCAAGGTCGCAATGCTTGACTGAATAAGATGGAAGACCACGACCTAATTTGTTCTTTAAATATTTGACCGCCATTTTCACTAAATTCAATACTCTTTTTAAAGCGCTTGAGACAATATTTTGAATTTAAATCAAAATGAATTCCGGAGCGTTAGGCAGTTTCAATTATTGACTTTTTCACATTAACCCTCTGCACACTGCCATCGAACATTTGATAACCTTTTTGCAAACAGTTTTGATCCAGATGAGACGCCGAGTAACTCGGCGTCTCATCTGAATCCAAATTGTTTGACATACTGGTGATCTATAGTTTTTTAACGAAATTTAATGTCTATAAATAAGTTCAAATAAATGATGCAGACGACAATTACATATATAATTATGGCGTGCAGAAGGCTAGATTAATCCGCTGCTGAGAGTTTGGGAATTCATTTTGAAAGCGAATTAGCTTAATTTGTCCGGGATGATTGAAGAGGAACATACCAAAATTGGTTTAAAACGGTTTGGAAAATGCATTTGTTTTACAGCAATACACATGTAATTCGATTAAACAATTATTAAACCAATACCGGAAACAGTACGGTGACATCGCTCTTTACCCCATAACCTGTTTCTAGTTTTGAAGACCGGTGACCACTTACAGCTTGCTTTAAGCTACATCATCATCTGCTAGAATATACAAAGATGGGAAAACATTCTTATAGTACATGTTCATGACTACATACAAATTGGAACTATTTTCTTTAGTGGGGGAGGGGGGGGGGATAATTTAAAGGCGTATTTATGGCATAATGGGTTAAACCTGTACCACACAGTCTAATGTCGATAACTCTAGCCTACTACTCGAACTTTACTTAATATCAACAGTTGTATGCCAGTAAGTCGAACTCGATTGAGTCGAACATACATGTACGTGTACATGTAGGTCTATGTTTGATTTATGAAGTGATTATTCCACTTTTTAACCTGAAATACGGGAATGTTCCGCTAATAGGGAGTCAAATTATCCGTACTTGACTGTTTCTGAAACAGTTTTCCCGCCTAAAAATGATCGTCTGCAGCAAATTCTACATGTATAAACAACAACAACATTATTTCAAATCAAATATTAAGAGTGGTAGAAGCAGATTGTACAGTAGAGAAAACGCCATTACATTGTATTTTCAAATTAACGCATTTGTGTGGAACTTCTGGCTATTATTTCAATTGCAAACGGTTTGGAGCCAGATCAGACGCCGGGTTACCCGGCGTCTGATCAGGCTCCAAACCGTTTGCGATTCAGACTTAAAGTAGATTGTTACAATTGTCATAAAGTTGTCTTTTTCTACATTTTATTGCAATACGTTTCGTTTGCATTAAACGGGAAATACTGAAGTCACATCCACTGTAAGTATGCGTCTCATCAGGATCCAAACTAGTCAGTGTAAACGTAGTCGCGATGGGTGCTAAGCAGTGCTAAATGATTATATAAAAATAGAAGCGGTGTGCTGAAGGGTATGTTGTAATAGGTGCTAAACGCTCAAGGTTTGCAGTTTATTTCGTTGGGAGTGTTTAAAGTGGTGAGGGCGTATTTATTCCCATCTAAACGAAACTAAACAGAATCGCAAAGCAATAAAATGTAAAACATTTTGAAAAGCTTATCATTAATTTTCTGAGTGATTAGGCTCCTGTTTGCTATGGAAACTGAATCTTCAAATACATGTAACACGCGTTTATTGGGATAATTATAACGTCTTCTCCACTGTATCACACACATCTATTACATTATTCAGAAAATGTGGATTTATTTCTATTCGTTATTTGAAAAGTAAAAAGGAAAATTATGAGAAGTGTGGACTTACATGTAGTATTTAGTATTTGAGTGGTGTGGTGTATGTTGTTTTTTTTTTAAAAAAAAATGGGTGAATGGGATCTATAGATGATAAGTGCTTCGTGATTTCGTTACGGATTACTGATTTGAGTATACAACTGAATAATATTAAGATACAGGTAGGAATGCGTCATTCTTTCCAAACCAAATTTAAGAATTGTACGGATTGGACGTAATTGCCGCTTAACTGCAAATCATTTGATATAAGTGTCATACAGTTTCGACCCCTACCAGAAGCAAGTGACATAGCTGATCTTGGTCCCAACGGATTGCAAATCTTTATGTCATAATTAGTGTAACATGGATGACAAATGCCGTGGCAAAAAAAGAAAAGATTGTTTTCAATTATACAAAATGAGATTTGAATATCATAATGCAGATAATGTAAAAAACTATTTGAAAATTCTAACTATTCATTTCTACATGTAAATGTACCTGAGTGGCAAACAGCTTGGACCCAGGTCAGACGCCGGGTTACCCGGCGTCTGATCTGGCTCCAAACTGTTTGCAAATGACATAATGGTTTAGGCATGAGCACGAAATAATACCGTCTTCTCAATTGTACAATTGATAATAGATATGTGGGGATATCATCGTATCTCCATTATAAATGCATGTGTGCCTACGCAAAACTTAGAGTATATCTATAGCATCATGTTTCGCTCGTAAATCTAAATCAGTGAAACATTATAGGCCATATATTCTATACTAAGTGGCAAAGAACATAATATTGCCTACTTCTAGCAAAACGTAGATGACGCTTAACCGGTGTGATGCTTTGGAGAAGATGTTATTCTTCCCCAATAAATGCGTTTATGAATGGGAAAACGATTATTTCTATTGCAAACAGTTGGGAGCAAGCTCAGACGCCGGGTAACCCCGTGTCTGACCAGACTCCAAATTGTTTGTCTCACAGAGTAACATAACTCGTCAATACGATTAACAACAAGTTGTCATTTTCTTCATTTTATTACAACTTGCATTTTGTGTTTCGTTTGCGTTTAAACGGTAAAGAATACCGTCTTATCCACAGTATGGTTGCAAAACCAAGCGTTTGGCTCGGTGAGAGTGAGCGGCACTGCCAGTGTATGGCAGCAGCCATTATCTCGAAATGATCTCGTCTGCTTCAATAGTGTCGTCTGCGATTATCGTCTGCATCAAAATGGTCGTCTGCGATTTATCGTCTGCTTCAAAAATTTAACCAATATATGCCTTGATACTCAATGAACTCTTCCTGTATATACGTGGAGAAAACGTTATTCTTTCCCAATAAACGCGTTTACGCTAAAACTATTATTTTCAGTGCAAACAGTTTGGAGTCAGATCAGACGCCGGGTAACCCGGCGTCTGATCAGGCTCCAAACTGTTTGCCACCAAGATAAACATGAATTATCAGAATTGTCAAAAAGTTGTCATTTTCTACGTTTTAGTGTGCGTTTGCGTACGTTTGCGTTTAAACGGGAAAGAATAACGTTTTTCTCCACTGTACTTGCTTAAAGATTTCATTGTAGATAAACAATGGTTATCTAAAGACACTGCAGTGTTTGTCCATACTGAAAAGTATTTCATTTAATAATAGCAAACAGTGCAGACCATGATGAGACGCCGCGTAACGCATTGTCTCATTTGGGTCTTCACTGTTTGCCAATGTCCACTTTAGTAGAGACACTGAGCTTTAATTGGTTAAGTAAATGAAATAATAAATAATAATTTATATTAATAAATTGATAATAGCAAACTAAATATTAATTGTGTTACAATATCGTCATTCTAGTCAATCATGCTCCAAATTAGATGATACTCTGGGTTTTATTAAAAATAAAAATAGCCAACAGTTTCAAACTCAGCACTTTTGTAAATTTTATTGCACCACGTTAGCATTTTGATTCGTTTAAAATGGTAAAATAACAAGGTTAATCTTCAGTAAGAGAATAGACCTGCTACTGGCAGTCGTCCCAGAGATATTCTTTGAGCTGGAAAAAACAAGAGTTATATGACACTATTGCACGTAATGCGCGTGCCGAAAAAAATCTAGCACGTGCAGGCTTTGCCAGAAACAATCAAAATTCTCGGTTAACACGAGGTTTATCAGTAGGTCGTGGTATTCCAATGGGATATAAACACTCTCTTACGGCCGCTCAAAAGACGGATTTTAGTTGTATATTTTATACAAGAGTTTGAAAAGATTTTCCTCGTTATAACGCAAACAAAACGCAATTGCATTGCAACAAAATGCAGAAAATGTCAATTTTTAGACATTGCTGACGATTTGTTTTCAATCGGAGTGGCAAATAGTTTGGATCCTGATCAGACGCCGGTAAACACGGCGTCTGCTCTATTTCCAATCCGTTTGCAATGGAAAAAGTTGTTTTTGGATAAGAATGGTACATGTAGCTCCACATTTAAATCAGATCAAATACAATGTAGTTTGAAATTATTATAAATTTTTGTTTCGTTAAATAACGTCAAAAAATCTAAATAATAAAAATGCAGGAGGAGGATTTTGTTCAGACGAGATTTTGACCGTGCATTTGTTAAATGCGACGGTACAGTGGAGAACGTTATTCTTTAAATAACCGTTTAAACGCAAACGAAACGCAAACGCACTTCAATAAAATGAAGAAAAATTATAACTTCTTGACAATTCTGAATGTTGATTTTAACCTGGACAGCAAACAATTTGGAGCCTGATCAGACGCCGGGTTACCAAACTGTGTGCATGGGAAATAATATATTTAGCGTAAACGCGTTTATTGGGAAAGAATAACGTTTTCTCCACTGTATGTGCGCATGGATATGTATATCAAGGTCTACACTGTACACTGTTTGAGCTGCTTGAATGACCTTGTTCTCCTTGCCATCTAAAATCTTCGATAGTACAGTGGAGAATACGTTATTAATTTCCCTTTTAAACGCAATCGAAACGCATTCCAATGTAATACATGTAAAAGGTCAAATTTGCAATTTCGTAAATATTGAATATTTCTTTGTCTGAATTACAAACAGATTGGAGCCGGATCAGACGCCGGTCTACCCGGCGTCTGATCCGGCTCCAAACTGTTTGCAGTTATTAAGTTTTTTTAGCATAATCGCGTTTATTGGGAAAGAATAACGTCTTCTCCACTGTATGTGTTTGTTTGGACAAGGCCAGTATTAAGGTTACCCGTTTTTACTATCGTGTCTTATATTTAGAAGTGAAGGAGATTTCGTAGCACGATTCTATGGATATTATTCAATTGAAAATTCACCAGAGACGAGTAATGATGAACGTTTTAAGATACGAGAGATCGGCGTATTAGGCTTTGATCAAAATTCTGTGAAATATGCACAAGGATTATAACGTGAAAATAGTGGTATGTTGGAGAGCTATTATGTTGGAAGTACGTGTATAGCCAATGTTGGAACTCTACTTGAGATACTTGAGGGGTCGTGGACCCTACTTAACATGGCTGCTCCGAGGATAAATTGGGGTCAAGTAGGATCCCGGCTTGCCCCGCTACGACTAGATTCCGCAGGTAATAATAATATTTATATATTGGATATTACCTGATGAATAGGATTATTAATGTTTCAGTACAATACTTTTTTTTTGTAAAACCTCTCTTTTACGACCACTAAATTGTGTTAAATATCCAGTGTTTAAGGTCAGGTGACTGCTTAAAGCAATGTGAACGTAAAACAGAAAGTTCCGTTAGGAGCCTTCTGTTTTACGTTCACCTTGCTTTAAGCTGTCACTTGCCTTTTATGTAGTTAATTAGCCTTCTGTTTAGTCGTCGTAATAGAAGGTGGTACTGTACAGAGATTCGTGTGTACTGCAGGGTTTAGAGAAGACGTTAGTAGTTCGCATGCAATAAACGCGTTTATGCTAAAGACATATGATTTCCATTGGAAACAATTTGGAACCAGATCAGACGGCGGGTCACCCGGCGTCTGATCAGGCTCAAAACTGTTTTGTTATCAGGGCTCTAGATATGGGGGTATTTCAAAAATTAAAATATTTATTTCTGCATTGAACACTTATTAGAATCGTCTTTTTAAGACGATTCTAATAATGAGTAGTAACACCATAGGATTTGAAGCTAAAATGAGCAAGAAAATGTTAGATTTGTTCAATTTTCTCCCTTCTTATCTGGAGCCCTGGTTATCCGAATCAAATTTATGAAAAAGTTGCGATATACATGTATGTGCCGTTGGAGGTGTATGTGAGTAGTGGTTTTAGTATCCCCCCGACTCATATAATTATGCAACTGATATATGACTATGCACCTGAATGCCATCATATCCATTTAACCCTTGGCATGTTGAATACATTGTATTTTATATTCCACTATTTCATTTTTCAAAATCGACCACTTAAGCTTTATTTAGGGCTCAATTAACAAAAATATTCAGAAAATTAGAGTAAAACAAAAAGTGCAGAACTCTGATCAGAGGGTTCCTTAAGGAGCTATCTCAGCAGGTTCTACACTGTTTGCAAAATACATGTACCTATATAATATATATAATATAACATGTATACCGGTTTCAAGCACATAAAAGGTTAATGATGAACAACCTGCTGACTGTCAACCTATTTGGCTTCAAAAGGTAACCTACCGCATTCCATCTCAAATGTGAAAATGACGAGGCAGTAAACCCTCTCTAAAGTTACACTCATATTAAATCACTATCAGTAGTTGCTACGTGGAGAAGACGTTATTCTTTCCCAATAAACGCGTTTATATTAAAAACCTTACATCCATTGCGCAAACCGTTTGAAGTCAGATCAGACGCCGGGTAACCCGGCGTCTGATCAGGCTCCAAACTGTTTGCCACTCAGATAAATATAGTTCTTTCATTAACCTGTCTTATTATCCATTTTATTTAATTACATTTGCACTTCGTTTGCGTTTTTACCTAGAACGGTTAAGAATAACGTCTTTCCACTGTATCAGTATTTTCACTCCCGAAACTCTAATCCCTTGATTACTATTAAAGGTTTTTTATCTGTTATATATTACACATTGACGGTAATCTGAGGACTCCTTTAGGCCCTGTCAGTGTCTGATCTGGGTCTACGCTGTTTGAATAGGACAACTTATTGTTTTCACTTGACCTTTTAGTAAGGACGAGTATACTCGTCGCTAGGGTTAAATGTGTCATTTAAAGACGAAAGTAACACAGTGAATCCGCTGTAGAAGTATTCAGTATTTACTTGAACCATGCACAAAGCAGCCACCTGTCTTTATACATGTAGATAAAACCGCATTTGTTTTCTTTTGGTTAATCGTTTAAGAGAGATCGTACTGTAGTCACTTATTTCTTTTGTGTAATACTTCACAAGCAGATACAGTACAGTAGAAAAGAGTTGTTCTTTCCCAAAATACGCGTTTAGGCTAAAACAATTATCTTCATTGCAAACAGTTTGGAGCCAGATCAGACGCCGGGTAACCCGGCGTCTGATCTGGCTCCAAATTGTTTGCCACTCAAGAGTAAATGAATAGTCACCAATTAAAACAAACAAAAAATATAACACTTTATTGTATTGCCTTTTTTAAGTTTCGTTCCGCTTTTAACGGGAAGGCTATCGTCTTTTCCACTGTATGTCACTATTGAAATATTTATGAGATGCCGAAATATCTAAAACATGTCATTTTCATTCTCTTTACTGTCAAACTAAAATTGTCAGTTTTCTCCGTTTTTTAAAACCGTATGTAATTAACCTTTGTACGGTTGCGATTTTCGTTAAACTCTTCCGGTGCCAAATCGATCGTGAGAGTTTTACCCCTTCGCCGTTTTATTGTCGTCTGCTTCAATTTTGTTGTTTGCAAGATTGTTTCAAAGTAGGATTCAATGTAGTACATGTATGACTTAAACATGTCGATACGAGTGTCAAATAGTTTGGATCCTGTATACATTGGAACAATTTTCTCTAGTGGAGGAATAAACTGTTTGCGCTAAAGGGCGCCTCTATTCGGGAAAGGGTTAAAACCAACCTTTCAGTTTCCAATTTCAATAACTACATTTAATTTCGATGAAACGGGAAAGAATACCGATTTCCCTACCGTACGATATGCAAGTTGACTAAACTTCATTGGTTTAATTTGTTAATTTGAATTATCAAGGAGAAAATACACATTGTTTGACTAGCAATTTTCACCGGGTGAAATTGAGTGTGCCTAATTAGACTGAATATAAAACTCTATTTGCCAAGCTATTGTTCAGTTACAGTCGAACTTTTATAAAATCTGCATTTCTTTGGAGAAGCATATAGTGGAGAAAACGTTATTCTTTCCCAATAAACGCGTTTACGCTAAATATATAATTTCCCATGTAAACAGTTTGGAGACAGATCAGACGCCGGGTTACCCGGCGTCTGATCAGGCTCCAAACTTGTTTCTGTCCAGGTTAAAATCAACATGCAGGGTTGTCCAAAAAGTTGTCCTTTTCTTCATTTTATTGCAATGCGTTTGCGTTTCGTTTACGTTTAAACGGGAAGAAATAACGTTTTCTCCACTCTACATTACCTAGCTTAACCCGTTCAATCCCAGCGACGAGTATACTTGTCGTGTTCATGTACAATCAGTGTACCTTTGAAAAGTACATATGTCCTATTCAAACAGTGTTACTGTTTGTCCTATTGCAATATATTGTTAAAATGAACCCTACATGTGTAAAAGGTCCATTTGAAGTCTCAGGGGTGAATGATATATATAGGATCTGTCATGAGTCGATGCAAAAGACATGCTGATCTCAAACGAGTCTAGAAGCGAGCCTTGGCGAGCTTAATAATACATGTAATTCTATTCTAGACGAGTTTGAGATAAACTTGTCTTAAACATCGACGAGTGACAGATTCTTTTTCTCACGTAACCAACGGTTTTAATCTTTTTTTTTTTTTTTTTTTTTTTTTAAAGCAATAGGCATTTGTTTGGAATACCGGTGACGTCAAAACGCCTTTATAAGTAGTGACGTTATAGTGACGTCATCAAATTGATCTCACACATGTTGGAGACAAGGATATTCGTGATCGTTGTTCGCTATACATGTAGAAAACCGGGGCAGTTATGTAAGAAAAACCACTTCTATGATTAATGCAGGAAGAAAAAGTTATGCAGAAAGTTCCTTATCTGTTACATGTATACTTTCGCCATGTCTTAGCCTTTCATCTACATGTCCGACAGGTACATTTGTATTTAATCGCTTTTTGAGTAGCCGCTTAATTCCAGTTGGACAGTCATATTATTTGATCCAGAATGTTTTGCTAGCTCAATTCTGGGCACGTACAGTTGGACTGTCATATTTAATTAATCTGTAATAGATCACGGAATTATACGGAATCAGTGTATAATTCTGTGAATAGATCAATACAGAATCAACATGTATAACAGGAAAACCGTTATTCATTCTCGTTTAAATAAAAACGAAACGTGGAACACAATTTGCGATAAAATGTAGAACATGAGTTTTTTATCCTTAATAAAGGCGAAGTATTTCAACCTGAGTTTCAAACAGTTTGATATTTAGTTGATCAACAAAGATTGTCTCGCCGGTCGTATTTCCTCAAAATTTGCTATGATCGGTGCATAATTTCAGAAGCAAAACTGACGTCAATTTGATCAGTGTTTCTCTGCGCTGCATTTAAAGTAGTCAATTAAGTATGCAGATGTTAAATGTCATCCTTGAGAAATGCCACTCAGTCCGTACAGTGGGGAAGACGTTATTCTTTCCTGTTTAAACGCAAACGAAACGCAAACAGCCAAACATAATACAATAAAATTGGGAAAATTGCAGTTTTTGGACACTTTTGACTATTTTCTTTAATCTGAGTGGCAAAAAGTTTGGCGTCTGATCTGGCTCCAAACTGTTTGCAATTGAAATAATTGTTTTAGCATTAACCCTTTACCTGATAGCATTGTTTCTAGTATTGAAGATATGTGACTACTTAAAGCAGGTTGAAAGTAAAGCAGAATGCGCCCTAAGGCGCATTCTGCTTTACTTTCAGCCTGCTTTAAGCTATTAACTGCTAGAATAAGGAAAGTATTAAATATGACACATATTCATTACGGTATAATTTGGAACTATTTTCTTCAGCGGATGAATAAACTGAATGCGCTAAAAGTCGCTTCTATTGGGGAAAGGGTTAACGCGTTTATTCTCCATTGTAAATATAATGAGCGCTGATTCGGATCCAAAATACATGTATTTGCAAATGTCAGCATCGGTGGTTTTGGCAGTGAAATGGACAAGAAAGGTATTAAACCTTTCACTGCCAAATGTTTCGTGAGATTTTTACCCCTTCACCGTTTCAATGTCGTCTGCTTCAATTTTGGTCGTTTGCAAGATCATTTCAAAGTAAGATTCAATGTAGTGTGAATTAAAATATATCGATACGACTGTCAAACAGTTTGGATCGTGATCAGACGCCGCGTGACGCGGCGTCTGATCACGATCCAAACTGTTTGCAACCGCGCTTTTAAGCGTCATTGAGAGTGAAAGGGTTAAAACTGATTATGAGCTTTATGCAGATGACAGTTTGATGCAATGATAATTTCAACACAATAAGGAGATATGTTATCTAGAACTGTATCTAATTCACGGTCGAAAAATCCATGATTGCAAATTTCTTTTCGGTGTAGATTTCAAACTCTTATTGTGCTCAGCAAGATTTTATAAGCATAAACAAACGGTTTGGAACCAGATTAGACTCCGCGTGACGCGGCGTCTGATCAAGTCCAAATGTTTTGACACTAAGGTAATTGTTTTGTCGATCAAATTTCCTAAAAAATTAATTTTAGAAATTAAAGCAGACGATATTATATTTTATAGCAGACGATATTTAACGGAAGGAAACAAGGTTTGAATTAGAGGTTATCTAATTTTACCATGCATACGATTTTTATCAGACCCAAGCATTACTGATCAATATCTGACTTCACCCTTATACAGTGGAGAATCTGTTATTCTTTCCCGTTTAAACGCAAACGTACGCAAACACAAAACACTAAAACGTAGAAAAGTACAACTTTTTGACAATTCTGATAATTCATCTTTATCTTGTTGGCAAACAGTTTGGTGCCTGATCAGACGCCGGGTTACCCGGCGTCTGATCTGGCTCCAAACTGTTTGCAGTGAAAATAATAGTTTTAGCGTAAACGCGTTTATTGGGAAAGAATAACAGATTCTCCACTGTACTGTAATATTCGACTAAAGTAGACTTTGTAAACAGTTTGAATCCAGATCGCGGCGTCCGATCTGAATTCAAACTGTTTGGCACTCGTGCACCTGTATGGACATTTCTTTTGTCAAATGGCTTAAGTCTTTCTTTAAAATGTTTTTTTTTAAATATTTTAAAAGTTACTGTTAAAGTTTGGCAATGAGAGAGTTGAATCTTTTAATAGTGACATTTGTGTATATGTACATATAAAACATAATACCTTGCGTTTGCCAACAGTATAGATCAGGCGCCGGGTCAATGGGTGTTATTCAAGATCTTACATGTAAGAACATGATACTTATATATATTCGCAATTGTATAAATAGGTTAGTCAGTTTCTTTATTTCCTCCAATACTGAAGAGTTCAAGCATACAAACAGACAACATATTTACATAGCAAACAGTTTGGAGCCAGATCAGACGTCGGGTAACCCGGCGTCTGATCAGGTTCCAAACTGTTTGCTGTCCAGATTAAAATCTGCATTCAGAATTGTTGTCCTTTTCTTCATTTTATTGCTGTGCGTTTGCGTTTCGTTTGCGTTTAAACGGGAAAGAATAACGTTTTCTCCAGGGTAGAACGAGTTCAATACAATGTATAATGAGATAATGAGAT
Organism: Gari tellinella; assembly: GCA_922989275.2. Taxonomy (NCBI): domain Eukaryota; kingdom Metazoa; phylum Mollusca; class Bivalvia; order Cardiida; family Psammobiidae; genus Gari; species Gari tellinella. The sequence continues at coordinate 69,189,124 of OV277858.1, read as the reverse complement.
TCGATTGTTTGCACACGTGTTTCGAAAATGTTTGCATCCAAATGCAGACACACATTACTTTGATAAATATTTAGTTGAACAAAACGTGTACTTTAAACCTGCAGTACTTCTTAAAACCAGACCTAATTTTTGGCAAGCAGTCTAGACAAAGAAGAGATGTAATAAATGCCATGCACAATTAAGAGGTTCTGCAGTCGAAAAGACGTTATGATTTCATAATAAACGCATTTAAACTATTATTTCCCGAGCAAACAGTTTGGAGCCAGATCAGACGCCGGATAATCCGGCGTCTGATCAGGCTTCAAACTGTTTGCCACTCAGATTAAATTAACTTGTCACAATTGTAAAAAGTTGTTAGTTTTTCTTCATCTTATTGCATCGGTTTGCGTTTCGTTTGCGTTTAAACGGGAAAAATAACATCTTCATTGTACAGTGGAGAATCTGTTATTCTTTCCCGTTTAAACGCAAACGTACGCAAACGCAAAACACTAAAACGTAGAAAAGTACAATTTTTTGACAATTCTGATAATTCATCTTTATCTTGATGGCAAACAGTTTGGGGCCTGATCAGACGCCGGGTTACCTGGCGTCTGATCTGGCTCCAAACTGTTTGCAGTGAAAATAATAGTTTTAGCGTAAACGCGTTTATTGGGAAAGAATAACACATTCTCTACTGTAGTTTGAAGAATTCGCACTTTCTACAGTTCATTCACTATTGCCGTATTCAAGGCAAACTACTGTATTCTTTTCCTACCAAACAAGTTTACACTTCAAGAGCAAACAAACCAAACTAAATCATCAGAATTTTGAACATTGTATTTATTGCATTTGCGTTCCGTTTTGCATCGCTCAGACAGGAAAGAATAATGCATTTTCCCACTGTTTATTTGAAATGCTACTTTTGGATGAAGTAAAATATTGCTGTCGGGCAAAATTCGAATACACATGTTTGTATAATTGATTTCTCTAGGTACATTAAAGCCAGAGACCCTGAAACTATTACTAGCAAGGTTAAAATGCAGACAGTCAATTTTGCTATGTAAACTACAAACATGTGATGAAATGTCTAGTCATACATTTATCACTAACTTAGTATTTAGAAGTGAACTTGGGATGTCTCGGTTTTGAGTACCTCCGTTTAGCGTCAGTTTACAAGTAAAAGATGACTTTCCTAGATAAATCGTTATGTACAGTGGATAAGACGCTATTTTTCGAAAAATAAACGCGTTTACGCTAAAATTATCATTTCCATTGCAAACAGTTTGAAGCCAGATCAGACGCCGGGTAACCCGGCGTCTGTTCAGGCTCCAAACTGCTTGCCACTCAGATTAACATAAAACGTAAGATTTTTTCAGAAAGTTGTTTTTTCTACCTTTTAGTGCAATGCATTTGCGTGTAAACGGGAAAGAGTAAAGTCTTATCCACTGTATAAAGAAGACACGTATTTTATGGTTCTTTATAATCGCTTTCATCGTCATACATGTAGGTTACTAAAGTGATATTCGTGTTACAGTGGAGAATACGTTTTTCCCGTTTAAACGCAAACGAACGCAAACGCATTACACTAAACTGTAGAAAATTACAAATTGTTTTAGAATTTCTAACTGGTTATTTTACCTGAGTGGCAAACGGTTTATAGCCTGGTCAAACGCCGGGTTACCCGGCGTCTGATCTAGCCCCAAACTGTTTGCAATGGAAAGAAGGACCGCAATGGAAATTAGAGTATACATTCTTTTACTCTTTTTTGTGTTACATGTATCCTTGGCATATAATGTGGAGTGACATGGCTGTATTACATGTAAATCAAACACAAATAAAATGTGTTGCTTACTGTATACTGTGCATGGTTCTGATAACAGGTTGCCATGTTATTGTACATTTTATGTTGAAATAAATCTATCTATTTATCTATAATAGTTTTAGCGTAAACGCGTTTATAGGGAAAGAATAACGTTTTCTGCACTGTATCTCTGTCTGTTTGCATACTGTCTATAGCTACATACAGTGGAGAATACGTTATCCTTTCTCGTATAAACACAAACGAAACGCAAACGCATATCACTAAAAGGTAGAAATGTCATGTTTTAGATATTTCTTACAATTAATTTTGATCTGAGTGGCAAACAGTTTGGAGCCTGATCAGACGCCGGGTTACCCGGCGTCTGATCTGGCTCCAAATTGTTTGCAATGGAAATAATAGTTTTAGTGTGAACGCGTTTATTGGGAAAGAATAACACATTCTCCACTGTATCTCTGTCTGTTTGCATACTGTCTATAGCTACATACAGTGGAGAAGACGTTATTCTTTCCCAATAAACGCGTTTACGCTAAAACTATTATTTTCACTGCAAACAGTTTGGAGCCAGATCAGAAACCGGGTAACCCGGCGTCTGATCAGGCGCCAAACTGTTTGCCATCAAGATAAAGATGAATTATCAGAATTGTCAAAAACTTGTACTTTTCTACGTTTTAGTGTTTTGCGTTTGCGTACGTTTGCGTTTAAACGGGAAAGAATAACAGATTCTCCACTGTACTTTATCGCATCTTTACTAAACTCAGCTGACATTTCCTGGCACAAACTTAATCTGCATGCATTTCAATAAATATGCATCTCGGAGAGGAGGAGATTAGCATTTTGCCATGGTAATGTAGACAGTAACTGTTAAAAAAATTAATAGTAAATATTGATTGTATGCTGATTTGCTTATTGGAGATCCATTACAGTAAAAAATTCCTCTATATTACGGTCACTGCAAAATACTATTTCAGTGGAGAAGACATTATTATTTCCAGTTTAAACGCAAACGAAACGCAAACGCATTGCCATAAAATGTAGAAAATGACAACTTGTGAACAGTTCTGGATATTCGTTTTAATCTGAGTGGTAAACCGTTTGAAGCTTGATCAGACACCGGGTAAAGCCATGTCTGATTTGGCTCTAAATTGTTTGCACTAGAAATAATAATTTTAGCGTAAACGCATTAAATGGGGCAGAATAACGTCTTCTCAGCGGTGAGAAAGACAGCTGATTGCTGAAGATCAAACTCAAGCAGACAATTTCAACTGTCATCTTGCTTTAAGCAACCACCTGATTGTAAAACCAAAGCAACACAATTATTTGTTGATCCTTATACAGTGGAGAAAACGTTATTCTTTACCTGTTTAACCGCAAACGAAACGCAGTTACGATAAAATGTACTTTATTATCGAACATTGACTGTAAGCTTTACATAACGCCGAATCGCTTTGATGAATATGAAATATTTATTGCGAAGTATATTTATAAAATTAATATTTGATGCAACCTCAAATGGCATATCGTGTCATTTATTAACTGTTTTATGTCTTTCTATTTCGATAAATTAGACATGAAATGTTCCGGGTTCAAACAGAAATATCCATACGTACTCCCATGATTGAATTCCGGTAATGAATTAAGTGTATTAAATATGTTATTAAACCATCACTGGCTTACCCCGAGTACAATGGTTATTTGCAAAGTTTGGACCCTGATCAGACGCCGCGTAACGCGGCGTCTGATCAGGATCCAAACTGTTTGACACTCAGTTTTATTTTTATCAAGTCAAAATATTTGAAATTTAAGTTTGAGAAATAAAAGCAGACGACAATTGTTTAAAGTTGATGACGTCATGGCAGTGAAGGGGTTAATCTTCAGCACGCTAGACAGTCTTCGTCTGCAAACGAATGTCGTCTGCAGCATTTTTCTGAAATGATTTACAATCGTGTGTGCAATTTTGTTTTGGAAATGTCATCAAGGTACAGTGGAGAATCTGTTATTCTTTCCCAATAAACGCGTTTACGCTAAAACTATTATTTGCAGTACAAACAGTTTGGAGCCAGATCAGACGCCGGGTAACCCGGCGTCTGATCAGGCTCCAAACTGTTTGCCACCAAGATAAAGATGAATTATCAGAATTGTCCAAAAGTTGTTCTTTTCTACGTTTTAGTGTTTTGCGTTTGCGTACGTTTGCGTTTAAACGGGAAAGAATAACAGATTCTCCACTGTACATGTAACATATCGTTAAGATCTAGATGTTTTTGTTTGTTTTGATGTCCGTTTCTGCCATCTGTTTGGGCTACAGAAAACCCCTGCGCGATGCCCTACTCTTGTATCGACAGAGTTCTCTTGTTCTTTAAGATGTCCAGTGTAAAGCACTGACACATCGGACCTCGGTTTTTTATAAAGTCTCATTCGAAGGACTTGGTCCGGCGAGGGATCGAACTCTGGACCCCTGGCATCGTAGTCGCTGTATAGTTTGTCTTGGTCATTAGTACCAGGCATCAAGCATTACTCTTGTCAGTGTTACATGTAACATGTGGAATATATAGGATTTGTCATGAGTCGATGTTTAAGACAAGCTGATCTCAATCGAGTCTTGAATTGAAATGTTATTAAGCGAGCCTTGGCGAGCTTAATAACATTTCAATTCTAGACGAATTTGAGATCAACTTGTCTTAAACATCGACGAGTGACAGATTCTTTTTCTCACATTACCAACGATTTAAGCTATTTTCAAAGCAACATGCATTTTTTGGAACCCCGGTGACGTGAAAACGCCGTTATAAGAAGTGACGTTATAGTGACGTCATCAAAGTGATCTTACACATGTTGGAGATAAGGATATTCGTCATCGTTGTTCGCTATAGAAAACAGGGGTAGTTATGTGAGAAATATACATGTACAATGGAAGCATTTTAAACGAAATAAAACGTAAACGCAATGCAATAAAATGTAGAAAATGATAACAGTTTGTAAATATTGACGATATCTTTACATCTGAATGACAGTTTGGAGCTTGATCAGACTGATCTTGCTCCAAACTGTTTGCATACATGTCCAACTTTCCTCGTCATTGGCATTTTATGAATTGGCCGTTAGCGCTTTACATGTAGATCCGAAATAATGAAGGGTCATTATATACATTAATTTAGCAAAAAAAGTGTTCAAGTGAACGCTTACATGTAGCACGGAGTTGATTATATGGTTTTTAGAATAAACGCGTTTACTAGGAAAGAATACAATGGAGAAAACGTTATTTGTTCCCGTTTAAACGCAAACCAAACGCAAACACAATTGCACTAAAATGAAGAAAATAACAACTTTTTAAGAATAAACGCGTTTACAGAGAAATAATACAATGGAGAAAACGTTATTTTTCCCGTTTAAACGCAAACGAAACGCAAACACAATGCACTAAAATGTAGAAAATAACAAAAAAAAATAACGTTTTCTCCACTGTAACGGTTTTTCTCCACTTTGCATTATAAAAGCAAACGACGAGTTTTAAGCAGTCAATATCCTAGCAGTGAAGCGATTAATATAATGAGACGAGGGGAGGAGGCGTGATGAACTAGATGAATATAAAATATATCATAAACTTTAATCGTAAATCTACAGTGGAGAAGACGTAATTATTTCCCAATAAACGCGTGTATGCTAAAAACTATTATTTATATTGGAAACTGTTTGGAGCCAGATCAGACGCCGGGTAACCCGGCGTCTGATCAGGCTCCAAACTGTTTGCTACTCAGATCAGAATAAATAGCAAGAATAGTCAACAAGTTGTCGTTTTCTACATTTTATTGCACTGTTTTTGCGTTTCGTTTTGTCTGAAACGGGAAAGAATGACGTCTTCTCCGCTGTATATGTATCATAATACAGTAGAGAATGTGTTATTCTTTCCCAATAAACGCGTTTACGCTAAAACTATTATTTCCCATACAAACAGTTTGGAGCCAGATCAGACGCCGGGTAACCCGGCGTCTGATCAGGCTCCAAACTGTTTGCCACCAATATAAATATGAATTATCAGAATGGTCCAAAAGTTGTACTTTTCTACGTTTTAGTGTTTTGCGTTTGCGTACGTTTGCGTTTAAACGGGAAAGAATAATAGATTCTCCACTGTAATTGCATCCATAATAGAAACGGAGGTTAATTAAATCAAACCTAATAAAACCAAATTGCAAAATGCTTCGCATTGATCTTGAACTGTGTGCACTGTTTGCATATGGGATACTTTCGTCAGGCTTTTTATTCTCCCGTAAACATTCTGCATACATGTACAAGAATAGAATATTCATATCCACTGGTCGTAATTGAAAGTCTTCGGAAACATAAACCGTGTGCTTAGCACGTCTAGGCTAAAAGTTACAAATAGTTTTGATCCAGATCAGACGTCGAGTAACTCGGTGTCTGATCAGGATCAATACTGTTTGACACTCGGATTGAGTGAGGATTTAAAAGGATAAATAAATATGAGAAATATCAGTAACATCATAAGTCAAAATATATTGTTGCAGATTGTTGGATTGTAGTCAGCGAAAGGTCACTATTGAAAAGGTTTCTTAACACATTATATCCTGAAACTTCCAATGGGCGATTCTAGTTTGTAATAAAGGCTAGTCCATTTTAGACTATTTAGGTTTTTTTTGTAATAAATTGCAAAATTATAAACAGTGAAGTCTCTGATCAGAGACATCATTGTTTGCATAGGACCCGTGTACTTACATGTACACTTTTGATAAAGGACGCATATATATGCGTCATTAGGGCTCAATGAGTAAATCATTGTATTCCATCGTAACAATGAACCCAAGTTCTACGTCATTGGGAAGGGGCAATTTGAGGTGTCTGATCAGGGCGAACACTGTTTGCTACCTTATATCAATGATAATCAGAATGGGAAAAAAACTACAGTGTCTTTGGATCACACTGCTTTATCTACAGATACATTTTCCAGCAAGGACATACAGAAGTTTTTAACTGAAACTAAACGTTTCAAATCCTAATACAGTGGACTCCAACTATTCCAACCACTGAATTTTCTTTTTTATCAAAGGCGGCTGAAGACTCCTAGTGGTTTGGACGGGATGAGAGTATGCCGGAGGGCCCTTGAATGTGCTCTCCGTCCTGTTTTCGTCCCGTAGTCGGCAACCATCTGCCTCTTATACCATAACTTCACCTCATGTAGTGGGTGTCGGGATCTACTGCACTGTAATAACAACTCAGTCTGCTTATATATAATAGTGTAGTTGCACACGCTTGGCTCGATATGCGAATCCAGAGCCAAACCCCTCTCCAGTTTCTGCTGCTTGCCTACGTTTTACCTATCTTTATTGGTTTTCTTTCAATTATTTTTTCTTTCAATTATGTTCAACCCTCTGCATGCTACCTATTTGTAAAAGGTACCACCTGCATTATTCCTAAAATGTGTTTTATCTGCATATTTCTTTTTATGTTAATATCTCCAGAAAACCAGACGGTTTGGATCCACATGAGATGCCGAGGTACTCGACCCCTCATTTGGATACGGACCGTTTGCTTCAGTTATCGTAAACTTACCAACAACGTGCAGGAGGACTCAAACTGCTTTTTTAATGTAACTAATTGTCAAGGAGAAGAACTAAATAAGCTTTAGCTTTCATTCTAATCCTATAATAGATATGTTGTATATTTTATGTATCTGTACATTTTCTGAAATAAATATGTTTAAACTAAACTAAAGAAATATCGACATACGAATATCAAACTGTTTTGATCCTGACGTTATTCTTCCCAGATTAAACGCAAAAGAAACGCAAACGCATTTCATTAAAATGTACAATATGACAACGTTTTTCACATTTTTGAAAGGTCATTTCAATCAGAGTGGCAAACAGTTTGGAGCATGATCAGACGCCGGGTTCCCCGACGTCTGATCTGGCTCCAAACTGTTTGCAATGTAAATAAAAGATTAGGCGTAAACGGGGTTTTGGGGAAAGAATAACGTCTTCTTCACTGTACATGTAAAAGATCAAGGTGCTGATCATCGGATTTGGATCCAACATGTTTACATGATTATACAGGTACATGTACAATAATTATGGCACTTTATTTGCGCCTGGCAAGGATAGGCTTAAAAGCAAACCACGCGGTAACTTTGCTTGAACATTTCTGTATGCCGTGATAATGATAGGTCTAAGATAGTTCTAGGACTAAATTAGAGTAGTTTTTTCTTCTACAAAATGGGAAATCTACAGGTGGTTAATTGTTGCATTGGAGAAATACGTATTTCCCGCTATATGATTATTTATCAGAACAAGGTTCTTGTGAGAAGAAATTATTCTTTCCAAATAAATGCGTTTCTAAGGCTAAAACTATTATTTCCGTTGCAAACAGTTTGGAGCTTGATTAGACGCCGGGTAACCCGTCGTCTGATCAGGCTCCAAACTGTTTGCCACTCAGATTTAAATGAATATTCAGAATTGTCAATAAGTTGTCATTTTCTACCTTTTATTGGCTTGCGTTTGCGTTTCGTTTACTTTTAAACGAGAACTTTAGAATTACACATTCTCCACTCTATCTCATGTCCATTGCGAAACAGTTTTAAGCCTGATCAAAAGCCCGTAAATCGTCAAAATGTACAAAAAGTTATCATGTTCTACACTGCAAGTGTCATTGAGAGCGAAAAGGTTAAGTAAGCTATTCTGGTCATGGTTCAGCCAATTTCTCTACATGCACACTAATATGATTTGATACAGTGGAGAATCTGTTATTCTTTCCCAATAAACGCGTTTACGCTAAAACTATTATTTGCAGTGCAAACAGTTTGGAGCCAGATCAGACGCCGGGTAACCCGGCGTCTGATCAGGCTCCAAACTGTTTGCCACCAAGATAAACATGAAATATCAGAATTGGGCAAAAGTTGTTCTTTTCTACGTTTTAGTGCTTTGCGTTTGCGTACGTTTGCGTTTAAACGGGAAAGAATAACAGATTCTCCACTGTATACAGAACGTATCACTCTGATGCTGTCTGACAATCAAATAATAGACACTGCATATTCTGTGTTTTCATCCGAGCAAGTATTTACCAAAATAGACAAGGACAAATAATGGACAAAACATTGAAGGCTGCACGCGAATCTGTAGACAAATCATATAGGGCGACGTTGTCACAATATACTGTAAGAGCTCCGAAACCCGAACCATTCTGGATCGAATAACTATGGTTTAAAAGGTTTCTAGATCGTAAAGGTTTAGCAGCTTTTCAGGAGAGATTGCATCTATAGTTGTTTAAAAAAGGTGACCGGTTAATGCGAGCAACACTAATTCAGAAATGTCTTTTAGAACGTTTTATAAAACCTGAAACATGCTTGTGTATGTCATCGGTTATTCCAAAACATTACATTACAAAGCCATTACGTCGTTCATGTATATATATACATGTGTACATGTTTGTGACATAATTATTGACTTTCTTCATGCACGTATAAATGCTTCAGTCCCATGCCAAACAGTTTGGAACCAGGTCAGATGCCGGGTTACCCGGAATCTTGTCTGGCTCCCATCTTTTTCCAGTAGAAATAAATTGTTTTAAGCAAATGTGTTTGTTGTAAAAGAATAGCGTAATAACAGTGATCTCTGCAAATACATACAGTAAAATAAGAAGCACATCATGGAATAGGCTCGTTTAACTTTGTTAGAAGTTCGTGAGAAAGTGCCTTTTTAAATAGGAAAACATGTTTTCAGTGCATGGTATTTTCATCGGCTTTCTGCAAAGAATGGTGATCAGGCAATCACATAGTGGCATAGTGGCATACGTGGGCGGACAGATAGTCAGCGAGACAGCGTTGTTTGGAACAGTGGAGAAGACGTTTTCTTTCCCAATAAACGCGTTTACGCTAAAGCTATATATTCCCTTGCAAACAGTTTGGAACCAGATCAGACGCCGGGTAACCCGGCGTCTGATCAAGCTCCAAACTGTTTGTCACTCAGATTTAAATACCGGTAAATAGTCAGATTCGTCAAAGAGTTGTCCTTTTCTACTTTAAGTGCAATGCGTTTGTGTATCGTTTGCGTTTAAACGGAAAAGAATAACGTCTCACTGTAATACAGAGACGAACATGTTTTTCTGTCTCGTTTAAACGGATTGGAATGGAACGTAAGTGTAGTGCAGTCAATATTGTATTTAAATCTGGGTGTCAAACTGTTTTGAACATGTTCATACTACATGTACAATGTACATGTAACCGTTCAACTGTAGTTGGCTGTCTTTGATTGCATGGCATGTAAATTGACTACAAACGAAATCTAACGAAAAGGTAATGCGATGAAATGCAGAAAATGAATGCATTGAACATGTTAATATTCTAAAGTCATTGTGGTAAACAGTTTAAAGTCTGATCATGTATCATGTGTCTGATCTGGCTCCAAACTGTTTGCAGTTTAAAAGTAGATTTAGCATAAATGTGTTTTTGGGAAAGAATAACATCTCTATGGTAACTCTTTTCCTAATTATGGTATATATTGTCACGACTTACCAATATTAACTTAATTATATAACATAACATAATGTAAAACTTGCGGATATTAAAGTTTCCACAATTACGACCACGCAAAATGAAACTCATTTTGAAGATTGTGCAGTGGAAAATACGTTATTCTTTCCTAATTAACGCGTTAATGCTAAAACTATTATTTTGTATTGCAAACAATTTGGAGCCAGATCAGACGCCGGGTAAACCGGCGTCTGATCAGGCTTCAAACTGTTTGCCATTCAGATCAAAATGAACACTCAAAGTTGTCAAATTATTTGCAATTTTTCTATTGCAACGCGTTTGCACCCCGTTTGCGTTTACACGGGGAACAATAACGTCTTTTCTTTGTAAGCTGAAATATTTGAAAATATATGCTAGAAATAATCTAAAACTTGAAAAGTCCTTATGAATATTTAGGGATGAAAGAATTAACGATGGGTCATAGCTAAATTAGGATAAAAGTAAACCAGAAAGCTCCTTTAGTAGTTTCTTTGTTATTGTCACCCTGCTTTAAGCATCTGCCACTTAAATTAACTCATTCAATCCTAGTGACGAGTATACTCGTCATTTATAGGCAATATACACTTGGCACACATATTTGAAACTGATTAAAAAGCTCCTAGAGACAATGGTCAGCGCTGTTTGTCATTTGCAATATATTGCAAAAATCAACCATAAGAGTCATTGACTGACTTACATGTAATTGGAAATTGGACCTTTTCATTTGAATTTACAGGGTTCAAATAGTTATGGCAACATAATCGGTAATTTTCAGTGATCGGGTTTTTACAAGTTTGACTTTACAGTGAAATGTCTATTTTAAGAACGCACTGTATACAACAGAGATGCTATAGACAAGCACGAGGTGATTCCACTTTCGACGTTCATGCTAATTATGTTTGCACAGACACCCTCGAAAGCTCCAATTCAGTTGCAATCAGATACCTGGCTATATAGATCTACCTAATGAAAGTGTCAAAGAACTGATACAAGTCGGTATGTCAATAAATCAATACAAAATAAGGACTTGATCCTCATAATCCAATTTAAATGAATTTAATACTTAAGGCTCATCGACACCTAGACATTAAAATGTACCATTCAAGTTTTATACACAGTAAAATCTCTCTATTACGACAACTATATGACATAAAATATTTCGTCTTTACATTTAATTGCAATTTGTCTTTGCGTTTCGTTCGTGTTTAAATGGGAAAGAATAACGTATTGGCATGTTTAATGCCAATAGGTATACTAGTATTGTTACTTTATATATAATATCTGGCTCATGACGTTAGATATTTCTATTATTGTTTACTACGGATACTTAGTACAGTTAGAAGACGTTAGTTGTACATGCACCCGCTAAACCTAGTCGGGGAAATATAGTTTTAGCCCTGTATGTATGTCTGTACACACCTTTAACCTTGGCCTTAACTTTGGAACAACGTGTGATAGAGACTTCATATTTGTTAATGTGTACTCAATTCAAGAAGCTCTTTAGCTCAATACATGTTCAGTTATGTCCAACAAAGGTAAGGGTCATTTATAGGTCATTTATAGGTCAAGTAGGCTGCATTTTACCTTGACTATAACTTTGTAAGTACACGTGATAGCTCTAGACGTCATATTTAGCATGTGTATTCAACATAAGAATCTCCTGAGGTCAGTGAAAATGGATCATGTTTGACAAAGGTCAAGGTTATTAAGAGGTCAAGAGGGCTCAATTTTACATTAGCTTTAACTTTTGCACTACATGCTGTGGACTTACAGTTGGCGTGTGTACTCAAATCAAAAAGCTCTTGTTCTCAGTAAAAGTTGGTTCATGTCCGACATAGGCCAAGGTCAATTAGAGATGATGTTCACACCAGGGAGCATAGTGTTTCATAAACCAATATTGTTTGATGCTGAAACGAAACTTACGGAAAAATTGAGAGGTTATTGAAAACTGTTGACACTGTTTTTCATCTTTGTGACAAACAGTTTGGAGCCTTATCAGACGCCGGGTTACCCGTCGTCTGATCTGGCTCCAAAATGTTTGCAATGGACTTAGTGATTTTAGCACAAACGCGTTTATTGGGACAATATAACACATTCTCCGCTGTAACCATATTATTCGGGTTAGTTTGACGTGTCTAGCGAGTTTAGGAAATGCTTTTATTACCCTGTTACAGCAGTGCATATAGAAATAGCACTTCCTTGCATATTTGACAAATCAAACCCAGACATATCCGTGCATGTTTCAAGTTCAGTAAAATGCTCGTTAGTGTGACATTTTGATACTATGCAAGAAACAGACATCTTGATACAGAGAGATCAAAAGAATATATTTACAGTGGAGAAGACAATGATTCTTTCCGATTTAAACGCAAACGAAATGCAAACGCATGGCAATACAATGGAGAAAATGACAACGTTTTAAAAGGCTCACTATTTATTTTAATCTGAGTGACAAACATTTTGGAGCCTGATCAGACGCCGGGTTACTCGGCGTCTGATCTGGCTCCAAACTGTTTGCAATTGGAAATTTTAGTTTTAGCGTAAACGCGTGTTTTGGGAAAGAATAACGTCTTCTCCACTGTAGCTCTTTGCATAGTGAAATGGGATGACGTCGTGTAGTTAGTTTGTAGTTTACTTGACATTTGTTTAAGTATAAAACGTCAAACACTGAATGACATACTGATTGTCCTGTCTTTCGTTCCATCCTACGAGGTTAACCAGATTTCACTGTTTCTTCTATCATTGCTTCTAATATTGCTTACTAGTAGCATTGCCTGTATTTGAGCTTTTTAAAGGAAAAGGCGGAGTACACCTTTGCAGAAGATATTTTGTATTGAGCATGGCGTTATTCTTACCCTCTAAACACTTTAAATGTAAATCCAATTACAATGGAGAAAACGTTATTATTTCCCAATAAATGCGTTTACGCTAAATCTTTTTTTCCAGCGTCTGATAAGGCTCCAAACTGTTTGCCAATAATTTTAAAATGAGTCGTCAAAATTGTAAAAAGTAAGTCAATTTACCAATTTTAATGCAATGTGTTTGCATTTCGTTTGAGTTTATTGGGAAAGAACAATGTCTTCTCCACTGTATGTCCATGGCAAAGAGTTTTGAGTCAGACCCGATGTCAAAATACCCTAGCCTGTTTCCAATGATTAAGTGCACTGCGTTTGAATTTAGTTTAGAACGCACTAATTCTTCTCCACTGTACCCAGAACATAAGACACTTTCCACAGACTTGCATGTAAACATTTCCTATCCTATAATATAACGACTCCACACAATAGGCCAAAAATAGACACACGTTTCTTTATTATATATTTTCTTGTTTTGTCTTTTTTTGTACTTTGCTATCTGCTAAGTGCGGCCATAGGACATTGCCTATTACATGTAACCCCTCTGCCTGCTTATCGTGACAAAATTATTTTCTTGCAAACAGTTTGGATACTGACCAAACGCCGATTTAATCGGCGTTTGATCAGTATCCAAACTATTTGACTAGTGTTTTAAGGTTTTCTCCCTATTAGAATACTGAAAACTATACATTTGTAAATAAACATTTCAAAGAAGAAACAATTTGATGTCAGACGAAAGGTAAACAAGCCCTCTGCCTTTTATCCTTCACTGCTTTGACGCCATCCGCTTAAATTATTGTCGTCTGTTTTTATTTCTCAAATTTAAATTTTAGATATTTTTACTTGAGAAATATAAATTGAGTGTCAATCAGTTTGGATGCTGACAAGACGCCACGGATCCAAACTGTTTGCAAATAACCATAAAAAGTGTACTTAGGGCAAAGTAACCGAAGGCGGGAGCTACATAGATGATGGCACTTTGTACGAGAAAATACGAGAAAGTACGAGAAAATACTAATTTGTAGTCCATTGGCAGATAACACGTAACGCAGCAGATTCTAAAAGGTACTAATGTATCGCTAATATTATTTCCTTAACGCGTAGGAGAGTATCTCCCAGACAATAACAGGACGACTAATAATGATACAGTAGAGAAAACGTTATTCTTTCCCAATAAACGCGTTTACGCTAAAACTATTATTTCCACTGCAAACAGTTTGGAGCCAGATCAGACGCCGGGTAACCCAGCGTCTGATCAGGCTCCAAACTGTTTGCCACCAAGATAAAGATGATTTATCAGAATTGTCAAAAAGTTGTACTTTTCTACGTTTTAGTGTTTTGCGTTTGCGTACGTTTGCGTTTAAACGGGAAAGAATAACATATTCTCCACTGTAAGGCTGAAAAGAGAACCACACTTATCGCAAGTGCAATACATTCAGAAATGGTGTATTTGCCTGTAATAAAAGCACGTTTTGTATGGTACAGTCAAACTTCGATTTCTCGAACTCGATTGAATCGAACATATCCTAATTTCAAAGTTAAAACGTGGCTTAGCCACGTTTTAACTTGTTCGATCTAAGTGAAGCTGAAATAATGAAATTCACTAATAGAAGAAATGCTAAAAACTACCGAGCTGCCTTAATATTAATAAGTTAATACAGTGGAGAAAATGTTATTCTTTCCCGTTTAAACGCAAACGAAACGCAACGCAAAGCACTAAAACGTTGAAAATGTCAGTCCGCCATCGCTGACATGGTTAATTGTTGAGCACTGGAAGACAAACTTGTACCGTTTAAACGAAATTAAAAGCAAACGCAAAACAAAAAAATTGTAGAAAATGGCATTCGTTTACAACATAACGTTTCTATATCTGCCATTTGCAAACTGTTAAGATCCAGAACAGATAATTTGACAAGACAATGTGGACTGCAATATGTATATAGGTAGTAGTATGCATGTGGGAGAGATTTATCATGGCGATCTTTTCAACGGAAATAAAATGGCAAACAGTTGTGTATGTAGATGTAGATACTCTCCTCTTTACCTCCTTTTCCCCAATCCATATACCATCTCTAGTTTTAATACAAACTCAATTCCTCGTTGCTTTTTGTTATCGCTGTTGTTCTGTTGTTGTGTTTAGTACAGTATGGGAACCACATAAATATGTATACATGTCATTCTTGAGAACCCCATGGTGTGCGACAAATACCTGGGTGAATAAAGGATATATAGGATCTGTTATGTTTGAAATGGACGTACGGATTCTAGAATAAACCTGTTTTGGGGAGAAGTCTTCCCCCACTGTATTGGCGTTGTATATGATGTTAGGCGACACTAAATAGATATATTTTATAGGGTGCAAGACACTTGTGGCGCCTTTGTCTTCGGAATGTCACATAAGATAACAATTACCACCAATTGCAACTCGGACGATTCGAACTGGAAATGAGATAACCTTATGATAAAGAATATTGATGGTAAAAACACTGGAAATGGCGAAAGTCTATTCAATATTGTACCCTAATGGCTTGTATTCTGTGTTCAAGCAAGGTGGTTCCTTCAAACAGGCTGAAAGTAAAGCTTTAACCCTTTACCTCATAGCCTGTTTTTAGTTTTGAAGACAGGTAACCACTTAAAGCAGGTTGAAAGTAAAGCAGAATGTGCCTTAAGGCACATTCTGCTTTACTTTCAACCTGCTTTAAGCTAAAATCTGCTAGGATATATAAGATATTTGTAATTGTTATTGTTCATGAGGGTATAAACTGGAACTATTTTCTTCAGCGGAGGAATAAATCAAATATGCTAAAAGTCGCTTCTATGGGGAAAAGGGTTAAGGAGACTATCTCAAGATGCAGGAAATGATTCACATTGCCCGATACATTGGGGAAAGGGGCATTGCTCTTTTCAAATAAAAGCGTCTTTGCAATACAGTAAAGATGGCGTTATTCTTTATAAATAAACAATTTACGCTAAAACTACATGTATTATTTCAAGAGCAAACAGTTTGGAGCCAGATCAGACGCCGGGTAAACCGGCGTCTGATCAGGCTCCAAACGGGTTGCCACTCAGATTTAAATAAATAGTCAGAATTGTCAAGAAGTTGAAAATTTTATAATTTTATTGCAATGCGTTTGCGTTTAAACGACACAGAATAACGTTGTATTGCAATCAGTTTGAAGCCAGATTAGTGATAAAGAGGTATAGATTAGTCCATGGTTGCAAGCGAATAAACGATATAGTTTGAGGGGGCGTAACCCCCGAGAACTATGTCGTTTATTCGCGCGCAACCATGGTCTAACCTATTTAGCACTGGCTTGTGTTCGAGGAAAACAAGAGGACCCTTCGTTTCTGCTTTTTGTTTTAGACGAAAAAGTCATTTTATTTGTAATATTTTACTTAAATTGAAAGGTTATTTCAATGTGTAGTTTGAGACATTAAGCATGCTTTAACACCAACATAGATAACGCTTATTGAAGCATTATATGTAAGCACAATTCATTATTAATTGCCTTTAAAGTTTAGGTCTCACTGTACATATTATGACGTCATCAAGCGAGTGCAGTTCAGAGGATTGCTAGGGTTGTGACGTCAGATTGCCTTGAGATGACGGAAGTATGGAATAAGTGAACAGTGTGTTAGTTATTTCATGGTTTTGTAAAATAAACGATATATTCACAGGCTTTTGAGGCATCTGATTGGCCGAGAGCTCCAAGCCATGTGCTAAATAAAGTTATTCATCCCCGTTGAAACGCAAACGAAACGCAAACGCACTGCAATAAAACGAAGAAAAGTATAACCTTAAGGGTGTATCAATGTCATGAGCCTTTTTTTCAAAGTATTAAACTTTTTTTCTATCATTGTTTTTTTGGAAGAGCTATTTATGATGAATGAAAAAATGAAAAAAAATATATATGGTGGTGTCCTTTTTTTTAAGCTACAGCGATTTGAAAAAGGTATGTCAAATTTGGATTTGTTTCTTCAAAGTTTACCCATTCAGAGTACAAGCTTCAGTAAAATCTATTTCAAAACAAAACAAACATGGTAATTTGGGTTTTCTTTATTTATTTCATGTCTATGGTGGTATGTTCACATATATAAACCAAATTTAGACAAAGCAGGCACCAGGTTTGAACAATATGGATCCTTGAATATCAAAAATATGCTTTATATAGGGCAAGATTTTATTAGATTTTTTATTTTATGAAAAAAAGTAAAAAAGTTTGAAAATGAACTAGTTCTAGTATTAAACTTTTTCTTATATTCTACCAGATGAAAGCCCATACTAAGGCAGTTCAAAATATGAAAAGAAATTGAAAAGTCAGTGTTGAAAATTTTGAGTTATTAAAGTAAAAAGAGTTATCGCCCCTTACAAAATTTACAAAAAAGTACCATACCGATGATATTTAGAGCTTTATAAATTTCACATTTGGTGCCTTTTTTTTCTTAAATTAGTTTTTGTATGAAGAAATACTACCATAGATAGGAAATAAATAACACAAAACCAAATTATCATATTTGTTTTCATTTAAAATGGGTTTTATTGAAGCGGGCTGTTTGAAAAGGACAAAATAAGAGGAAGTGGGTGGGGTAAATTTTACATGGCCGTAGAGCCAACTGTTGTTCACCAAGATGTACACTTTTTCTATTTTTTCACTCATCTTAAATAGCTCTTCAATACAAAACCATCATAGAGTGTGTTCATATACTTTGAAAAGTTCCCAAAGTCATTACATTGATACACCCTTAACAATTCAAAATTTTGTTTTACCTGGACAGCAAACAATTTAGAGCCTGATCAGACACCGGATTAACCAAACTGTTTGCATGGGAAATAATATATTTAGCGTAAACGCGTTTATTGTGAAAGAATAACGTTTTCTCCACTGTAATTCGGAGTCTGGACAGACTCCAAATTGTTTGCTTACTCGTTAACATTTTCAAACTGTTGTCATTTAGTAAAATCAAATTGGATTGCGTTTTCGTTTGTTTTCCTTTGAACGAGAAATGATAACGTTTTCTCCACATTACTGCAATAATACATGTAAAACAGGCTAGAAACGTGGACAAACATGTTTGTGGAGAATACGGAGAAATGCGCTTCTATGCAGGAATCTGCGGTTATCCCTCTTCTCCGTAGAATGGGCCTGTTAGCACATTTAATTAATTCCTCAACTGAAGAAAATACTTGATATTTATACAGGCATGAACATGTACCATAAGAAATATTTTCTATAACATAGCAGATAATAGCTTAAAGCAGGCTGACAGTAAAGCAGAATGTACCTTAAGGCGCACTCTGCTTAACTTTCAACCTGCTTCAAGTGATTATCAGCCTTCAAAACTAGAAACAGGCTATGGGGTAATGGGTTAAACAAAATATACAAGATCAACATGACAATAGTCAGAGTCTAAGTGGTACAGTGGAGAATGTGTTATTCTTTCCCTATAAACGCGTTTAAGCTAAAACGTTTATTTTCCACTGCAAACAATTTGGAGCCTGATCAGACGCCAGGTAACCCGGCGTCTGACCAGGTTTCCAAACTGTTTGTCACTCAGATAAAAATGAATTGTAAGAAATATCTAAAAATAGACATTTTCTATTTTTTAGTGTTTTGCGTTTGCGTTTCTTTTGCGTTTAAACGGGAAAGAATAACGTTTTCTCCACTGTAAGTGACAGCGGAGGAGAAGTTATTTTCCCCGTTTAACTCTACATGTAATCTAAACTCATTACGGAGGTTTACAAAACAAGAAAACGGAACTTAATGACATTGTGTGGTAGGTAATGGATATGTCTATAGGGTGCAAGACACTCGTGACACCTCTGTCTCCGGAACGTCACCTAAGATAACAGTTACATGTACAACCACTTGGTTACCAGTAGATATAACATAAAAAGAGATAATTTGATAAAAGATTTTGAAAATCAATAAATAATATTTAGTTCCTCTTAAAGAGGCTCGCAACCGGATTAAGCATTAAAAATAGTAAATTGTAAATATATGTCAAATGTTAACATACATGGGAAAGAAATAGTTTAGGATAAGAAATTCTGTTGAAAATGCTTTTCAAAAAAAAGAAAAAAAGAAGAAGATCTGGTGGGTTTCGAACCCGTGACCCTCTATGTGGCGACAGGCACGCAAAGAATGGAAACCCCTTAGACCACTCGACTACGGGCTATTTATATCTATGGTATCGATTTAACGTACTTCAGTGTGTAGCGATGGAGAGCACTTTATTCAGCTCGGGTTTATGTCTGAGCCCGTGTTAAATTTCTGTTGCGTCTTTCGACGCAACGGATAAAACGATGGTAAATATCTTAAAAAAATGAAAAACGATTTGAAGACTTTTCTTAAGGATGTTTTTAGACTGATCATATTTTTCTAATGCCAGATGCACGATAATGCTACACGTTTGGTTTTATTTGAGCATTTTTTTTGCAAATACACCATCCGGTTGCGAGTCGCTTTAAGTGACGTCGAAATGTTTTACAAATAGTATGTGCGTTGTCTTTTACAAAATGTATCCGTGTTTTACAAATTTTACATATACATGTACATGTATGTGCGTTGCCTTTTACAAAATGTATCATTGTTTTACACACATTACATCTATGTGCGTTGACTTTTTTACAAATTGTATCCGTGTTTTACAAACATTACATTTGTATGTGCGTTGCCTTTTCCCAAATATATCCGTGTTTTACAAACATTACATTTATATGTGCGTTGCCTATTCCCAAATGTATCAGTGTTGAACAAACATTACATTTATATGTGCGTTGCCTTTTACAAAAAGTATCAGTGTTTTACAAACATTACATGTACGTATATATGTGTTGCCTTTTACAAAAATGTATCAGTATTTTACAAACATTATGTGCGTTGCCTTTTACAAAATTTATCCGTGTTTTACAAACATTACATTTGTATGTGCGTTGCCTTTTACAAAATGTATATGTGTTTTACAAACATTATATGCGTTGCCTTTTATACAAAGTGTATTAGTGTTTTACAAATATATTGCGCGTTGCGTGTTACTTTGGAGAAGACAGTCTTCTTTCCTAATAAACGCATGTGAACTAAAGGAATAATGTCTATTCCAAACAGCATGCATCTGATCAGGCTCCAAACTGTTCTAAAATTAGATGTTTAAAAAAAAAAGAAAAAAAAGAGGATGAGAAATGTAGAAAAGTTTAATTTTAAAAACAAAAAAACACCAGAAGTACGAAATATATTAATCTGAGTGGCAAACAGTTTAGAGCCTGATCAGACGCCGGATGAATAATAGTTTTTAGCGTAAAAGCGTTTATTGTAAAAGAATAACGTCTTCTTCACTGTATATTCTTCACATATATGGTTTGGCAGTTATATCTTGCATGCAAATTCTTAATCTGAAATTGAAACGAAACTGCTGAGGATAGCTGGTACATGTACAGTGGAGGAAATGTTATTCTTTCCCGTTTAAACGCAAACGAAACGCAAACCCACTGCAATAAAATGAAGAAAATGACAACCTTTGGACAATTCTAAATGTTGATTTTAACCTGGACAGCAAACGGTTTTAAGCTTGATCAGACGCCAAACTGTTTACTTTGGAAATAATATATTTAGAGTAATCGCGATTATTGGAAGAAAATAATATTTTCTCCACTGTAGCATTAAATTTAACTAGCAAAGGTTAAAAGTGAATAAACTGTTTACTTCGTATACTTTTAGCCCTAGTCTATCAACTAATTACTTTGCAAAACAATTCTTTCGTATTTAGATTTTCTTGTTCCTATGGGATGTATATACGACCTTAAAAACATTGATCAGATTGGGTTTGGCATAATGCTGGAGCAAAATTTGACGTAATTAGTCTTGGCATATCATTCTACTGAGAGTCACACTGTTGGCACGCAATTAGACGGTAGGACGAGACCAAGGTCATATGACCGCTTTATCACCCTGATTTACTACAGTGAGAAGACGTTATTCTTTCCCAATATACACGTTTAAGCTGAAAATCTTACACCAATTGCAAACAGTTTGAAGCCCGATCAGACGCCGAGTAACTCTGCGTCTGATCAGGCTCCAAACTGTTTTCCAGTCAGAATTTTTTAAACTATTGTTTATTACCAATAATAACATACATTTCAGTTAAGTTAGTAAAATATAACCCACACCTCAAAATAAATAGTTTATATGTACTTTTGGGAACCGACCAAAATGACTTCAAACTTGACATTTGGTTTTTAGAAATAAAACGATATACATTTTTATGCAAAACAAAGAAAATCGTGCCGTCAATAACCGGGTTAAATAACTCATTGAAACTAGCATGGGCTATTAAAAAAGCATGTTATAATAATGAAAATATAGTTTCTACATGGACAATTGTACGATCCATTGTATTAAACTACATTTAGACATATAATTTACTGTATTAAAAATAACTTAGCAAAAATGCATGTTTTTTCTGTATTTTTTATATATCATTTTTCATTTTTTCCCCATATTTTTTTTCTTCCATATTTACATTCATTTATCAGATTGGGTTTGGCACAATGCTGGAGCAAGATTTGACGTAATTAGTCTTGGCATATCATTCTATCGAGAGTCACAATATTGGCACGCAATTAGATGGTAGGACGAGACCAATGTCATATGACCGCTTTATCACCCTGATTTACTACAGTGGAGAAGACGTTATTCTTTCCCAATATACACGTTTAAGCTGAAAATCTTACATCAATTGCAAACAGTTTGAAGCCCGATCAGACGCCGCGTAACTCGGCGTCTGATCAGGCTCCAAACTGTTTTCCAGTCAGAATTTTTGAAACTATTGTTTATTTATTTTGGGAATGTTGTAAAGTGAAACCAATAATAACATACATTTCAGGTAAGTTAGTAAAATATAACCCACACCTCAAAAAAAAAAGTTTATATGTACTTTTGGGAACCGACCAAAATGACTTCAAACTTGACATTTGGTTTTTAGAAATAAAACTATATACATTTTTATGCAAAACAAAGAAAATAGTGCCGCCAATAACCGGGTTAAATAACTCATTGAAACTAGCATGGGATATTAAAAAAGCATGTTATAATACAGAAAATATAGTTTCTACATGGACAATTGTACGATCCATTGTATTAAACTACATTTAGACATATAACTTACTGTATTAAAAATAACTTAGCAAAAATGCATGTTTTTTCTGTATTTTTTATATACCATTTTTCATTTTTTCCCATAAAAATGTTGGTTTTTTTCATATTTACATTCATTGATCAGATTAGGTTTGGCATAATGCTGGAGCAAGATTTGAAGTAATTAGTCTTGGCATATCATTCTACCGAGAGTCACAATGTTGGCACGCAATTAGACGGTAGGACGAGACCAAGGTCATATGACCGCTTTATCACCCTGATTTACTACAGTGGAGAAGACGTTATTCTTACCCAATATACACGTTTAAGCTGAAAATCATACATCAATTGCAAACAGTTTGAAGCCCGATCAGACGCCGCGTAACTCGGCGTCTGATCAGGCTACAAACTGTTTGCCACTCAGATTTTGTTTAGCTCGTCAATATTTTCAAAGAGTGTATTCAAATTTTAATACAAATATACAAATCCAAATTCCGAAAAATCTTTTTTGAGTCTGCAAGGTATATTATAGGAATAAACAACATCTTTTTGACGTTCATGACGGTATGACTACATTAGCTTCGCAGGGGGTCAGTTTCGTAAACGCCCGAAGGGCGTTTTCGTAAAACTTACCCCCGAAGCTAATGTAGTCATACCGTCATGAGCGGCAAAAAGATGTTGTTTATTCCTTATATTTATATTTTCTGTCTTGTCAATTGAATGTGTTTATTGGCCAGATTTGTTTTTCTGCATAAGAATTTATCATATACCGGTCAAAGAGGTTTGATAGATGTAATGTCGATGTAATAGCCATTCCAGTTTCTAAATATGGTGAGAAAGTAGTCCCAACTACATGTACTCTAACTGTAATAAAAAATCAGGATATTTTAAGGTAAACTTTCTCTCTGTGAATGGAAAATACTTTCAAGGCAAACAAATAACAGTGCAACTTGAATATCTATTGCCAAAGCACATTCTAAAAATACAGGTCGCGGTTGTTTTCTTAACCCATTTACACACATAGCAACGCGATGGCAACGACCTATGGATCTGTATCACTCCGCTAGTGTCATATGACCGTCGACCAATGGGAGCTTAGTGTTAAGTGACCGATGTAGTCTATTTGAAGAAGTCCACGAATAGCACGGGCGAAATCCGAACTGGCTAAAACCAGTTTCCAAGTGTAGGTTCATCGGCAGATGACTGCATATTTTTTAATAGGATTACATAAAGACTTTACAGGGTGAATGTAAATATAACAATATACATAAGCTGCATAGCTT
This sequence comes from Gari tellinella, assembly GCA_922989275.2. NCBI lineage: Eukaryota > Metazoa > Mollusca > Bivalvia > Cardiida > Psammobiidae > Gari > Gari tellinella. Next base: position 69,165,539 of record OV277858.1, on the reverse strand, counting down.
TTTATCCGACTTTCAATAGTTGCAAGCAGTAAAACAGTAGTAATAGCAGCTATTAAAAGAAAGACTTGTGCTATGAATAACAAAATATGAGATTAATTGCAATACAGTATTCAATATTCTATTGTATTTCGTTTTGCGTTATCAGTGAAGTTAAAAAAAGGGAATGGGATGGGGTGGGGGCAATGTTAGCTGTTAAATTAGGTAATGCCGTATTATAATTCATTTCACCCCTGAAACTTTTAAATTACAATTCCAACATTCAATTAAGTCTAGTCGTTTTTTAACTCTTTTGGGTTGTTTTTAACAATGTATCGGAAAATGTCAAACAGTGCATGCCCTTATCAGATGCTTTCTTTAGGAGCCCTCTGAGCAGGATATACATTGTTTGCACAAAAACAAAAGTGTAATATTCACAAGCACAATGTTTACTTTTAGTAGCTAAATGACAAGCATATTCGTCACTAGCGTTCAATTGTAACTGATTTAGTATAATGTTTCATTTAAAATATCGAATATTTATATTCTTTACCATAATTATATTTGTATATACAATCTAACCTTTAGCTTGTTGCAAACAGGTTGGGTCCAAATGAGAAGTTGTTACTTTTCCTAATTCTTTCTCTTTCATTGGCGCCAAAAGGCAAACAATTTGCGCAATGCGGCGTCTGATCATGATCCACACTGTTTGACACACATACAGTGGATAATCTGTTATTCTTTCCCGTTTAAACGCAAACGCAAAGCACTAAAACGTAGAAAAGAACAACTTTTGGACAATTCTGATAATTCTTGTTTATCATGGTGGAAAACAGTTTGGAGCCTGATCAGACGCCGGGTTACCCGGCGTCTGATCTGGCTCCAAACTGTTTGCACTGCAAATAATAGTTTTAGCGTAAACGCGTTTATTGGGAAAGAATAACACATTCTCCACTGTAGCTTTACTTTAAAAATATTGCAGACGATACTACCAATGCAGGCGATATTTCGGCGGTAAGAGAACGAAAGCAGACGACAAAACTTGGCAGTGAAAGAGTTAAGCTACTACACACTCACATTCGAAACGCAAACACACAGTTGCACTAAAATGTAGAAGACTACAGCGCCTAATCAAGGCCCAACATTGTTTCCAAAGAAACTAAATCATTTAGCACAAACGCGTTTATTTTGTAAGAAATCCTTTTCCACTGTATTATGTATTTTTCAACTAATATTTATTTGATTCAGATTCAAGATTTGTTCAAATTTGGACATTAAATCAATTTTAACCACATAAATAGCTCAAACGCATGGCAGCATGACTGTACAGTACCCTTTGCATGTAGCTACGAATTGCGACTTAACATGCAATTGAAAAAGTATCGACCCAGATCATATGCTAAATAGTTGGACGCCTAATCCGAATTCAGACTGTTTGTCACTCATATCGATGTATCGTTGAGTTAAGAGGTCACAAGATATTAATTTCCATCTTTTAGCAGAGAAACTTCAAGTCGACATTATTGCAACGTCATGTTGAATCAGATTTCGGTGCAACCGATACAGTACATATTTAAAGTGCATCTGCATTTGCGGGGACATTTTCAAATTTTTAGATTTTGATAATTCAGATACTGGCGGGAAACAAATTGCTTACAGGGGAGAACACGTGTTGCTCCTATCTTCGTTTAAAACGAAATTGAACGCAAAAGCAGAGCAGTAAAATAGTGAAAATGACAACATTGTGAATATATCGATATTTGAGCCAGATCTGACGCCGGGTAACTGGTGTCTGATCTGGCTCCAAACTATTTGTAATGGACAAACAGCGGAGAAAACGTTATTCGTTCCCGTTTAAACGCAAACGAAACGCAAACGCATTGTAATAAAACGTAGAAAGTAACAACTTGTCGGCAATTATGACCATTTATTTTAAGCTGAGTGGCAAACAGTTTGGAGCCTGATCAGACGCCGGGCTACCCGGCGTCTGATATGGCTCCAAACTGTTTGCAATAGAAATAATACTTAGCGTAAACGTGATTATTAGGAAAGAATAACGTATTCTCCACTGTACTTATTTTAGCCAAACGCGTCTGTTGGATAAGAATACCTTGTTCCTCACTGTACTTCTGATACGTGTACTTCTGATTTCGTCTGATCAGAATATGAACATGCACACTTTCTGTTGCTTTTAAATGAAGATACTGCAATAAGAAACGTGTTTATATTCAGAACAATTGTTCTTTCTTTTCAACCCGTCCCCGTAGCATGCTTCTAGTTTTGAATACAGGTGACAACTTGATCCTTTCATGATCAAAATTATGGTGAAGTATTTACCCCTTCAACGCCATATTGTCGTTTGCTTCAATATTGTTGTCTGCAATATCGTTTCAAAGTTATATTTAAGGCAATATACATGTACAGTGGAGAATCTGTTATTCTTTCCCGTTTAAACGCAAACGTACGCAAACGCAAAACACTAAAACGTAGAAAAGTACATCTTTTTGACAATTCTGATAATTCATCTTTATCTTGGTGGCAAACAGTTTGGGGCCTGATCAGACGCCGGGTTACCCGGCGTCTGATCTAGCTCCAAACTGTTTGCAGTGAAAATAATAGTTTTAGCGTAAACGCGTTTATTGGGAAAGAATAACACATTCTCCACTGTACCATCTGCTAGGACATAGAATATGGTTGTTGTGGTGCATATTCATGACTGTATTAAATGGAACTATTTTCTTCAGTGGGTGAATAAATTAATGGCGTAAAATGCGTATTTATGGTGTAAAAGGTAAAAAGAAACAAGCATTAGCAAAACCAACTTTAAGAACGATTAATTACCCATTTCATCGTTAAAATTCATGTTTGATATTATCCTTTAAGTCTAGTGGAGGGCGTCAAATAAAGAATGCTTAGCCCTTTCACTCTCAATGACGTCATAAAGCACATTTGCAAACAGTTTTGATCCTGATCAGACGCCGCGTAACGCGGCATCTGATCAGGATCAAAACTGTTTGCCACTTGTTGTGATTTAACGTCAGTGATACTGTCTTAAATCTAACTTTGAAACGGTATTACAGACAACAATATTGAATCAAACGACAATAAAACGGTGAAGGGGTAAATATCTTTCGAATAATTTGATCCTAAAAGGGTTAAACTTAGCAATTAAGAAACTAAACACTTTATAATTAGTCAATTAAGAGAATTGTAAGTTTGTTTAAAACCATAATACATGTGTACCTTTGTTCATGTACAATTCAGATCGGAATATGTCAACCGTTCACTTACAATGTATATATACGTATTGTTAAATTACTATAGAATGACGAGTCAATAAAGAAATTTCTGATTCTGATCTGTAAAATACAGTAAAACCTTGCCGCATGGTTATAAAGCGTTTGTTTTGAGATGAGTCTGAAATCATTCCCAAGATAACATGTACAGTTGAGAAAACGTTATTTTTTTCTCCAATAAACGCGTTTACTCTAAAACTATTGTTTCCATTGCAAACAGCTTGGAGCCAGATCAGACGCCTGATCAGGCTCCAAACTGTTTGCCATTCATATAACAATGTATATGGAATTGTCAACATTGTCAAAAAGTTGTCATTTTTCTACATTTTATTGCAATGCGTTTGCGTTTAAGCGGGTAAAAATAACGTATCCCCCACTGTAGATGTCATAATACAATATTCGTTTGGGGCATACAGTGGAGAATCTGTTATTCTTTCCCGTTTAAACGCAAACGTACACAAACGCAAAGCACTAAAACGTAGAAAAGAACAACTTTTAGACAATTCTGATAATTCATGTTTGTCTTGGTGGCAAACAGTTTAGAGCCTGATCAGACGCCGGGTTACCCGGCGTCTGATCTGGCTCCAAACTGTTTGTATTATAAATAATAGTTTTAGCGTAAACGCGTTTATTGGGAAAGAATAACACATTCTCCACTGTACATGTACCTGAAAACAACGTCATAATATAATATTCGTTCGGGGCATAATTGAATACAACTAGAAGCTTTCGAATAAATGGCGCTTACACGAGGAAAATAAACGACAAAGAATATGCAAAATACAGATGGTTGTTCACTTAACGCTTTCACCGCCAAAATACCGTCTGGTTTACGACAACAAATTTATCGTCTGCTTCAACCTATTTACCGCCATAATGCCGTCTGTATTGAGATTGTTACAGTTGAGAAAACGTTATTCTTTCCCATTAAACGCGTTTACGCTTAAACGTTTATTCATGTGTACAGTGGAGAAAACGTTATTCTTTCCCAATAAACGCGTTTACGCTAAAACTATTATTTTCTCTGCAAACAGTTTGGAGCCAGAATAGACGCCGTGTAACCCGGCGTCTGATCAGGCTCCAAACTGTTTGCTACCAAGATAAAGATGAATTATCAGAATTGTCAAAAAGTTGTACTTTTCTACGTTTTAGTGTTTTGCGTTTGCGTACGTTTGCGTTTAAACGGGAAAGAATAACAGATTCTCCACTGTATCCTATGCTTGTGGATTGCTCTACATTCATTTTCAATATCTCTTAAGTCAAAATAGATAAAACTTTAAATTTGAGAAATGAAATCAGAAGACAATTGTTGACAGGATATTACGTCATGGTAGTGAATTGGTCATTGGCTCTAGCTACACGTAAAGAGGAAAGCAATAAATGCTCAGACTCCAAACTGTTTGACTATAAGGCCCAGAGCTTATAAAGCTAGGCTCAAATCTGACCAATCAAATGCTTGAGAACGCACCCAGACTCAACTCAAATGCTTTATAAAGCATGGACCCGGACTTTAACATGCTCTATAAAACAAACTGTTTTTCCCAAATGTTATTGCAGTGCGTTTGCGTTTAATTTCGTTGAAGCGGGAAAACATTATTATATAACGTTTTGACACTGTACAGATCCGTTGCAGGACCCAGAATTATCGCTGTGTTTTAAAAGGTTTATGCTGTAACATCCGGTATATTGAAATGAGAATTTTACCCCTCTCAAACTGTAATATCGTTTGCATTGAAAGTGTAGTCTGCCAAAGTATGTCAATATAAAATGTACGCAATTCTAGATTAAAGAAAGTACAAGAAGAGAGTTGCAAACTGTTTGAATCCAGATCAGACGCCGAGTTACTCGGCGTCTGATCTTGATTTAAACTGTTTGCGAAATACCAGTTAAATCGAAGTTGGCTGACAGAGGGTTAGGACAACAACTCGGGAAGTAAGCGTGTCACACTCGACTGTACAGTTACAGTGGTTCAGCAGTCTGTGCCAAAACGGAATTTTAATGGATAAAACGTTCAGTCGAAATAGAGTAAGTGTGGTTTAGATTTCATTATATTTCGTTTTATTGCACTGTTCAAATATCTGATAAATGATCTAAATAGTGTTAAAATTTTAACCCTTTACTTGCTCCCTGTTCACACGACTTAACCTTGAATTTGTTACATGTAGATGCTACAGTTTAAGATCTTGCATGATCATGCGCTGATGGGAATCTATATCAGATCAGGTTTCAAACTGTTTGACACTCAAAAACAGGTTTCACGATTGTTAAAATGCATTAAAAATTTACATAATAAATATCGCAGACACCATTTGCGGCCAGAAAAATGAAGTGATAAGAGTAAAAAGGATAGATAGAATTGAGTCTCTCACTCTCACTTTGTGTAAATATTTAAGCGTGTTTTAGACACGCATGTAAATTTTGATACTGATAAAAAGCATGCATTTCACTTCGATTGCTTTGAAATTTTAATGTATTTTTGCTGTTTTGTCCCGAAAATGAGACATTTTACAATTGAGATACAATTAAGGTCCTCTATTAGCAGCACTCGATAAAAGGCACGAGTTTACATGTAGCCGTTTACAGTACTGAACGTTATTAAATGAAATTGATAATCGCATGCGAATTGCCATCGAATTGCCACCGCATTGCCATCGAATCGGGCGCTTCAAAAAACAAATCCTACATGTACGCTTGAATATTTTTACGCGAATTTTCCGGAGCGGTTGTGACAATAAATGGAATCGAAAAAAATTAACGGAGGCATATTTGCGAACTTTTGTGAGAAACACCATTCAAGAAAACTTACCCGAGGGTAAAGTTACTATTTTGAATCGCAAGCGAATTGCCATCGAATTGCAAGCGAATTGCCATCGAATTGCAAGCGAATCGCAAAACTTGTTAATTTAATAAGGTTTAGTACTGTAACACATTGAACCCTAGCGACGAATATACTCCTCCTTTAGTAACAGTGTACCTAAGAAGAGTACACTTGTCCAATGCAAACAGTGTAAACCCTGATCAGATGGCTCCTGCAGGAGCCCTCTGATTAGGGTATTCACTGTTTGTCATTTCGTAATAACTTATAAAACAAACATTCAATTAAAAAAAGGACTAGATTAAATTGGAAAGGGAGTCCTTTCGAAGTTACAGGGTGAATGAATGAAAACTTTCATCCTGTTTTATCGATTCTAGTTGTCTGTTTTGTTATAAAGGTTTGTAATATGTAGTTTTATGTGTTATCAAAATCATAACTGTTTAAACACACACACAAAAGCTTGTTCTTTCAAAGACACACATTTATAAGGTGTTAATCACATTAAAACATCTTGTGTTTTCGTGGACATACATGTACTTATAATTAAAAAAAATAGGACCATTATTTTCTTAAATACAGTTTAATTTTAATAATTCGAATTCGGTTTATTCGAACATACTTATATTTTAAAGCGAGAGTATTCGAATATACTTATATTTCAAAGCGAAAACGTGACAAAGCCACGTTTTCACTTTGGAATATGAGTATTTTTTACCATAGCGAATTCGAATTATCGAAATTTAACCTCATATACATGTTGGTAAATTCGACTCATGAATACTAGGTAAACTTGTAAGTAGTCTTCTATATATAAATCGGATGTTTAGATTTCGAATTATTAATGTGTTAAAACCAAATACTTTTCTAATGTACATACATGTACATGTACCTATTGAGTACAGTGGAGAAAACGTTATTATTTCCCAAAACTATTACATGTATATCTATTGCAAAATGTTTGGAGCCAGATCAGACGCATGGTTACCCGGCGCCTGATCAGGCTCTAAACTGTTTGCCACCAAGATAAACACTAATTGTCCAAAAATTGTAATTTTCTACGGTTTAGTGTGTTTGCGTTTGCGTTTAAACGGGAAAGAATAACGTCTTCTCCGCTGTAAGTAAACATTTTAGTTAATCTGCCTAACCATTACACTGCTGAACTTTCGAATAGAGTCATCCGTCTATATCTGGTAAATGACTAATTTGCATTGACAATGAATCAATCTCTAAAGTACGTAGCAGTTTGACAACACTGCAGATGCTGGTCGGAGGGATCCTTTAGGCTCAAATACATGTACTATCTCGGTTTATCGGCCAGGGTCATCTTTAAACTTGTACAGTGGAGAAATCGTTATTATTTCCCAATAAACGCGTTTACGCTAAATATGTAATTTCCGATGCAAACAGTTTGGTGCCAGATCAGACGGCTCCAAAATGCTTGCTGTCCAGGTTAAATCAACATTCCGAATTGTCCAAAATTTATCCTTTTCTTCATTTTATTGCAGTGCGTTATCGTTTCGTTTGCGTTTAAACAGGAAATAATAACGTTAATCCACTGTATACATGTACATGTATATCATCTGAAATATTTGACCATTCGTCAGCAATCTGTCAGTCTGTCAATAGTTCGAACGTTGACTTGTATACATGTACATGTACATTTTCATGAACAGTCATACATGTAACATATCAAAATAAGTTTCATTGCAAGGTGACCATGCGTCTTTAGAGTCCCCAATCTAGGTAGTCGTTAAACCATTTCCTCCCTCGCTTGATACATATAATTGCTTAAAAGTGTGCTAAAATGACACAAAATGGTAATTATTATTCCATGAGGAATTAACAAAGGTATAGTTAGTTGAAAAGACGTTATTCTTTCCCAATAAACGCGTTTTCGCTAAATCTATAATTTCCATTGCAATCAATTTGGAGCCATATCAGACGTCGGGTAATGTGACGTCTGATCAGGCTCAAAAGTGTATGCCACTCAGACTAAAATGAATAAGCGGACATGTTAACAAGTCGTTTATTTCTACATTTAAGTGCATTGTTTCTACGATTCGTTTGCGTTTAAAAGGGATCTTTCAAGAATAACGTCTTCTCCACTGTACATGTAAGTTAAGGTATGAACATGCGTTTCTATAGAGGGTATACCCGCCCCTCTTTCACTGAACAGTCATACATGTATGTATGTGTTAAACTTAACCAACTATGAACAGCTGTTATCTGAACTAGTCTACTATAATGGCTAGTAGAATAAGGAAAGATTTACACAAGAAGGAGTACCGACTCATGTCATTACATGAAATATCATACAAGTATAAGGAACACAGTACAGACCCTGATCAGACAACCTAGTCTGAGCCTACACGGTTTTCAAAAGGCTTCATTATACAAATGCACACCACCAGCAGGAAGTATTGCAGTGTATACAGTAGAGAATACGTTTTTGTTTCCCGTTTAAACGAAACTAAACGCAAACGCAATTCACTAAAATGTAGAAAATAACAATTTTCTGACATTTCTCACAATTTATTTTTGTCTGAGTGGCAAACAGTTTGGAGCCTGATCAGACGCCGGGTTACCCGGCGTCTGATCAGGTTCCAAGCTGTTTGCAATGGACATAATAGTTTTAGCGTAAAAGCGTTTATTGGGAAAGAATATCGTATTCTCCACTGTATACATACATGTACATGTTCATGTAATTAAAAAACAATTAGTAGCGCGGTAATAGATTGTTAGGTTTGGAAACAATAGTAGGCTTTTAAATTTACAACAATGCCTCTTCTATATTTACTGTTTGTTTTGTTATACATGTATAGGGTTTGTTGGTTTTAAAAAATTAACCTTTTCGCTGCTGTAATACTATCTGCTTTAATTTCCTGAATGTATAAATTAGGCATTTTACAAAAACAAAGATAAAGATATTGACACGGTTACATACATGTAATTATATTGACATACAGGGAACGTTATTTCTTCCCAATAAATGCGATATTATGTCTATTGCAAACAGTTTGGCTCGACACTGTTGCCGCTCAGATAAAATCATCAGGGTTTTCAAAATGTTGTCACTAAAGGAGACCCATTTCATTGAACTGCGTTTGCGTTTCGTTTCGTTTCGTATCGTTTAAACGAGAAAAAAGTGCATCTCCGCTGTATTAGTCCAGTCATGATCAGTAATATAAGGGTTACAGTTAAAGTCCCTATAACTTATTCATTCCTGAAACGTTACAATGTAACTGATATTTCAAAATGACAAACAGTGCAAACACTAATCAGAGGGATCCTTACGAATTCCTTTGATTATGGTACATTTGTGTACATGCATTCACTGATTGCATAGGACAAGTGCACTCGGCAGGTACATGCATACTGGTTTTTTATACAGTGGAGAAAATGTTATTCTTTCCCGTATAAACGAAACGAAACGCAATCGCAAAACACTAAAACGAAGAAAATTGCAACTTTTGGACAATTCTGATAATTCATATTTATCTTGGTGGCAAACTGTTTCGAGCCTGATCAGACGCCGGGTTACCCGGCGTCTGATCTGGCTCCAAACTGTTTGCAATAGAAATAATAGTTTTAGCGTAAACGCGTTTATTGGGAAAGAATAACGTTTTCTCCACTGTACATATACATGTACAGACATACAACTAAAACTCATGCATCGAGACCCCCGGGGAGCACGGAGACCCCATGGGGTTGGGACTTTTGATGAGGAAGTACTCTCTTTGAGACCTCTAGTTTTAACGGCCAGCACGTTTAATGTAAAAGTCGAGTCAGACGACATGCTCCAAATTATTTGTCAATTAGATTTGAATTATCGTCAATACTTTTCTACATTTTACTGCATTTTGCCTTTGTCTGAACACATGCATCTCGATATATCTTTTTAGTCTCCAAATTGTTCGAATCTCACATTTACCCTTCCACCTATAGAAGCCCCCTTTTAGCTCAAGACACTAGTTCCAATGACTACAGCCATAACAATATATCTAAATAAATATTTTCTATATTCTAGCGGATGATAGCTTTAAGCAGATTAAAAGTAAAGCAGAATGCGCCTTTAGACACTAAATTAGACATTTAAAACAGGCTGAAAGTGTCTCAAAACTAGAAATAGGCTGCGGGGTAAAGGATTAAAGTACATCGTTACTATTTTCACAAAACACGTTCGTTTTCTATAATATTATATAACGTTGTATTGGGAACATGTTTGTGTTAAGTTAAATTTTAAACGAGCAAGAATATAGCGGTATTCACGACTGTATGTCTAGATCTACAGATTAGTCGAAACACCATTCTGTAATGTAGATTTTCCATTAGCTGCTCAGCATGACCAAGGACACAAACCTACATGTTGCCAGACTCACACGTTACCATGGAGACGACGTTATTCTTTCCCTTTTAGACGCAAACGAAACGCAAACGCATTTACAATAAAACGTAGAAAAAGACAACCTTCCGACATTTCTGACTATTCATGTTAATCTAAGTGGCAAACAGTTTAGAGCCTGATCAGACGCCGGGTTACCCGGCGTCTGATCTTGCTCAAAATTGTTTGCAATTGAAAAAAATAGTTTTAGCGTAAACGCGTTTATTTGGAAAGAATAACGTTTTCTCCACTGTGTCTGAACAGATTGTTTTTGTTTTAACACAATTAAGTCTAGTGTCTGTTAAAGGGAACTTAGGCAGACAGTGTAGACTCTGATGAGACGCCGCATTACGCTGCGTCTCATCAGAGTATACACTGTTTGCTACTGCATGTGAACTGTTCTACTGTATGGTAAAACATTACAGTGTTCTTAGAGCACCATTGTTTATTACCCGGCGTCTGGTCTGGCTCCAAACTGTAATGCATTTGAAAAAATAAATTTAGCGTAAACTCATTTATTTGGAAAGAATAACTTTTTCTCCACTGTACTGTTATCAAATCTTTTGCTTGTCCCAGCAACATTAGGCGTACAGTGAAATTGTTCTACTATAAAGCAACTTTGAATCTGTAGAAATTATTTTTAAATCAACTGAAGCGAATTCGAGTTAGCGAGTCTCGACTGTGTTTAGCACGGACCAAATCGTATTGATTTTGATAAGAAACTTGTATTGAGACAATTTAGTCCTTTTCCCTAGAACAATAAAACTTCACACACAGTATAATAAGGCTGTCACTTGCAATCTCAACATGACAAGGACGCTTGGCTAGACGACTCTATGTTTTATTTAATGTTACCCGGGGTCTGGCTATAGTTGAGACGTTATTCTTTCCCAATAAACGCGATTTTTGTTCAAAACAATAATCTCCATTGCAAACAGTTTGGAGCCAGATCAGTCGCCGGGTAACCCGGCGTCTGATCAGGCTCCAATCTGTTTGTTACTCAGATGAAAATATGGTCATCTATCGTTAATGTTAGAAACAGGCTATGGGGTTAAGGGTTAACATGTTAAAGAAAATGGCTAATTTCTCGTCATTCCAGTATACTTATTTGTTGTATTATTATTATTATTATACCAGATTTATATAGCGCTCTTTTCACACAGGGATTGTGCGTTCAAAAGCGCTTTACATGAAATAACACATATGTACCTATAAATCGAGAAAAGACAAAATAACTACAATTAGATCTGAAATAAAACATGAATAAACATATAAAAGACAGTCCCCCAAAACGGCGATCACATTACCCCCATCAATCAGCAATGAAGTATTGCTAAGTATTGCCGACTGATATAAATAATGGTAGAGCGCCCAATACAGGCCATCGACAAAACACAAATAACTATAATTAGATCTAAAATAAATAAGAATAAACATACAAAAGACAGCCCCCAAAACGGCGATCACACTACCCCCATCAATCAGCAATGAACCAACCGGCTAAAGATTGCCGACCAATAGAAATAATAGCAGAGCGCCCAGACGTCGCGCAAGCTAAGGTGGCACAACGTCAAAAGCGCTTGCCGGGTGGAGCATGCCAGCTACCTTTGAAACAAGTTTAAAGATAATGCATAACATTATACATCAAACTGTTCATTTTAAATAGGCGTATACTATGGTATAATTACTTTTTTCGTATAATCGATCAGTAGCGACTAACGAGGAAGAAACTGTTGAACTTTTCAGAAAAAACGTCTCGTGAGATGTAACACTTCAACTCGTCTCTCTGTTGTCTCAAGTCGATTACAAAATAACCGTATGCGATTTTGACCGGGAAAAGTATGCACGACGATCTAAATGTGACATCATTTGAAATCCCGGGAGGAGAAAGCGTTATTTTGAAAGACGACGTAGAACTAATGCATTTTATCTACTGTTACAATTTGTAAGACGTAAGCATTTTAAGCATTTATTTTACTTGGAGAGGCTTTAAATTTAAACCATAAAATTGGGTTTTTCTTTTATTGCCGCAGACGTAAGCATGTTTATTTCGCGTCTAGACTTTTTATAAAATCACTGAAAACGTGTGTGGAGGAAAATGTCACACTTTTTAAAATTAAACAGTTTTATTCGTAATGCATCTATTAGCAGTGCTTAAATGCATGACGGACGTAAATCATTGATTTCAAAATAAAATGACATAATTGGGGTTTTCTCTAGTTTAAGCACTGCGAATTTTAAGTCAATCGAATAACAGGTAATTTTTAAATCGAGGATTACCTGTGTGGAGGAAAATGTCACACCTACTGGTTTTGACGTTAATAACGTCAGGCGCAATTATGTTGTTTCAAGGCGTCTGAGATAGCCGTCTCAATAAAGTTAGACTTCGCCAACCGTGTCGTGATAAAATAAAATGAGGTTCAGAATTCCAACAGCGCTCCCTCTCTACATGTACAACGACACCCATTTGGAGAAAAAAACATATGTGCGTTGTTCGGAGGGAGTCGTTATAGGGAGGGAAACTGGCTTAGATTACAAACAGCTTGGAACCATACAAGACGCCGTGTAACGCGGCGTCTGATCTGGATTTAAGCTGTTTGTCACGCGTCATTAAGGTTATTTTCTGTCAAAACGACCATTATGTAAATTTGAAAAAAAATATTGCATCAGTTAAAGCGTTAGAAATAATTGTCCTATTTAGGGAGCTGCGGCAAGGGTCGTTGTAAGGAGGGTGTCGTTGTTGGGAGGGAACACTGTATCTTACAAAAGAGGGAACATTAAGGTACACATACACTTAGAGTACCCAATAAGTCGAATAAGAAACTATTTCAATCCTGTATGGTGAAATTGTCACGGTACTTTTAGTTTTGTCAAAGCAATTACCTTTTACATTTTCGTGCAAATTTGAAGAATTTGGTAATTATTTCATAAAGGTGCACTTACAGTGCAGAATGTGTTATTCTTTCCGAAAAAACGCGTTAACGCTAAAACGTTAATTTCCACTGCAAACAGTTTGGAGCCTGATCAGACGCCGGGTAACCTGGCGTCTGATCAGGTTCCAAACTGTTTGCCACTCAGATAAAAATGAATTGTAAGAAATATCTAAAAATTGACATTTTCTACGTTTTAGTGTTTTGTTTGCGTTTATACGGGAAAGAATAACGTTTTCCCCACTGTACCCCATGTCGTTGGAAATAAAAGTATTTTAGGTTATGTATGTGAAATCGGAACATTAAATTAAATTTTCATCATAATTGATGTTCAAAAATGGTGTAATCCATTAGCCATCGATAGAGAAGCTCAATTTAATGTGCACTGATTTTGAAGGCGATAGTGTCTCCAATTTCAATTGCACGAATACAGAAGAAGATATACTTCAATGATAAAACCAGACGAAATAAATTTATCCTTTTATAACCAAACTTTATCGTCTGCTTTAACCCTTTCGACGCAAAACTAATTGTGAGGGTTTACCCTTGACCGCTATATTGTCGTCTGCTTCAATATTGTTGTCTGCAAGATAATTCCAAAGTAAGATTTAAGATGGTATGAATTTAGAAATATCAATGCGAGTGTCAAAAACAGTTTGGGTCCTGATTATATGCCACGTTACGCGGCGCCTGATCTGGATCCAAACTGTTTGCAAAGTCTACTTTAATTTTAAGCAACTTCTGCGATGAAAGTATTAACCCTTTCATCGTTGCAATATCGTCTGCTTTAATATTGTAGTGTTTCAAAATTAGATTTATATAGATCTAGCAAATTACTGAAATCGTATTCGAAATGATTGTCAAACAGTTTGGACGAAGAAAGGGATTGTAATGTAATTAACCGATTTCATGCTACATGTAGCAGTGCAAACTGCAGAATTCGTTTTAACATTTTCACTGCCACCGGCGCCAATAGGTGACTTTACAAACAGTTTGGATCCTGATCAGACGCCGCGTAACGCGACATTTCTTCAGTTCAAACAGACCTAAAGCTGACTTTAAAAAAATTGCAGAAAACACTACCAATGCAGACACTATTTTGGCTGTAAGAAGGTTAAAGCAGACGATAAAACTTAGCAGGGAAAGAGTCAATGAATAAAATTACTGAACTGTTTTATTCTGCAGATGACAGTTTTGAGTTAGACTGTATTACAGAAGTATAAATATTATAATATGACATATGAAGATTATTCAGTGAAATATTTAGTGTTAATGGATCTTAGGTATAGTATTTCCATGGTTAAATTTCACATAAAACCCCCAAAAGGCGCTATAATAAAGCTATCAGGCAATTAAATGTCATTTTATATTTATATAACAGTCGACCGTAAATAACCCGTACTCACTTTACCCATTCGATGTCATGACGACATAAAATTAAAACAATTGTCGTCTGCTTTCATTTCTCAAATCTAAATATTACGTTATTTGACTTAAGAAATATTGAAGCGAGTGTCAAACAGTTTGGATCCTGATCAGACGCCGCGTAACGCGGCGTCTGATCAGGATTCAAACTGTTTGCAAATAACGATTGTACTCGGGGTAAAGTTACGTGGAATGTACCTGTATGTCAAAGTTAAAACTTGGCTTAGCCACGTTTTAAGTTTGAAATACTGAAATTTTCGACTTAATCCTTTCACTCTCAATGACGCCTTAAAGCGCGTTTGCAAACAGTTCGGTGTCCTGATCAGACGCCGCGTTACGCCGCGTTTAACACTCTTATCGATATTAATTAAGTCATACAACCTTAAATCTAACGTTCAAAACGTGTCTTGCAGACAACAATAATGAAGCAGACGACAATAAAGCGGTGAAGCGGTAAAAGTCTCCCGAATAATTTGATCATGAAAGGGTTAAATGAGTTCGAGTTATCAAAGCTCAACTGTAAACTACGAATAAATTCGACTTATTCGTGTTTTGAGTTTATATCGAATTTGGACTGTATTTTGATAAATTCACAAAAAGTGCAATTTCGTTCATGGATGAGTGACTACTCAAAATCCACCACTTAGCAACGTGACAGGTTTGAGTCTCACTCTTTCAGTTTTTGTTAAGTCATTCGCGAAGCTAGGATACATGTACATTTAATTAGCCCATTCGTCTGCTGTATTATGGTTTGCTCTGAAATTGTCGTCTGCTTTTATTTCTCAAATTTAGATTTTAAAATATGTTCATATTAGAAAATGTTAATACGAGTGTCAACATTTTGGATCTTGATCAGATGCCGAGTTACTTGGTTTCGATATTGACCCAAACTATTTCAAATGTCAGCCAAGTCCTGTTCAGTACTTAGAAGGTTAATCCTTCTATCGTCATTTGTGGCTACAATCGATTTTGCAAACAGTAAGGATCCTGATCAGACACCACGTAACGCGGCGTCTGGTCAGGATTCAAGGTGATTGACATTCGTTTCTATAGCTCAGCAGTCATTTTGCATAACATGTAGCGTACAATGGAGAATCTGTTATTCTTTCCCAATAAACGCGTTTACGCTAAAACTATTATTTGCAGTGCAAACAGTTTGGAGCCAGATCAGACGCCGGGTAACCCGGCGTATGATCAGGCTCCGAACTGTTTGCCACCAAGATAAACAAGAATTATCAGAATTGTCCAAAAGTTGTTCTTTTCTACGTTTTAGTGCTTTGCGTTTGCGTACGTTTGCGTTTAAACGGGAAAGGATAACAGATTCTCCACTGTAGGAACAAAAGTGCAGACGACAATATTAAATCAGATGATAATTACGATGACGTTGAAAGGGTCACAGTAAATCAGACGATAAAATTCGGCGGTGAAAGTCATTGAACTTTAGTGCCACGTTTTTTTTTGCGTCTTTTACAAACTGTGTAATATAATTCATGTATATCCACATGTTCCCTTCAAATATTGTAGATTCTATCTGCAAAATAAAGATTGCTGAAATAAAGGCAAATGGGTGGTACAATCGTGCATATGACATTAAAAAAATGTTCGGTACAAGGAAAACCACATAATCATAGGTTTTAGTTGTGTGTTTGTTCGTTAATGTCCGTTTCTGTTACATGTTTCTTCACTATTGGTATATCTATTTATATGGAAATATGCCCTTTTTTTCGCAAGAGTTTGGGATTGGCTTTGATTTCGGGTTATTTTGTTAATATATTATACATATACACGGATTTTTATTGAGAATCCAGCTCTGAAATTTACGCTCAATTTGTGCGTGCCATTGCTATGGGTTTTACATGTACCTGTACATTTGTGCGTTTATATGGGTTTCTCTTTATCTCTCTCTATTTTTTCTCTCTCCATTTCACCCTCTATATCTCTCCTTCTCTCTCTCCTCGCCTTGCTATCTTCCTCTTTTCACTATCCCTGTCTGTCGCTCCCTCTGTCTCTCTACATACCCCATCTTTTCCTCTTTCTAGCTTTATCCCGACTCTCCATTTTTACCAGTCTGTACAGAGTACCGATGTCTACTGCATTTTCGTACTTGATCCCTGCTGTTATTTCTAAAGTATTTCTTTGTATAAGGACAATAATGTATGCCTAAAATGCTTCTACATTGCAAACCGGCGTTATTATTATGTAAATGATAAGGAAGTATTCTTTATAAAGTACAGTGGAGAAAATATTATTCTTTCCCATTTAAACGCAAACGATGCGCAAATGCATTACGATAAAATATAAAAAATGACAAATGCTGACTATTTATTTTAATCTGACTGTCAAACAGTTGGGATCCTGATCAGACACCGGGTTACCCGGTGTCTGATCTGGCTCCAAACTGTTTGCAATGGAAATGGTAGTTTTGGCGTAAACGCGTTTATTGGGGGAACTATTACATCCTCTCCACAGTAAGATGTACCCCGTGGGTATTTTGGTGTCGAGTTTTCTAAGCTGATGGTCTTGATTGCCGTGTCACAAGCTTCTTTGTATGTTGTGAACATATATTTCCTGCTTCTGAAAACAGGGTTTTGTACGTTCATGGCCAACTGTTTTAGCTTGATCTACATGTGCGTTTAGTCTTTTGATCGTCATACTATATTACAGTGGAAAATACGTTATTCTTTCCTTTTTTAACGAAAACGAAACGCATCACAATAAAACGTAGAAGAAAGACAACTTTTCAACAATTCTGACTATTCATGTTAATCTAAGTGGCAAACATTTTGGAGCCTGATCAGCTGCCGGGTCACCCGGCGTCTGATCTGGCTCCTAACTGTTTGCAATGGAAATAATAGTTTAAGAGAAAACGCGTTTATTGGAAAATAATAACGTTTTCTCCGCTGTACCTGCGCTGGTTATGTTGTCTGCAATAGTTTTCTGTGTAAGATTTAAGGCAATTAGGCATTTTAACTACAGAAATACCGATACAAGTGTCAAACAGTTTGGACTCTCGCTTATTAACCCTTTACCTGTTAGCCTATTTATAGTACTTAAGATAGATGACTACTTAAAGCAGGTTGAAAGTAAAGCAGCATGCGCCTTAGGGCGCATTCTGCTTTACTTTCAGCCTGCTTTAAGCTATCATGTGCTATAATATAGAAAATATTCCCTACAATACATATTCAGTACTGATTAAATTGGAACTATTTTCTACAGCGGATGAATAAATCATATCCGCTAAAAGGCGCTTCTATTGGGTAAAGGGTTAAGTCGAACATTTCCGTACATGTATTTATACCCGAACAGGATCCAAACTATTCAACAGTTGTTTCGAGATTTCTCAAAATGCTTGAATTCTAAGATACATGTAGAAAAAATATTGAAGACAACAGTACATGTACATGTACAGTGGACGAAACGTTATCTGAAGAAGAAGTAATCTCCCACCACCGCACAAAACAACAACAAAAACAACAACAAAATTGCGCTTGTGCGGTTTAACTTTGTTTAAACGGGAACAATGATAAGTTCTTTGCCGTCTTTATGTAACATCGTCGCTACCTAACCCGTTCTTGTTACAGTGGATAATCTGTTATTCTTTCCCGTTTAAACGCAAACGTACGCAAACGCACGCAAATGCAAAGCACTAAAACGTAGAAAAGAACAACTTTTGGACAATTCTGATAATTCTTGTTTATCTTGGTGGCAAACAGTATGGAGCCTGATCAGACGCCGGGTCACCCGGCGTCTGATCTGGCTCCAAACTGTTTGCACTGCAAATAATAGTTTTAGCGTAAACGCGTTTATTGGGAAAGAATAACAGATTATCCACTGTATCAGCTGTAATACTATAATTAGTCTATTCTGATATCGCTTTGAAAGAAAGCTATTAAAGTAGTGAAAACCCAACTTGTATTCCCATATTTCATAAACCGCTAAAGCGAGACTGTAAATGAAGTCTTAATAGATTCACTCTATGTTAGCGCCCTTTTATGCACATAATGTAACTATTTAACACTATAACATCAAGTATCGTTTAAAAGTCATTAGCCGAATATTATCAGATTTCAACTTTCATTACTCATTCAAATCTATCGAAACGCGGTGTCACATCATTTTAAATTTACTTTACAAGTCATAAAACTATTATCTTCATTTTTAACAAGACGTGAATGAATTGATTTGCTTAAATTAACAGCGCACCCGCATTAATCGAACATGCAAAAATAAAAAACACTTGGCAGTTTATAGCAGAGTACAAATAAAAAATCAGTAGTTTGCATTTAAGGTTGAGGGCGCCTAATGAGATCGGGCATATGTCGGTAAATATTGAAAGTCTACGGATACAATGTAGCGATCGTCCATTCTCGTCAACTTCCGGCTTGTTCCGAACTATGCCAAAGCATGGTTCGGAACTGACCGTCAGTTAACGAGATTGGCCGATCGATGTACGTAGAGTCTCAATTTGGTTTAATCTCATGAGGGATCCTTAAACTTAAGAGGAAACCATGGTGCCATTCTCTTACAACAAGGGAGATGTTATTGTTTTCCTTCTAAACAAACTAAACGCAATATGATAAAATGTAAAAAGGAAATTTATAAAAAAATTATGAACGATTTGTTTTAATCTCAAAATCCTACAGTTTTGAGAAATAAAGTGTTTAGTATTTATTGCATGTACGAGTACATGTAATACATGTACGTTTATTGGAACACTTCTCCACTGCAAATGCTTGACATTTAACACATTGAATCCTACCGACGAGTATACTCGTCATTAACAAATCATTTAACTACAGTGGAGAAAACCTTATTCTTTCCCAATAAACGCGTTTACGCTAAAACTATTATTTTCACTGCAAACAGTTTGGAGCCAGATCAGACGCCGGGTAACCCGGCGTCTGATCAGGCTCCAAACTGTTTGCCACCAAGATAAAGATGAATTATCAGAATTGTCAAAAAGTTGTACTTTTTTACGTTTTTAGTGTTTTGCGTTTGCGTACGTTTGCGTTTAAACGGGAAAGAATAACAGATTCTCCACTGTATCAATAGAACACTTTTCCTATGCAAACAGTATAGATCCTGATCAGAAGCTCCTTAGGGAGCCCTGTGATCAGGGTCTACACCGTTAATCATTTTGTAAATTGTTGTTAAAATCCACTTTAAATAAAAAAAATGGACCACACTTATATTGAAATTAGAATTGTCCATTAAATGTTTCAGGGTTGAATGAGTTAAATACTCGCACTACAGTACATACATGTACATGTACTTTATCTAGAACGTCGTTTAAACACAAACGCAGTGCAAGATAATGAAGAAAACGACAGCTTTTTGAAAATGTTGACGCTAAGTTATAATCTCAAAATCATATAGCTTTGCGGTTGGTCTGACACCGGGTTACCCAGCGTCTGATCTAGCACCAAACCGTTTGCAATGGAGAGGAATTTGTAGCATAAATATCTAAACTGTTTGACACTCACCTTTAATAAAAGGACATCATCTTCAATAGTCTGTCGTATTCTACATTTCATACATGTACCACGTGTTTGTTTATATCGCTTTAAATTAAATCCTTATATGAACGAATGCTTTTCATTTCTATTTTCAGCCGACGAAGACTTCAGGAAGGACGATTACCCGAGTAACGGACTTATTCTGCCACCGCCAATTCCACCAAGGCGTTACAAATCAGAACACATAGAGCATTCTAGCGACAACAGGTACCGTCCTCCAGAATATTCGTCAAGACAGCGGGACGACGCGCCGATGGTCTCACCTCGATCGCCATCACGGCGGAAAAGGGACGCAATGCTTCGCAAATACAACTCCACCTCGGCTCTTTACTCTGCTTCTGAATCTAAACAGTTTGACAGGCATTTAGTCACGAATTCTAGTGACAGATCTCTTGATAGGCGATCTAATTTCGGAATAGAACGGGATAAGAACAATAATAATGACGACGATTACGTCACTGAGTTGACGGACAATGAACAAGTTTTTGACGTGCCAGTTGATAATGACCCCGCTGTGATAGACCTTAGCTTAGTGGATATTGTTGGGGAAAGTTTTCAAGCTCGATATCCATGGCAAAGAGACGCTTTCACACAGTGCAACTTCGCGGGGTCTCAATCAAGCGACGATAAAAGTACAGTGTCTTACGAGTTTAACCGATCACAAAGTGACGATCGCGTTATACGAAAGCGGCAAAACCTCGCCAAGAGCCGCACACGGCCCCAGTCTGTAGGGTGCATGGAAAATGTGTTTGAATGTGATAGTTCAGAGACTGCTGATCAGCAGAACATTCGACGAGGACGTCTTTCAGAACCCTTACCATTTCACGGTAGCTATATGTATAATAGGAAGCGGATGCCTATTTTAGTGACGGACGACCCTGGCTCAGTGTCGGATCTAGAATCAATTATGGAGAATCCCTCAGAGGGGTAAGTATTGTGTACATGAACATGTAGTACTGTGGCGGTAAAAAACCTTTGACTCCAAGAATGTACCCCTTTACACTTTGTGTACATTTGAAGAGTACACTTGACTTATGCAAACAATGTAGACCCTAATCAGCGGGTTCCTGTAGGAGCCCTCTAATCCTGGGCTGCATTGTTTGTCATTTCACTACAGTGAATAATCTGTTATTCTTTCCCGTTTAAACGCAAACGTACGCAAACGCAAAACACTTAAACGTAGAAAAGTACAACTTTTTGACATTCTGATAATTCATCTTTATCTTGGTGGCAAACAGTTTGGAACCTGATCAGACGTCGGGTTACCCGGCGTCTGATCTGGCTCCAAACTGTTTGCAGTGAAAATAATAGTTTTAGCGTAAACGCGTTTATTGGGAAAGAATAACGTTTTCTCCACTGTATATAGATTCATTATAAATCAAACTCTATTGCCCCTATTCCAGACCGACTACTGTGGAGAAAACGTTATTCTTTCCCACTAAACGCATTTACGCTAAATATATTATTTCCCATGCAAACAGTTTGGAGCTAGATCAGACGCCGGGTAACCCGGCGTCTGATCAGACTCCTAACTGTTTGCTGTCCAAGTTAAAATCAACATTAAGAATTGTCAAGAAGTTGCAATTTTCTTCATTTTATTGCAGTGCGTTTGCGTTTCGTTTGCGTTCAAACGGGAAAGAATAACGTTTTCTCCACTTACTGTACGAATCCCACAGACAAGTCTAAACTGGACTAGACCTGGCTGGAAAGTGGAATTGTCCATTTGAAGTTTCAGGGGTGAATGATTTAACCCTTTCACAATCAAATTTATCGTGACGTTTTTACACCTTCACCGCCATATTATCATCTACTTCAATATTGTTGTCTGCAATATCGTTTCAAAGTTAGATTTAAGGCAGTTTAACTGGCGTTATTTCAAAACAAGAGCCAAACAGTTTGGATCCTGATCAGACGCCGCGTTACGCGGAGTCTTACAATGGAGAATCTGTTATTCTTTCCCAAAAAACGCGTTTACGCTAAAACTATTATTTGCAGTGCAAACAGTTTGGAGCCAGATCAGACGCCGGGTAACCCGGCGTCTGATCAGGCTTCAAACTGTTTGCCACCAAGATAAACAAGAGTTATCAGAATTGTCCAAAAGTTGTTCTTTTCTACGTTTTAGTGCTTTGCGTTTGCGTACGTTTGCGTTTAAACGGGAAAGAATAACAGATTCTCCACTTTATCTGGGTCTAAACTGTTTGCAAATGTAAGCAAAGTCGTGCTCACCACTGTAAGTGTACTAATTTTCCCTCCCTATAACAACTTCATCCGAACAACACACATACTTTTTGTCTCCCATTGGGCGTAGTTGTAGAGAGGGAGCACTGTACAGTGGAGAGAACGTTATCCTTTCCCATTTAAACGCTAACGAAATGCAAACGCGAGGCACTTAAACGTAGAAAAGTACAATATTTGGACAATTCTGACAATTTGTTTATCTTAGTGGCAAACAGTCTGAAGCCTGAACAGACTTCCCGGCGTCTGATCTGGCCCCAGACTGTTTGCAATAGAAATAATAGTTTTAGCGGAAACGCTTTTTTTGGAAAGAATAACGTTTTTCCCACTGTACCACTGTTTCTTGGAAATAATTTTTTCAAAAAGATAAAATATGATGTTTTTAAGTCTTTTCGCAAGGTTTTAAAGCATTGTTAGTTTTAGCAGTGTGCTGAGAGAGAAAAAACGCTGCAATACATAAGGATAGTACAGTGGAGAAAACGTTATTATTTCCCGTTTAAACGCAAAAGAAACGCAAACGCAAAACACTAAAACGTAGAAAATGTAAATTTTTAGATATTGCTTACAATTCATTTTTATCTGAGTGGCAAACAGTTTGGAACATGATCAGACGCCGGGGTCCCCGGCGTCTGATCAGGATCCAAACTGTTTGCATTGGAAATAAACGTTTTAGCGTAAACGCGTTTATTGGGAAAGAATAACACATTCTCAACTGTAAGTAGCCTTGGGAACAGACTTGCTAACTACACGTACAATGTTTTCTTATTGTACTTTAACTTATATTGTACTTTGTTCTGACCTGGCGGTTTTATTTCTAGATTGGAAAAATTCTGTTCTAGAATGGAAAATAGGACATCTGTATACTTATGAGCAAAATATAATAAGCTCCATATTCAGATTTGTGTGAGAAGGCGTTAAGCTGTTGCATGCTCAAAAAGTGAGAAATGCCTAAATGTGTACCCGGATCGTACAGGATGAAGGACTTATTCCGCTTTCAACGGTACGAAACGCTTACTTACATGTAGTTAAAACAAACAATATTTTGAATGTTATCATATTTTGATTTTTTCTTTTTTACTACCTTTTCGACTAAATTTTGATGTAAGAAATGAGATTTGCTGATATATGGAATGGAAGGCAGAGGACTACTATTTTAGGGTTGTCCGTCCGTCCGTCCGGTTTCCGTCCGCAGCTGTATCTTTGAAACCGATTAACAGAGTTGTATGGAATTTGATATAGTTATTCTTCACCACTGGAACACCGTGGGAAACTATTACTTTTCCAGATCAATTTAGGTATTTAGGAGTTTAACCAAGTTAGGATCTTTTCAGATTATCCGCTAAACCACCTAATAAAGTCGGACGAAATTGAATTAAACCATAACGAAAAAGTTTATTCAAAACAAAAGTAGCTCCTAAACGAAATTTTCCCCCAGCGAAGCTTAGGGGTTCATACTTCGATAAACGGTAGAAAGATGTCGTTTATTCGTTAAGTGAATGGAGTTTGATATAACCTTTATGAAATTATATAATTATGGCTATTAGTTTTCGAATTAGTGCAATTGTTGTTGATAACTGGCCAATTAGTCAAGAGTTATCTGCCTTTGATGAGTGAAAATGATATATTTTACAGTTTTTACACTCTAGCAACTACAGTTTTCAATGGTATTTGATTATACTCGCACACACGTTCTTAAAGATGTGGATTTATTATCGAAAGAGGATACTTGTAACAAAAATTATCTGCCCTGATTTACTTAGAAATTATTCTAGAAAATGTTTATTTAAGTATTGTTTACACCCTAGTGTCTACAAAGGTGACTATAATTTGATATTTTAATGTTTTTTATGCCCCCCGAAGGGAGGCATATATAGTTTTTCCGTCCGAAAACTGTAACATTGCTCATATATAATTTCCCTATTACTGAATAGATTTATTCCATACTTAGATACAACACCCCTTGGGACAACACCATTCAGCTGATGTATACTTTAATTTTTACCTTTACCTATCAATGACATTGACCTTGAGGATCTAATGTTCCATAACCTCTAACATTGGCCATAACTTCCTTATTAGTCAATTACTGTTAAATTACTTTTTAAATTAAAACAACACCCCTTGTGACAAGACATTTTAGCAGATATATATATATATACTTTTTTACCTTGACCCGTCAATCACCTTGACATTGAGGATTTAATTTTCCAAAAACTCTAACATTGCTCATTACTTCCTTATTAGTCAATGGATTTACTACTAACTACACAACACCCCATTGGAACAACACCTTTCTGCTGACATATACTTTTTTGACCTTGACCCCTCAATGGCCTCGACCTTTAGGATCTAATTTTCCGAAAACTCTTACATTGGTCATACTTTCCTTATTAGTCAATGGATTTACATCATACTTGGACACAAACCCATTGTGACAAGACCTTTCAGCTGACATATACTTGATTGACCTTCTGCCCTCAGTGACCTTGACCTTGAGGATGACCTTGTCTACATCTGGTCAATAATTTCAAAGGTTAAAGCATCGATTCGGGGACATTGCCATCTGATAGTGACAGTGCATGTACTTGTTAAAATATTATATGACTATTAGTTTTCAAATAAGTTTAATTGTTGTCTAAAACGGGCATATTAATCAAGAGTTATCTGCCCTCGATGTGTTGAAAATACCATATTTAACTGTTTTTACACTCTAGCAACTACATTTCTGAATTTATTAACTTGCACACAATTGTATATATAACAATAAGTTCTTGAAGGTGTTTAAAATTACTGTTGAAATTGGATCGTTGTGTCAAGAGTTATCTGACCCTGATATGCTCAGATATGCTGGAAAAAGGCTTTATTTCAGTATTGTTTACGTTTCAGTGTGTAAAAGATTAAATGGATTCTGATAAAACTTTATAAAAGTTATCGCATGTTGATCTAAGAAAGGTGCTCACCATCTGCCCTTCTCACATCAAAGTTTACCGCTTTCTTCTCTACAATCGCTGCGGCAGGGGATATAATTTCTGTAAATTTGCTTGTTTTTTAATTGCATTAACCCATTACTCCATACCCAGTTTCTACTTTTGAAAACATGTGACCACTTAAAGCAGGTTGAAAGTAAAGCAGAATGCCCCTTAAGGGGCATTCTGCTTTACTTTTAGCCTGCTTTAAGCTTTCACTTTCTAGGATATAGAAAATATTCCTTATGGTACATATTTTTAGTGTATAAATTGGAGCTATTTTCTTAAATGGAGAATTATATTGAAGGCGTAAAAAGGTGTATTTATGAGGTAATGGGTTAAGCAGTTATCCGTCTTTTGACATATCAACGCTGCCACAATGAGCAGGCGCTTAACCTTTACAATGTACCCCATAGCCTGTTTCTAGTTTTCAATATAGGTGACCTCTTAACGCAGGTTGAAAGTAATGCAGAATGCGCATGCGTGCTATACATGTACTCTAGAAAGAAGCATAACGGGTATCCAAAACATTTTCTGGTTCTGACATGACCTGTCACATTCAGTCTTGAGTGATGCTAAAATAGCCAAGCTAGACTCATTCCATGATTCATTACTTACCATTTGTCGACGGTGAGACACATATCAGTTGCTTAATATTAGGAAATCAAGGACTTATCCTGAGTTTCTTCTTTTTCGAAGTGATCGACGTTTGAGTGTGATACCAGTTTGGAACCAGATCAAAGTAATACATTAGCAACTTCCAGTATGGATGGAAACTAGTTACAAATGCCATAATGTTTACGTACATTTTGGCATATAGCAATGGTCAGCTCGGGTCATTAGTGACGCTATGCATTTCTGCATCTGTCATTAAAGGCTAGTTATGCTTTATCCTGCTAAGTGTGTAAACAGCTTGGATTCTGATCAGACGCCGAGTAACTCGGCGTCTGATCAGGACCCAGGCTGTTTAACCAGTATTGATGGTTGCACATTTTTAGTTTGTAAACATCCATACTAGATTTATTTTTGAGTTGTTGAGCGTTCTACTTGTATAGGAAACGTGAGTATTCTTTCCTAATAAACGCGTTTACGCTGAGTCTATTATTTCCAATGCAAACAGTTTGGAGCCAGATCAGACGCCGGGTAACCCAGCGTCTGATCAGGCTTCAATCTGTTTGCCGTCCAGGTTAAAATCAACATCAAAATTGTCAAAAGTTTGTCATTTTTTTCATTTTTTTGCGATGCGTTTGCGTTTCGTTTGCGTTTAAACGGGAAAGAATAACATATTCTCCACTGTATATATATCACATGTAGCAGGGAAAAGGACGGTATTTATTTTGGCACTGAAGGCTTTGTAGCTTGTAACGATTAGGGTCTACATATAGTTGTAGGAAGGATATCGTAGTGTCTGAAGGTAATGTAGTAGAAACGACGTTATATGTACATGTATAACAGTGGAGAAGACGTTATTCTTTCCCGTTTATAAAAACGCACACTAAACGCAAACGCATTGCAATAAAACGTAGAAAAGGACAACTTTTGGACAATTCTGAATGTTGATTTTAGCCTGGACAGCAAACAGTTTGGAGCCTGATCAGACGCCGGGTAACCCGGCGTCTGATCTTGCTCCAAACTGTTTGCATTGGAAATTATGTTTTTTAGCGTAAACGCGTTTATTGGGAAAAAATAACGTATTACAGTGGAGAATATGTTATTATTGTCCTTTTAAACGCAAGGTTAACGCAAATACATTGCAATAATACGTAGAAAAAGACAAATTCTCGACAATTCTGACTAGTCGTGTTAATCTGAGTGGCAAACAGTTTGGAGCATGATCAGACACCTGGTTACCCGGCGTCTGATCTGGCGCGAAACTGTTTGCAATGGAAACAATAGTTTTAGCATAAATGCGCTTATTGGGAAAGAATAACATCTTCTCCACTGTACTGTTTATCCCGTTTAAACTGAATTAAACGCAAACATATTACAATGTACAATAAAATATGGAAAATGAACGAAGTTTTGAAACTTCAGATTCGCAAACAGTTTGGAGCCTGGTCAGTTGCTTGTCTTCACTGTTACAGTGGAGAATCTGTTATTCTTTCCCAATAAACGCGTTTACGCTAAAACTATTATTTTCACAGCAAACAGTTTGGAGCCAGAGCAGACGCCGGGTAACCCGGCGTCTGATCAGGCTCCAAACTGTTTTGCCACCAAGATAAAGATGAATTATCAGAATTGTCAAAAAGTTGTACTTTTCTACGTTTTAGTGTTTTGCGTTTGCGTACGTTTGCGTTTAAACGGGAAAGAATAACAGATTCTCCACTGTAGACGTACTATCACCTGTGTTATGTGACTTATTGGAGAAGAGCGGTTTTTTTCTTAAGGCATGTGACTGCTTTAAAAATGCAAGGCGAAAAGACAAGCGAACGTTTCTTTAGGAGTTTTCGGTTGTTATTTTGCATTGGCCTGCTACATGTACCTGTATTTTAGACTGATACTTTGCCGTTTGGTTCTCTTTAGACGTGACTTTTTAATGTACATGTAACTATATCGAATGTAAAACATTTCAGATCCTGATAATAAACTACGTTTCTCAGATTCTGATCTTGATCTAAACTGTTTTCAAATACAAAACCATTCGCGCTTAGCATAAAATGCTTACAATTCTATTACGTCAGTGATTTAGCTATGTTATATTTATACATACAGTGATAATATATGATTTTATTTAGCTATGCTATGTCGTATTTGGACGTATAGTGATATATATAAGGATATACTTGGATATGCTTTATTTGGACGAACAGTGATACATATTAGGATTTATATTAACTCGTCATTAGACAAGAAGTCACCCAAAGAGGTACATGTACTGTTCTAGACCCATTCGCCCCTGAAACTTCAAATACAGTCACAGTGGAGAAGACGTTATTCTTTCCCAATAAACGCGTTTACGCTAAATATATAATTTCCCATGCAAACACTTTGGAGCCAGATCTGACGCCGGGTAACCCGGTGTCTGATCAGGCTCCAAATTGTTTGCTGTCAAAGTTAAATTCTACATTCAGAATTGTCAATAAGTTGTAATTTTCTTCATTTTATTGCAGTGCATTTGCGTTTCGTTTGCGTTTAAACGGGAAAGAATACCGTTTTCTCCACTGTACAGTCTCTCCCGTTTTGACTATTTTTAGGGTATGTCCTGTATACTTCATTACCTTCCATTTATTTTCACTTTCCCTACTGTTATCAGGTCGCAGCTTAACAATTCTAGATTTTTAACCCTTTCATGATCAACATCATCGTGAGATTTTTACCCCTTCCTCGCCATATTGTCGTCTCCTTCAATATTGTTGTCTGCAATATCGTTTCAAAGTTAAATTTAAGGCAGTATGACTGAAGAAATTTCAAAATTAGTGTCAAACAGTTTGGATCCTGAGCAGACGCCGCGTTACGAGACGTCTGATCAAGATCAAAACTGTCTGCAAACGCGCCTTTTGGCGTCATTGAAAGTGAACCGTTTAATGGGCAACAACGTTTTCTCCTAATATCACATGCAATGGTGCCATATGATGTTCATGTTACCATGGCAGGATAAAAACGTAAGTGGTGGAATTTCACTACTTTTCTAAAGTTGCTAAGTATACGATATACAGTGGAGAATCTGTTATTCTTTCCCGTTTAAACGCAAACGAACGCAAACGCAAATCACTAAAACGTAGAAAAGTACAACTTTTGGACAATTCTGATAATTCATGTTTATCTTGGTGGCAAACAGTTTGGAGCCTGATCAGACGCCGGGTTACCCGGCGTCTGATCTGGCTCCAAACTGTTTGCACTGCAAATAATAGTTTTAGCGTAAACGCGTTTATTGGGAAAGAATAACAGATTCTCCACTGTACAACTTCACCACTCAGTTACAACTTCCCCACGCAGTCTGATCGGGAGTTGATTTATATTTTTCGAAGATAATGTACCTTTACTGGATTTAACCCTTCCCCCAATAGAAGCGCCTTTTAGCGCATTCAGTTTATTCCCCCGCTGAAGAAAATAGTTTCACTTTATACATTCATGAGTATGGTTTTACACCCTAAGACATATTTTCTATATCTCGACAGACTGTAGCTTAAAGCAGGCTGAAAATGAAGCAGAATGTGCCTTAATGCAGATTCTGCTTCACTTTCAACCTGCTTTAAGTGGTCATATGTTTTCAAAACTAGAAACAGGCTATAGGGTAATGGGTAAAGTTAAATCGACAGATTCATGTTCAACTAAAATCGCGTATATCCAAAAAATTGAAATACAATATTCCAGGACGAGAACCCATTTATGTCACTTTACTGACGTGTTCCCGATTTAACGAAACGAAATAGTAGTACATTGTAGTAGTTTATTCCTTGCCTCCACGCATGGGGATATATAACATATATACAGATAACAATGAAAAAGGTTTAAACATATATGTGATATAAACTTTGCTATTGAAACAGTATTATATTCTGAAAGAAAATCCAAATTAGACGTGCATGTAATTACCAGGCGTCTGGTCAGGCTCCAAGCTGTTTGCCACTATGATAAACAATTAATTGTCAGCATTGTACAAACGTTGTACTTTTCTACGTTTTAGTGATTTGCGTTTGCGTTTCGTTAACGTTTAAACGGGAAAGAACAACATCTTCACTGTAAACTCTCTTTGGTATCTATTTGACGTAGCGGGTCAAACATAGATCCATATTTCAATAGAAAGTACAATTCTGTTTTCTAAGATAGTTGTTAACACATATAAAATGATATGTACTTACAACCCTATACACGTCATCGAGAATACGTTAACATCAAATATGTTTCTATTTAAGGCACGTTTTCTAGCTTATTCTTAACTAAAGTTCAAGTTAATTCTTGGCGTAGTTTGAGTCCTTTCTCATATATTTCGCTAGAGCAAAAATATTTGTTTGTCACTATACCGTCTGACATAATACATGTACTTGTAAATGTACTCTCAGTCTAAAGCGCATGTACATTTGGAAAGACGTTATTGTGTCCCAATACAACCGTTTTCGCTAAAGCTATTATTTCTATTGCAAACAGTTTGGAGCCAGATCAGACGCCGGGTTACCCGGCGTCTGATCAGGCTCCAAACTGTTTGCCACTATGATAAAAAATTTATTGTCAGCATTGTCCAAACGTTGTACTTTTCTACGTTTTAGTGCTTTGCGTTTGCGTTTCGTTTGCGTTTAAACGGGAAAGAATAACGTCTTCTCCGCTGTAACCTCTCTTGGCGTATTTGACGTAACGGATCATACATCGGATAATTATATCAACAGAAAGTGCAATTCTGTTTCCAAGAGTGTTTCTAGCACATATTAAATGATATGTTCAAACAAGCCATACTGACGTCATTGAGGATACACAAACGTGACAAACATCAAACAATGTTTCTATTTGAGGCATGTTTTCACGCTAATTTTTAATTTAAGTTTCAGTTAAGTCTGTGTGTAGCTTGGTCCTTTCTATTTATGGTTTGCAAGGGCAAAAATACTTTCTTGTCTCCTGTCTGAAATTATACTGATAAATGTACTCTCAGTCTGAAACGCATATAACATTTGTTTTTCAAAAGTGCTTTTTGTAAATGTAAGCCAATTCTTTAATTTCCATCCCTATAACAACTCCTTCCGAGCAACACACGCAATCATTGTCTCCTATTGGGTGTTGCTATAGAGAGGGGGCACTGTACTACTACAGTGGAGAATCTGTTATTCTTTCCCAATAAACGCGTTTACGCTAAAACTATTATTTGCAGTGCAAACAGTTTGGAGCCAGATCAGACGCCGGGTAACCCGGCGTCTGATCAGGCTCCAAACTGTTTGCCACCAAGATAAACAAGAATTATCAGAATTGTCCAAAAGTTGTTCTTTTCTACGTTTTAGTGCTTTGCGTTAGCGTACGTTTGCGTTTAAACGGGAAAGAATAACAAATTCTCCACTGTTATGCAACGATAACATTGCAACCTGCAAACGCATTCCACATAAAAACTAAGTATATCACATTCACAGCTGCAGGCCTGCAAGCGATTAAGATGTATCAGTAGACACTATATTGTTCAATAAAATTCCACCTATGTCTAGAGATATGGCAAGCATCTTTATATTCGCGTTTTTTTATTTCGCGATTTCCCGAAATTCGTTTTTTCTAATTCTAAATATCAAAAGCTTGCTGGTAATGTACGGTAACATTTTAAATGAATGTTTTATCACATAACTTGCGGTCTGGGAGTAGAATAAAGCCATTATATGAATATCGTAATCCACTAGTGAAATGTCGTTTTATGGGCTCCGGCCAAATATTTTCGTCCACAAGTGCTGCATGTAGCGGGTCACCAAAGACGTCATTTGCGATGGCGTTATCGTAAACAACGTCAGGTTTTGGCGGAAAATATATTTAGCAGAAAGACTAACGGCTAGGGTTTACAATTAGTCCGCCACCAAAACCTAGGGTTAGGAACTTAGGGTTAGGATAAACTTTACAATCTGTCTTAATTATTTTGGTCAACTCGTTTCTTAAAAATAATAAACTATGAGCCCTCATGTAAGATCCTCTATTTCCCAATAAACTCATATGCTTACTTTTTTACGTCTGCTTTTATATGTAAAACGTTTTTATTATCCTTTAGGAGCCCTCTGATCAGGGCCAACACTGTTTGATATTTTCATTGGTTTTTATTGTCATACCAAAAAAATGCAACAGTAGACTGGTTCAACATTCCTGTACGAGAAGTGTCCTAAAGGATAATAAATATATATTTTAAAAGTATTTTAATAAATGCCCACATGAGATATCTAGGGATGAAAGGGTCAAATATAATTTGCGTGCTTCAAATCGACTGTATGTTGATATTTGCACTTTTGATATAGAGTATCGGTAAAACCAGTGGCAGTATGTACGACTCTGGATAAGGGACGTAACAATTGTAAGGGTATTACACTACATCTTAAAGGAGTTGTCTTTCTTTATAGGCTACGCATAATCACAATTTGAACCATATCTGTAGATGTCGATTGTTATACGCACCGCGGAGAAAATGCTTTCTCACATAACTACATGTACCCCATGTTTTCTATAGCGAACAACGATCACGAATATCATTGTCTCCAACATGTGTGAGATCAATTTGATGACGTCACTATAACGTCACTATTTATAAACGCGTTTACGGTAAAACGTTTATTTCCATTGCAAACAGTTTGGAGCCAGATCAGACGCCGGGTTACCCGGCGTCTGATCAGGCTCCAAACTGTTTGCCACTCAGATCAAAATTAAATGTACGAAATATAAAAAAACATGACATTTTCTACCTTTAAGTGCTCTGCGTGTGCGTTTCGTTTGCGTTTAAACGGGAAAGAATAACGTATTCTCCACTGTAACAAAAATTTTCAAGTTGGTTGATTATTTCTTTTTTTGCAAATTTTGTCTGTTCTATCTGGTGACTTTGTTTCCGGGAAGTTTCTCAGCAAATTCACACGAGGCTCTATCATAACGGCAAGTTGCACATCTAATAAATGTTTTCCATTTGGTTGATTATCTTAGAATGTACTCCTTCGTTTAAACAATATACTCCTTTGTTTAAAAGTCTTTGTTTGAATTGTTATTTTGTTTTACTAGAATTTATGACATATTGAATGTATTCCGTTATTGACCTTTGTCATTTAATGTACATATATATTGTCAAGTATTGTATATACATATATAGCATTTCTTTGTGATCAGCATGTTTGTGAGAGCATTAATCACTAGATAGTTCTAGAATGATTATGTACGCAAACAAAGCCACAAGACAAAACAACAAACAACGAATACATGTAAAACCACTGTTACACATCATTTTGATTCTCGATATATTATAAATAAAGATCTCTTGTGAGAATTGTTATAAATATAAATATATAGTTATGCTCTTATCGACGCCTTTTTAATTACATGTACATGTACCTCTATGACCTGGGGCCCGTTTCATGTTGTCGTAAGTCAGATTATAAAAGTCTTAATCATTATTTATTTCTCCATCTAATCCTGTCCTGTGACATCGTTTTGGAATCGTCTTGAAAAGACGATTCCAAAGAGATGTGACAAGACAGGATTAGATAGAGAAATCAGAAATTAAATGTATTTTAAAGTTGTGACTTACGACAACATTTGTCGTACGAAGTTTATGAAACGGGCCCCTGGTGGTTTCTTCGATTTTATCAACTTTATTGCCAAAGCCATATTTCGTTTTTGTTTTTTTCATTGACTCAACATTTTCAAATTTAAGTAACAGCGAAACCCCTCTATTACGACCGCTAATGTCAATTAGTAAAACAAGAAAAAGAAAAGCAGAGCTTGTTGTTTTTCTTTCATCTTACATTAAGCAGTTTCATGTACTTGTCATTAATTCCACCAATCATTCTTTGTTTGTAAGACGAGATTAACCGTATTACAGTGGAGAAAACGTTATTCTTTCCCAATAAACGCGTTTACGCTAAAACTATTTTTTGCAGTGCAAACAGTTTGGAGCCAGATCAGACGCCGGGTAACCCGGCGTCTGATCAGGCTCCAAACTGTTTGCCACCAAGATAAACATGAATTATCACAATTGTCAAAAAAATGTACTTTTCTACGTTTTAGTGGTTTGCGTTTGCGTACGTTTGCGTTTAAACGGGAAAGAATAACAGATTCTCCACTGTACCCTCACATTACAGCGTTGCCTCCCTATACAACGGCCCTCCCTACAACGACTCCCTCCTTACAACGACCATTGCCGCTGTTCCCTAAACAAGACATTTTTGTCCAACCCTTTCATGGTTGGAATACCGTCTGCTTAGATGTGTCGTCTGCTGACTTTCTCAAAGTTACATAATTTACATTTTGAAGAAAATAACTTAATAAAGAGTGACAAACAGCTTGAATCCAGATCAGACGCCGCGTTACGCGGCGTCTGATCTGGATTGAAGCTGTTTGCAAATGTAAGTCAATTCCTCCTCTATAACGACTCCCTCCGAACAACGCACACATTTTTGTCTCCCATTTGATGTCGTTGTAGAGAGGGAACGCTGTATTACATTTCAAGCAGTTTGGAGCCAGATCAGAGGCCGATTAACCCGGCGTCTGATCCAGCTATAAACTGTTTGCCCATTCAGATGAAAATAAATCATCAGAACTTTCAAAATGTTGTCACTATCCCAATTTGATTGTACTGCGTTTGCGTTTCGGTTCGTTCAAACAGGAAACACAACGTTTTTTTCCACTGTAAAAACAACATTTTTGACAGTACAATAGAGGGGACATTATTTTTCCTAAATAAGCGCGTTTATACGCTGAAAACCTTATACCCATTGAAAACAATTTTGAGCCAGACCAGACTTAAATTATCAACATTTTCAAGAATGTTCCATCTTCTACATTTTATTGCATTGGCGTTTGTGTTTCGTTTGCGTTGAAACGGGAAAGAATAACGCCTGCTCAGCTTTACCGCACCATGCTAAAACATGTTATATGATACAACTTGGAGATGAGATGATTCTTTCCCAATAAACGCGTAAACTTTACCCTTACATGTTTATGTCAATTGCAAACAGTTTGGGCCCGATCAGAGGCCGTCTGATCAGGATCTAGACTGTTTGCCACTTAGATTAAAATAACTTAGTCAGAATTGTCAAAAAAGATATTTTCTACATCTTATTCAGGGCTCCAGATAAGGGGAATATTTCAAAACCTAAAACCCTTACTTCTGCTTTAAACCCTATGGTGTCACTACTCATGAGGATCGTCTCAAAGAGACGATTCTAATGAGTAGTAACACCATAGGAGTTGGTGCTGTCTGAATGAGAAAATGATGGATTTGTTCAGAATACTCCCTCTTATCTGGAGCCCTGTTATTGCAATGCGTTTGCGTTTTGTTTGCGTTTAAACGTGAAATAATAACGTTTTCTCCACTGTATTTGTACAGGGGAGAAAACGCTGTTCTTTCCCGTTTAAACGAAACGCAAACGCATCGCAATAAAACGTTGAAAAAGACAATTCTGACCAGTCATGTTGATCTGAGTGGCAACCAGTTTGAAGCCTGATCAGACGCCGGGTTACCCGGCGTCAGATCAGGCTCCAAGCTGTATGCAATGGACATAATAGTTTTATCGTACACACGTTTATAGGGAAAGAATAACGTATTCTCCACTGAATCTTACTACCAATTCCATTATGTTGGCCTGATTTGTTTGACCCAAAAGATGTCCCATTTCGGGTTTTCCATTAGCTTTTTACGTATACGTTTTACATGGACTATCAAATTACATCTGTTTGTTCTATTTATGTACAGTGGAGAAGACCTTATCTATTTCCCGTTAGACCGAAATCAAAATGCAAACGCGATGCAGTAAAATGTCGAAATTGAATATTTGATTTGAAAAGTTGACGACTGATTTAAATCTGAGTAGCAAACAGTTTGGAGCCTGATCAGACGCCGGGTTACCCGGCGTCTGATCTGGCTCCGAACTGTTTACAATAGACATTATTGTCGTTAACACAAACGCGTTTATTGGGAAAAAAATGTAAGTGCAGGGCGGAAGACGTTACAGTGTCCAAATCACTGTGATGGTTGTTGTTTTGGTCCTGTTTTTATTGGAAACATTTTTACATGTAGCACGTCTGATCAGGCTTCGGTTTCCAATTTACATTAAGATTGCTCGAGAAACGTTTAGAGGAAAACGTCCTTTTTACCATTTATTGCATTCCGTTTATTTTTGTACAGTAGAGAAAACGTTATTCTTTCCCGTTTAATCGGAAACGAAACGTAAACGCATAGTATAAAAAGGTAGACAATGTCATGTTTTAGATCACATTTGCTGCGGCTGCCGCACGGCTAATCATTTCTACGGCGAGTAGCAATTCCCCGGCCGCCGCAGAATTCCTACGGTAACCCGGCGTCTGATCAGGCTCCAAACTGTTTGCCACCAAGATAAAGATGAATGATCAGAATTGTCCAAAAGTTGTACTTTTCTATGTTTTAGTGTTTTGCGTTTGCGTACGTTTGCGTTTAAACGGGCAAAAAAGAATAACAGATTCTCCACTGTACAGTGGAGAGGAGGGTATTATTTTCTAATAAACGCGTAAACTTTACCCTTACATGTTTTTATGTCCATTGCAAACAGTTTGGAGACCGATCAGACGCCGTCTGGTCAGGCTCCAAACTGTTTGCCACTTAGATTAAAATAACCTAGTCAGAATTGTCAAAACAAAAATTTCTACATCTTATTCAGGGCTCCAGATAAGGGGAGTATTTCAAAGCCTAAAACCATTTTTTCTGCTTTAAACCCTATTGTGTCACTACTCATTAGATTCGTCTCAAAGAAACGATTCTAATAAGTAGTAAAACCATAGGATTTGGTGCTTATAAATCAGAAAATGTTGTATTTGTTGGATTACAATGCGTTTGCGTTTTTTGCGTTTAAACGTGAAAAAATAACGTCTTCCCCATTGTTTAATCTATTTGTATCTTACTACCAATTCCATTATGTTGGCCTGATTTGTTTGACCCAAACGATGTCCCATTTCGGGTTTTCCATTAGCTTTTTACGTCTACGTTCTACATGGACTATCAAATTACATCTGTTTGTTCTATTTATGCACAGTGGAGAAGACCTTATCTATTTCCCGTTTGACCGAAATCAAAACGCAAACGCGATGCAGTAAAATGTCGAAATTGAATATTTGATTTGAAAAGTTGACGACTGATTTAAATCTGAGTAGCAAACAGTTTGGAGTCTGATCTGGCTCCGAACTGTTTACAATGTACATTATTGTCTTTAACCCAAACGCGTTTATTGGGAAAAAATTTAAGTGCATTGCGGAAGACGTTACAGTATCAAAATCACTGTGATCGTTGTTGTTTTGATCTTGTTTTTATTGGAAACATTTTTACATGTAGCACGTCTGATCAGGCTTCGGTTTCCAATTTACATTAAGATTTCTCGAGAAACGTTTAGATGAAAACGTCTTTTTTACCATTTATTGCATTCCGTTTAGTTTTGTACAGTGGAGAAAACGTTATTCTTTCCCGTTTAAACGGAAACGAAACGTAAATGCATAGCACTAAAATGTAGAAAATGTCATGTTTTAGATATTTCTTACAATTCATTTTGATCAGAGTGCCAAACAGTTTGGAGCCTGATCTGATCTGGCTCCAAACTGTTTGCATTGGAAATTATATATTATGCGTTTATTGGGAAAGAATAACGTTTTTTCCACTATAACATGTTTTAGAAATATTAAAGTTTTCACCACTGCACTGGCGGAAATAAGTGACGCTGTAGTTTCTTGGATACAAAATACATATACAGGAAAGAATTTGTTATTCTTTCCCGTTTAAACGCAAACGTACGCAAACGCAAAGCGCTAAAACGTAGAAAAGAACAACTTTTTGACAATTCTGATATTTCATGTTTAACTTGGTGGCAAACAGTTTGGAGCCTGATCAGACGCCGGGTTACCCGGCGTCTGATCTGGCTCCAAACTGTTTGCACTGCAAATAATAGTTTTAGCGTAAACGCGTTTATTGGGAAAGAATAACACATTCTCCACTGTACATATACATGTACATGTTTGTAGTTGTTAATATTCATACAAATGATGAAGAACAACGATACAGTGAAGACATAACATGTATTTTTTCCCGTTTAATCGTAAATGACACGCAAACGAAACGTAAACGCAATTTCATTAAATGTAGAAACTGACATTTTTTTTGACTAATCTGACTACATGTAATATTTATTTTGATCTGTGTGACAAATAGTTTGGAGCCTGATCAGACGCCGGGTTACCCGGTGTCTGATCTTGCTCCAAGCTGTTTGCACTGGAAATAAGAGTTTAATCGTAAACGCGTTTATTAGGTAAGAATAACATCTTAGAAATTATGTCACTATCCCCCCTTTCGTTTCGTTTAAACGGGAACGAATAACAGCATCTCTACTGTTCGCCTTCTGCACTATATGTGCCACCAATTAATTGATGCACCGAAGAAAGAAAAGTGCAGTTACATAATATGTTTACAATATTAGTTTATTTTGTATTTCTGTTTGTTGCTAATTGTTTAAACAAATAACATAAAAACATGTTCAGATAAGTTGGATGAGAGAGCTACACGGAACATTTGTATATTTAAAAATGAAAAACAATAAAAACATGCAGTGATTAGGTGAACATGAGAGATACAATGGAGAAGGCGTTATTCTTTCCCAATAAACGCGTTTACACTTCAACTATAATTTCCATTGCAAACAGTTTGGAGCCAGACCAGACGCCGGGTAACCCGGCGTCTGATCAGGCTCCAAACTGTTTGCCACTCAGATTAAATTAACTAGTCAGAGTTGTCCAAAATGTTATTTTCTACATCTGTTTGCAATGCGTTTGCGTTTAAACGGGACAGAATAACGTCTTCTATATTGTATAATGTATTGAAGGCTACAATGAAGGAAATGTTATTCTTTCCGTGTTAACGGAACGAAACGCAAACACACATACGACGTATTAAAATGAGTTAAATGACAACTTGTTCATAATTCTGACGAATTCATTTTTTTGACAATAACAATAAAAGAATTCAAGGTAATCAAAGTAATATTGATATTTCGACATCTACCGGCCTTTATCTGAGTGGCAAACGGTTTGGAGCCTGATCTGACGCCGGGTTACCCGGAGGCTGATCTAGCTCAAAACTGTTTGCATTAGACATGGTAAGTGCAGCATAAACTATTATTGATTTATTTTCTTTTTTGAATGTCGAACGTTTGAATTCAGGTAAAAAACCAAAAGTAACTTGGCGTCTGATCAGGATAATAACTGTTTGCCATTTTTACTAGATATAAATGAACATTGCTTGGATATTTTGCAGCAATTAGATAGACGGTGGTTCAAATGAAACATCTAAATGTATAATATGAACGTAAACAATGAATTGATACCGTGGAAAGACGTTATTCGTTCCTGTTTAAACGCAAACGTTCGCAAACGCAATGCAATAAAATAGAATATGGAATATTTTAACAATTTTGACATCTGAGTTATGAACAGTTTGGAGTCTGACAATACGCCGGGTTATCCGGCGTCTGATCTGACTTCAAACTGCTTGTATTTGGAAATAATCGTTTTAGCATAAACGCGTTTTCTGGTAAAGTATAACGTCTTCTCCATTGTACATACAGTGGAGAATCTGTTATTCTTTCCCGTTTAAACGCAAACGTACGCAAACGCAA
Source organism: Gari tellinella (assembly GCA_922989275.2). NCBI lineage: Eukaryota > Metazoa > Mollusca > Bivalvia > Cardiida > Psammobiidae > Gari > Gari tellinella. Next base: position 69,125,717 of record OV277858.1, on the reverse strand, counting down.
AGCTCTAAAACGTAGAAAAGAAAAACTTTTGGACAATTCTGATATTTCATGTTTATCATGGTGGCAAACAGTTTGGAGCCTGATCAGACGCCGGGTTAACCGGCGTCTGATCTGGCTCCAAACTGTTTGCACTGGGAATAGTAGTTTTAACGTAAACGCGTTTATTGGGAAAGAATAACAGATTCCCCACTGTATAGCGGTGACGCAGTGTTTCTTATGGTTTTCAGGCCATCGTGGTCTTGACCAAGACTTTTGACCTTAATTAAAGGAAACACTTAGTTTAACATATTTTATTTTCATATAAATAAGGAAATGGGGTCGGGTCACAAGTTCTCACAACATTAGATTCGACCTTTCCCCTGAAACACTTGTCAAGAGTCATTTCTCATACAATATCAGTAAAGGGTGCCCACTTTTGTATGTGATTACATCTTGGGATTGTGAATTGTAGCATACAGTTGTCAGCTCAAAGTGATTTTGACTCCGAAATTTTGACCTCAACTATAAAAATGCTTGTCACAGGGCATACTTATTCCCTGTTCCTCATCAGCCAAGGATTCATATACCAATATCTCTTTGTGAGTACATGTACAGTGGAGAATACGATATTTTTCCCGTTTAAACGCAAACGAAACGCAAACGCATCACCCAAAAAATGAAGAAAATGACAAACTTTTTGACAATTCTGATATTGATTTTAACCTGGACGGCAAACAGTTTGGAGCCGGATCAGACGCCGGGTTACCCGGCGTCTGATCAGGCTCCAAACTGTTTTCACTAGGAAAAATAGTTTTAGCGTAAACGCGTTTATTGGGAAAGAATAACGTTTTTCTCCACTGTAAGTATATCATAATACCAGTATTATGTTACTTTGGTCTTGACTTTTGATCTCTATTATAGAAACAGATTGTCCGAAAGATAATTACTATACAATATCGGCAACAAATACAGAATTTGATGTGAAATTACATCCTGAGATGACGGATTGGCACTTTTCATTTTGAAGTGAGGTATACATGTATGAGTATATATCTGCATATACATATAACAACAACCTGCATTTAATTGTCAATAAACGCTATTGGGACATGTGTCAATTATTGTGACACACTTCTTGTTTGTCTTTGTGCTAAAAAGCAAAAGATTACCGGTAGGTTCACGTGGTGTTCCTGTTTCTGTGCACGTGGTATGTAAGCAATTCTCTCTTCTTGCACGCACGGGCGCATATGCGAATCTAAAAAAAGGAATTGTTTAATTGATATCCGCAGAAAAATCATGAAAATCATGGGAGTTCCTTCCAACAATAGGTTTTCTTACATAGAAAACATTCAGGCACATAAAATGTAAAGTTTCCATTATGGGTCAGTGTACGTGTACATGTAGTAACAAAATGGAATCTGAGGAATATACATTCACATTACCGTAAGTTCATTTATTGATAATTCGAGTACACTGGAGAAGACGTTGAAATAACTTGCGATTTTGCTAATATGCGTGGCAAACATTTTGGAGCCTGATCAGACGCCGGGTTACCCGGCGTCTGATCTGGCTCCAAACTGTTTGCAGTGGACATACTTGTTTTTGCATAAACGCGTTTTTTGGGAAAGAATAACTTCTTCTCCACTGTACACTTTAAACAGTTTAGATCCAGATAAGAAGCCGAGTAGCACAGCGTTTGATGTGGATCAACACTGTTGTATACTCGTGGTAGGTCAGTGAATAGGTTAACGGTCGGGTAACATTTATTGCATCTGTAGTCATTTTAACATTTACGTTATTCTTTTCTGTTTATAAATGAAAGCAAATCGAAAACGCATTTCAATAAAATTGAGAAAATGACAACTTTTTGACAGTTTATTGACAATTCTGACTGAATAATCTGAGTGGCAAACAGTTTGGAGCCTGACTAGATGCCAGGTTACTCAGCGTTAAGCAGTATCTGGATAAATATGTCCCTTTTATAGGACGCTCTAGCATTATTGAGTTAACTCTTTCAACCCTGAAACTTTTTAATGAACAGTCCCAGTTTCCAATGAATAAATACGAAAGACTCAAGCAGGAAACACACACAAACAATACACCCACCTCTAAAGCAGAACACACACACACAGTCATACCATAACAAACACACACGCACACGCACGCGCAATCCCATTCCTTCATCTACACACTAAATAGAAAACAATATGCAAGACAAACATACAGCAAAGTGAATATAGGAGCCCGCCTTGGTACGGTCAGCAGCAGCAATCAATAATTAATTATAAATTAACCATTAACAACCACTGTGGGGGGGGGGGGGGGGGGTAAACCTGGGTTAAGGGGCGCCCAACCTCACACTTATCTCCTATATTCACCTATAAAGACGAACAGTGTACATACATCCAGTTTTGACTAAATTTGATTTGTTTCAAATAATATATATCAAAATGAGCCGTTCGATCTGGGTTTACACTGCTTGCATGGGGACTTTCAACAGTTACGCTGTTTACGAGTTTACAGTAGAGAATGTGTTATTCTTTCCCAATAAACGCGTTTATGCTAAAACTATTACTTCCAATACAAACAGTTTGGAGCCAGATCAGACGCCGGGTAACCCGGCGTCTGATCAAGCTCCAAACTGTTTGCCACCAAGATAAACATGAAATATCAGAATTGTCCAAAAGTTGTTCTTTTCTACGTTTTAGTGCTTTGCGTTTGCGTACGTTTGCGTTTAAACGGGAAAGAATAACAGAGTATCCACTGTACTCGTCGCTAGGGATCAATGAGTTTACCCAATCACATCAAACTTCAAATGGAGAGTTTCAGTTTACAATTAAAACTAGTCCATTTTGACTAGTTTTGGTTTAGTTTTTTTAATGTATTTCAAACTGGCTATAGCAATGCAGACCCTGGTCTCTGCTGTGGCTTTTCTTTTGTTTTTAAAAATTTGCACAGTACTCGACCTTATGTAGTGAACTAGACGTCATTTGTTCCGTTTAACCCATTACCCCAAAGCCTGTTTCTAGTTTTGAAAATGTGTGAACACTTAAAGCAGGTTGAAAGTAAAGCAGAATGCACCTTTCAGCTTGCTTTAATTTATCATCTGCTAGGATATAGCAAGTATTTCTAATGATACATGTTCCTAACTCTTTAAAAGTGGAACCATATTGTACAATGTTGGAATAAATTAAAAGCGTAAAAAGGCGTTATTATAGAGTAATGGGTTAAACTAAACTATACGCAAACGAAATGCGGTAAAATGTAGAAAATAACCGTTGTTTTGACAATTTTGAAGATATATTGTTATTGGAATGGCAAGCAGTGCAGATCCAGATCAGGCTCAAAACTTTTTGCAGTTGAAAATGTTTAAGCATTAATGCGTTTATTGGAAGAAAAGAAGGTCTTCTCCACTGCACAGTGAAATTCCGTTAGTAAGTTTTGGTGTGAAAGGAAAACATTCATTTTTGGCTCGTTTTTATATATAATTACGTGTGTATAGAAGCCGCTGTTTTATGATTCAACGTAAGTTAACAATTTAACTGCCTGCCATGAACCATAGTGCCCTCTATGGATAAACAAGGTATCCTGGGTTATGGAACCTTAGTCGATTTAAATAGCGTCTGCTCTACAATTGGTGTCTGCATTGAAATTTTATTTCCAAACACATGTGTAATCCTATATACACATCGACATCTGCTCTGAATCAAAACTGCAATTTATTCCGAATAAAGTACAGTGGTCCCTTTCTACAACAACACAACAATGGGAGACAAGGATTATGTCCGTTGTTCGGAATGCGTTGTTATAGGGAGGGAAAATTAATACCCTTAGAGTACATTTGCAAACAGTTTGAAACCAGATCAGACGCTGCATAACGCAGCGTCTGATCTCGGTTCAAACTGTTTGCCACTCTGTATCGTTCTTCTGTCAAAATTCAAACACGTAACCTTTAGAACAAATGACAAACGACACTTTTAAGCAGACGATATTGCAGCAGTATAAGCGTTAGACATAAATGTCGTGTTTGTGGAACAGCGACAAGCGTTGTTGTAAGGATTTACTTATTTCTGAGAAACAGTTTCTTTAGTCTAGCTGATGGTAGCTTAAAAAGGCTCGCAACCGGATTTAGCATTGAAAATAGTAATTTGTAAATAAATGTCAAATGCTTATATAAATTGGTAAGATTTTGTTTAGGATAATAAATTCTGTTAAAAAATGCATTTTAAAAAAAAAGAAAAGAAGCTCTGGTGGGATTCGAACCCGTGACCCTCCATGCCGAGACAAACATGAAAAATAAGGAAACGCCTTTACCAACTCGACTACGGGCGCTCTCTATATATATGGAAGGGAATTGACGTACTTCACTGGTAGCGATTGATAGTACATTATTCGGCTCGGGTTTATGTCTGAGCCCGTGTAGAGAAGCAACAACAACTACTATACCGTCTACTAGTCGCTATAGCAAAACGATGGAAAATATCTAAAAAAACTAAGATTCGGTGACGATTCTTGAGACTTTTTTTGGACTGATCATTTTTTTTTAATGTCAGAAGCCAAATAATGCCACAAATTTGCTTTTATTTGAGTATTTTATTTTATTTTGATAAGTACACCATCCGGTTGCGAGTCCCTTTAAAGCAGGTTTAAAGTAAAGCAAAATGCGCCTTTACAACTACATGTATATAGTTCCTCATGGACTGTACATGTACAAACTGGAACTATTTTATTCAGTACAAGGATAAAATAAAGGCACAAAATGCGTATTTATGGAGTAATGGGTTAAGGTAAATTTGTTCACATCAAGATTTACATTTTTCATTCTAAGTACTTAATGCCCTATTGTTGTTCCATCAACTTACAGACTCTTGCCAGTTTTCACTGTTAGGGGTGGGGTGAGGTGCCTTAAGTTTAATTGAACATGACAACCCAGGTCTTGCCAGGTAATTTATCAGGTCAACTCGTCATTCTGTATAATTATCCCATTGTTGAGTACAGTGGAGAAATCGTTTTTCTTCCCGTTTAAACGCAAACGAAACGCAAACGCAAAAACACTAAAACGTAGAAAATGTCAATTTTTAGATTTTTCTTACAATTCTTTTTTATCTGAGTGACAAACAGTTTTGAACCTGATCAGACGCCGGGTTTCCTGGCGTCTGATCAGGCTCGAAACTGTTTGTAAATGTAGTGGCAATAAACGTTTTTATCGTAAACGCGTTTATTGGGAAAGAATAAAACTTTCTCTACTGTACACCTTCCGACAAGCTTAAAAGTTTTGACCTCGAATAGATTCTAAATATTCTGCTTTAAAACTGTGGCCTGAATTATCGTTTCAATGTAAGTCTTATGATACAGTGGAGAATACGTTATTCTTTCCCGTTTAAACGAAACGAAACGAAACGCAAACGCAAAACACTAAAACGTAGAAAAGTGCAACTTTTGGACAATTCCGATAATTCATGTTTATCTTGGTGGCAAACAGTTTGGAGCCTGATCAGACGCCGGGTAACCCGGCGTCTGATCTGGCTCCAAACTGTTTGCAATAGAAATAATAGTTTTAGCTTAAACGCGTTTATTGGGAAAGAATAACGTTTTCTCCACTGTATGAACGCCTTGCTGTTGAACAATAGTTAACATGTACAGTGTTCCCTCTCTAGAACAACACCCGATTGGAGACACAGATTGTGTACGTTGTTCGGAGGGAGTTGGTTATAGGGAGGGAAAATTAATACCCTTAGACATATGAGCATGCCTTGCCTTAAATTTGCAAATAGCATAAACGCGGCTTCTGATCTGAATTCAAATTGTTTGCCTCTCGTCATTATATTTGTTCTGTCAAAATGTCCAATACAAAACGTAAAGAAAAAAAAACAGACGCCAAATTTAATCAGACGATATTGCAGCAGTGAAAGTGTATTCCTGTTTTCGGAATAGCGGCAAACATTATTGTAAGGAGAGAATCGTTGTACGGAGGGAATCGTTGTTAGGAGGGCCGTGGTAGGAAGGGAGCGATGTAGTTCAATGTAATACAGTGGATAATAGTTATTCTTTCCCGTTTAAACGCAAACGAAACGCAAACGCACTGCAATAAAATGAAGAAAATCTAACTTCTTGACAATTCTGAATGTTGATTTTAACCTGGTCAGCAAACAGTTTGGAGCCTGATCAGACGCCGGGTTAACCGGCGTCTGATCTGGCTCCAAATTGTTTGCATGGGAAATAATATATTTAGCGTAAACGCGTTTATTGGGAAAGAATGACGTTTTCTCAACTGTATCAACAGTTCGGATTTTTATCAGATGCCGAACTGATTTAAACATCAACCCGCTAGTCTTACAGTTAGGATACAGATCAGATTCCAAGTAATATGTACATGTACCTGGCGTCAGCTCAGCATCCCAACTGTTGGGCAAACTTTGTTTGGCTTTGGTAGGGGAAGGGTTATTCGGACAAGCGCCTGTCCGGATGACATGTTTTCTCCAAGAACATGGAAGCCTACTGCGAAACGTTTGCTGAAACAAAGAACAGACCACGAGTTCAACGGTTACACTGACCGAGTATTTCAGCTCTACATGAGTTTGTACGTCATTTAACTCAAGTGAACCCTTTCGACTAGTATACGATTGAGAAGACGTTATTCTTTCCCAATAAACGCGTTTACACTAAAACTATTATTTCAATTGCAAACAGTTTGAAGCCAGATCAGACGTCGGTGAAAAATAAATCATCAGAATTTTCAAAATGTTGTCACTATCCCCATTTTATTGCACTACATTGGCGTTTCGTTTCGTTTAAACGGGAAAGAATAATACAGTGGAGAAAACGTTATTCTTTCCCAATAAACGCGTTTACGCTAAAACTATTATTTGCAGTGCAAACAGTTTGGAGCCAGATCAGACGCCGGGTAACCCGGCGTCTGATCAGGCTCCAAACTGTTTGCCACCAAGATAAACATGAATTATCAGAATTATCAAAAGTTGTACTTTTCTACGTTTTAGTGTTGTGCGTTTGCGTTTAAACGGGAAAGAATAACACATTCTCCACTGTATCTTCTCCACGGTATATGAATTTAATTAACAGCGTACCTTTTAAGCTTACACATGTAATATACAAAAAGTGCGAATCCTGATCCGAGGGCTCCTACAGGAGCCCTCGGATCAGGATCTGCACTTTCTGTCATTTTACAATACATGTATATTGTTAGAATTCACCATAAATAGTAAAGATTGCACTAGACTTTATTGGAAACGTGCATTGTTCATTTAAAGTTTCAGGTGTGAATGATCTAAAGACAATTATAATTATCTGTGATACCTGCAGAGCGCTAAAACAGAACCAAGCTTGTAATTTACTTTTATACTGCCATACTGTCGCCTGCTTATAAACTGTTGAACGCTTGAAATATAGAAACTGTTTTAGTTTTAAAAACGTTTTAGAAACATCAATGTGAATATCATAGAGCTGTGATCCTTATCAACCACCGCCTTACTTGGCAACCGATTTGTATACAAACGGTTTTCCTAGTTTAATATACTAGTCTTAATTCCTGATTGGTTTGATAAGTGAAACCCTTGCCTTACAAATCACCATCTACTACATAGTTCTAGACTGCAATTAATTTGCAATTCATATCTAACTTTAGACATATTTAAAACGTTGTTAGTATCAGTCAGTTTTGATTAAGATCAGATGTATATAGTTATTCTCTGAGTCTCATTTTAATCGAAACTTTTTGAAAATACGAGTTTTTTACACTTTGCAAAGTAAAGGATGAAGGCCAATTTGCTAAAATCTCGGCCAAGTCGGCCAACCATAAGTAAAAGGTTGTTGATTTCAACCAATTGCGATTTTCCGCGTGGAGACTTGGTTCTTTTCGTGCTGAGACTCTTTTGGCGCCATATTATCGTATAATTTCAAATTATCGTCTGTGATTTTTATGTCAAATTCTTTATTTTTCAAATATTGACTGATTGTATAAATTTTATGAGTGTTAAACAGTTTGGATCCAGATCAGACGCCGATTTATTCGGCGTTTGATCTTGATCCGAGCTGTTTGTAAAAAATGTCACAGATTTGCTTCTTTGGCGGTGAAATAGTATAACAGATTAAACGACAGTATAAAGTGTATTAAGTATAAAGTGCATTTTTTTCGAGTTTCTAGAATATTGTTCGTGCAGGATTGTGAGTGGGGATGGGGATTTACTCTTAACTAAACAACAGGTATATACGTACTTCACATTTTCACTCTTAATGACGTCATCAAGCGCATTTGCAAACAGTTTTGATCCTAATCAGACGCCGCGTAACGCGGCGTCTGATCAGGATTACAACTGTTTGAAACTTGTTTTGAAATTACGTCAGTTATACTACCTTAAATTTAACTTTGAAACGATATTGCAGACAACAATATTGAAGCAGACGACAATATAACGGCGAAGGGATAAACATTTCACGATAAATTTGATCCTGAATGGGTTAAAGTACTTAAAGGTTAGAAGGCCTACATGAAATTGAAATGTAGAAATTGAGCTTTTAAAATGTCTGGCATCTTATTTTGATAGATGTGTCAAACAGTTTGGAGCCTGGTCAGACGCCAGGTAACTTGGGAAATTTACATAATTGTTTTAGCATAAACGCGTTTATTGGGAAATCATGTCTTCTCCAAACATATGCGACAATATATTTTGAAAAAATATCCACTTCATTTTTTACATTGAAATCCTTTCTTTAGCGGTCACTTCAAAGACAATAAATTGGCAATATTTAAGAACAAAGACAACTTAATTAGGGACAAAATTAATGCAGAAAACTGCTTTTAAAGTTGAATTCTAGGGGCATCCGTGGCCTAGTGGTATAGTCACTGTGACTTACATCACTAAGCTCCTCTCCGCTGTGAGTTCGAATCCCGGTCTGGGCATTTCGAGTTTTTCATATGGAGAAGCCTTCCAGCTGGTCTGCGGAAGGTCGGTGGTTCTAACAAGTTGCTGATGTATAATAAAAGAGGAGATTTCTACAAAATGTTTGTTTAGCATCAAACAGTAATCTGTCTCTTAGAGACTGTAGTATTTCTTCTTTGAATGACTCTTGAGCATACAGTACATGTACTTTCTGTATATTGAATACAATTGCGTTTACTTGTGTTTTCATTGATATACATTGCGAAAATTTCGAAGGCTATTTCATATGAAATATTATGGTACATATTCATGACTTGTATGAAGAAGAACTATTTTCTTCAGTGGAGGAACAAATAAAATACATCTGATTATTATTATTATTATTATTATACCAGATTTATATAGCGCTCTTTTCACACAGGGGTTGTGCGTTCAAAAGCGCTTCACATGAAATCACATAAATGTACATACAAAGCGAGAAAAGACAACTAACTACAATTAGATCTAAAATAAACATGATACCTTATGTATTTACATGGTCTTGGGCTTGAGTTTAGTTCAACGTCGTTCGAGAGTGCTAGCAATAATATACTTACATGTAGATAAAAACAGTTATGGTTTTTTCTGGCATGCGTATTTATGGAGTAAAGGGAAACCGTAGTCTGTTTTGTATCCATTGTGTAAAAGCAAATGCTAGCGATGTCGCCCATAGGAGTGGACATGTTAATTAATATTTGTTATTGACAACCAAAATAAAGCCAACCCTTTTTTGCATGCTGTGATACACACTTCGGCCTTCATGGCCAATTCCTGCGCATCACAACTCCCAACCGTTGTAAAATACCGTTTCACAACGGTAGAGCATAGATTATTTCTTAATTCAACCTCTCATTTGAATCCACACTATTCGCAACTGTCCATGTTCCTATTACATGTATATATATTATGTAGTAGAGACGACGTTATTCTTTCCCAATAAACGCGTTCACGCTAAAACTATTATTTCCATTGCAAACAGTATGAAACCAGATCAAACGCCGAGAAACCCGTGGTCTGATCAGGATTCAAACTGTTTGCCACTCAGATAAAAATGAATAGTCAGAATTGTCTGATCAGGTTCCAAACTGTTTGCCACTCAGATTAACATGAATAGTCAGAATTGTCGAAATGTTGTCATTTTCTTCGTTTTATTGTGATGCGTTTGCGTTTCGTTTGCGTTTAAACAGGGAACAATAGCGTATTCTCCACTGTATACGCACCGAAGTAAACACATTCCTTTTTTGCATGCTGTTATATGTACACTCAGTGCAAAAAGAAACGCACACTTTTATTACAATATTATCTGTATGTACATGTAGAAGGAACGTATTTGTGAAATAATCTTTTCATTACAGCCAGTAGTTCCGTCTTGGGCTATCAATGTTGAAAATGGGAGGTTTATCATTGAATTGGTATCATCACAACCTGCACAAATCGATGCGGTGTTTTTAACAGGCACTAGTAAACTCTTTCGCTGCCAAATTAATCGTGAGATTTTTATCCCACCACCGTTTCATTGTCGTCTGCTTCAATTTTGTTGTTTGCAAGATCGTTTCAAAGTAAGATTCAAAGTAGTATGACTTAAAGTATATCTATACGAGTGTCAAACAGTTTGGATACAAACTGTTTGAAAACGCGCCTTTTGACGTCATTAAGAGTAAAAGGGTTAAAAGAGCACAGTAATTTTAAGTATATGTTTTTCTGAACTTGTTGCAGAATTAAATTGATCTTGAGATATGGTCTTAGTATCTTAAAAAAGTCTCTTAATCTGCGCCTGAACACGATGTGCGTTTCTTTTTGTACTGAGTGTATACACGTTTTGAACCGAATGTTCTTTATCTACATGTAGCACTGGTTGGTCTATTAACGCTTTCAAACATTTTTTGTTTGTTTTGTTTGTTAATGTCCGTTTCTGCCATCTATGGGCTAATTGGATGCCCAAGAGAGAGGGGAGCGGATACAGAGAACCCGGGCGCGATGCCCTACTCTTATTATCGAAAGAGTTCTCTGGCTCTTTTAGATGCCACATGTACATGTAAAGCATTCATACATCGGACCTCGGTTTATAAAGTCTCATCGGAAGGACTTTCAAACAGTTACAAATCGTTCTGATTCAAAAGAAGTGCCAAAAAACTTTACGTTTTACAGGGCTCCAGATAAGAGGGAGTTACATGTAACTGAACAAATCATACACTTTCTCACTCATTCAAGCACCAAATCCTATGGTGCCACTACTTATTACAGAATATATATAGAATCGTAAATATTTCCGTTTTTAAAATACCCACCTTATCTGTAGGTCTGGCTTTATATGGATTCAAACTGTTTCAAATTCTTGTGATACATTTGTACATGCACTTTTCTTTACATGATCGTGCCAAAGTTTCATCTCTTCAAATGCCTAAAATGTGACATTGAGATAGTAAAGCAGAGGATACATGTACAATATGGCTAGTAGAATACCGTATTATTTCACAACATACACGTTAAATACTTAAACTATTACTGTCTATTATTTGCAAACCGTTTCGTCTACACGGCGTCTAATCAGCAACCCATCTGTTTGGCAGTCAGATAAATATAAATGTTCAGAATGTTTCAAAAAGGTCATTTTCTAGAGCTAATTGGATTGAGTTTGCGTTTCGTTTTGTCTCTTTTAAACAGATAATAATAACATCTGACCAACTGTAGAATAGCAAAAGATGATGCATGTACAGTGGAGAATCTGTTATTCTTTCCCGTTTAAACGCAAACGTACGCAAACGCAAAACACTAAAACGTAAAAAAGAACAACTTTTGGACAATTCTGATAATTCATCTTTATCTTGGTGGCAAACAGTTTGGAACCTGATCAGACGCCGGGTTACCCGGCGTCTGATCTGGCTCGAAACTGTTTGCAGGGAAAATAATAGTTTTAGCGTAAACGCGTTTATTGGGAAAGAATAACGTTTTCTCCACTGTAATAAAGAGTGTTGGCTTACAGTGGAGAAAACGTTATTCTTTCCCACTAAACGCGTTTACGCTAATATATTATTTCCCATGCAAACAGTTTGGAGCTAGATCAGACGTAACCCGGCGTCTGATCAGGCTCCAAACTGTTTGCCGTCCAGGTTAAAATCAATATTCAGAATTATCAAGAAGTTGTAATTTTCTTCATTTTATTGCAGTGCGTTTGCGTTTTATTTGCGTTTACAAGTGAAAGAATATCGTTTTCTCCACTGTATCTTCTGTAGAGTGCCCGCTGTACTGTTACAGTGGAGAAGACGTTATTATTTCCTGTTTAAACGAAACGAAACGCAAACGCATTGTAATAAAATGGCGATAGTAAAATTGTTTGCTAAATTTTGATCTATCTTTAACTGAGCGGCAAACAGTTTGAAGTTTGATCTTGCTTCAAACTGTTTGCAATGGAAATAATTGTTTAAGCATAAACGGGTTTTTTGGAAAAGACTAACGTTTTCTCCACTGTATTCTTCATTGATATTTGCTTCAAAACGTTATTTCACTAAAATATTGAATTGAGGTACATGTACAGTGGAGAAAACGTTATTCTTTCCCAATAAACGCGTTTACGCTAAAACTATTATTTTCACTGCAAACATTTTGGAGCCAGATCAGACGCCGGGTAAACCGGCGTCTGATCAAGCTCCAAACTGTTTGCCATCAAGATAAAGATGAATTATCAGAATTGTCAAAAACTTGTACTTTTCTACATTTTAGTGATTTGCGTTTGCGTACGTTTGCGTTTAAACGGGAAAGAATAACAGATTCTCCACTGTACCTAAAATGTTCGGCCATGTTGGAGCATAGTTCGGTACTGTCGTAAGTTGACGAGATTTGTCGATTGCTGTACATATACGTAGCGAACCAAATTGACTGTCATTTATTATATACCTATCGATGATTTATAGAGATTTCTCAGTTAGATTAATTTTATATCGTCACAGTAGATATAATCACTAGTGATGATATCATTTTTGTGACGTCACATCACAATATCTTTAGTGACGTCGCGCGTAAACAATTAATTTTGTGTGTTTGTCTGTAAAACGTCATTAAAATGTATATAATAGATAAATAGAATAATCAATTCCTTTGAATAGATAGGAAAATGTATCAAGTATCCTGCGGACTCGTTTTTAACCCTTTACCCCATAGAAGCGCCTTTTAGCGAATATGATTTATTCCTCCGCTGTAGAAAATAGTTCCAATTTAATCAGTCAAAATATATATTATAGGGAATATTTTATATATTCTAGAACATAATAGCTTAAAGCAGGCTGAAAGTAAAGCAGAATGCGCCTTAAGGCGCCTTCTGCTTTACTTTCAACCTGCTTTAAGAAGTCATTTCTTCAATACTATAGAAATAGACTATCAGGTAAAGGGTTAACCAGATAACAAGTTTTAACAACCCATTCTCGTGATATTATTTTCATATCAATTCAAAGGAATTGATGTCCTCTATCTATCTGATCTCATCAGTGACACACTAGATCTATCTTAAATCAATATTTTGGTTAAATGGTGTTGTGAGGCGTTCACTTATTCTACATGTACCTTAACAGAAGAAAGCCTTGACCTGAGTAAAATATGTGTCCTCGTCGACCTCTGTTCTGGCACCACACTTTTAAATATATGATAACTTTTTTCCACCCGACAGGGGGTAATTATACTACATTTGCTAATATATTAGTGATCACTGTTCTAGCATGTACTGTATAATATACTGTACCGGAAATTTGTCCGGAGCTTTACTCGGCTATTCTTGAACGAAACCTTTTTTAAATTATGCAGTGCCGGTATATTTAATCAACATCTGAAGTTGTGCACCTGCGATTGCGATTTGATTCGTCATTTCGTTCTTGAATTATCTCCCCTTTTCGTATTTTTAATGTATAAATTTTGTCTGGAGCTAAATATACAGTATTGTTGATCACCATCTGAAGTTGTGCACCTGCGATTGCAGTTTGGATTCATCATTTTGTTCTTAACTTATCTCACTTTTTCGTAATTTTAATACATAAATGTAAATTAGGTTGAATTCGACATCGGCCATAACTTTAGAACTGCATGTGATAGAGACTTTATATTTTTCATGTGTACTTGACTCAAGTAGCTTTTGATCTCGGTACAATTTGGTCATTTCTGACAAAGGTCAAGGTCATTTTAAGGTAAAATAGTGTGAAAACGACCTTGGCCATAACTTTGGAACTACATGTGATAGAAATAGAGACTTTATATTTGACATGTGTACTCAACTCAAGAAGCGCTTGAGCTCAGTACAACTTGGGTTTCGTCTGACAAATGTCACGGTAATTTAGAGGTCAAATAGGGACAATTTAACATTGACCTAACTCTTAAACAACATGCGTTAGAGACTTCATATTTAGCAGGTGTACTCAACACAAAAAGCTCTTGAACTCAGTACAAATTGGTCATGTTAGACAGAGGTCAAGGTCATTCAGTAGGCAGATGCACAAATAGTCAAGACATACGAAAAATGAGAATTTGTCGTCTGCTTCAGTTTTGTTGTTTACAAGATCGTTTCAACGTAGGATTAATGTAGTATGACTTAAACCATATCAATACGAGTGTCGACCAGTTTAAATCCTGATCAGACGCGTCTTATCAGGATTCAAATTGTTTGCAAAAACGCTTTTTTGATAACGATTCCGTTTAGTGTCATTTGCACTAGACAAAACAACATGTTTCCTTTACTGTATATACAGTGGAGAAGACGTTATTCTTTCCAAATAAACGCGCTTACGCTAAACTATATAATTTCCATTGCAGACAATTTGGAGCAAGATCAGACGGCGGGTTACCCGGCGTCTGATCGGACTCTAAACTATTTGCCACTCAGATTAAAACGTTTTGTCTGAGTTAAAAAATATGTATTACATGTATTGTCTACAGTTTAGTGCAATGCTTTTTAGTTTGCGATTAAACAGAAAACATAATAGTAGGTAGATAACCTGTTCAGATTTGTAATCAACCACGACGGTAGTCTTGAAGCCATATTTATACCATCACAACACATTGTTGATTTGAGTCTGAAAATCGGATCTGGCGTACAGTGGAGAAGACCTTATTACAGTAGAGAATGTGTTATTCTTTCCCAATAAACGCGTTTACGCTAAAACTATTACCTCCAATACAAACAGTTTGGAGCCAGATCAGACGCCGGGTAACCCGGCGTCTGATCAGGCTCCAAACTGTTTGCCACCAAGATAAACAAGAATTATCAGAATTGTCCAAAAGTTGTTCTTTTCTACGTTTTAGTGCTTTGCGTTTGCGTACGTTTGCGTTTAAACGGGAAAGAATAACAGATTCTCCACTGTATCTCTCGTATAAACGCAAAAGCAATGCATTGAAATGCAGAAAATGATTACTATATGTCAATTCTGACTATTCATTTAATCTGAGTGGCAAACATATTGGAGCCAGATTAGACGCCGGGTCACCCGGCGTCTGACCTGGCTCCAAATCGTTTGCAATAGAAATAGAATATAATATAAAAAATAGTTTAAACAAAGGCGTTTTTTGGAATGAATAACGTCTTCTCTATACTGTAATATGTATGTATAGATGACCTGTTGAGATTTGTAATCAATCAAAACTGTAGTATTGAAGCCATATTAATACTATCACAACAGATTGTTGTTATGAGTCTGAAAACCAGATCTGGCGTAAATAATACAGTGGAGAGAATCGTTGTTCCTCTAACCTGAACACGTCTTACAACAAAGTCAACAAATATTTATAATATTTATTGTAAACTTGATTAGAGCACTTGGGCAGATCCATATGCAGATCCATTACAACAACATGTTATACATACATTGTAATAGAACCACTTGTATCTGGTTAATCAAAACTGAAATACATCCAGAATCACGATTGTATAATCAATTATTACAACACAAAATATCTGCTCTAATACCCCAATAAATTTAAAATTTAATGTGTGTTGTCCAGTGGATCTCCCAAAGCTGAATGACCAATATACAGTTACTTGCCACGCACGAAAACTTCGTGCGCTACTACTAACCCAACTTAGCGTAGACTTATTCCAGAACAAGGGAACGTAATTTTCTTCTAATTCACTGCGTTTAACCGAAGAAAATTATATATCTTTCACGTTTTTGTCAGAGCATACATGTATATATACATGTACAAGTCAATAACCCGTTCAACCCTAATTATCTCTTTTGGGTATTTATTATCCTTTTGGACTCGTCTACAAGTACATGTAGTACATGCATCTTGAATATGTCTACTGTTACACTTGTTATATGACAACAAAGGTAAATGAAATTATCAAACAGTGCAGACCCTGATTAGAGGGCTCCTATATAGGAGCCCTCTGATCAGGGTCTACACTGTTTGCATATGTAATCAGTAATTTCTACAGAGGGTTGCGGTGTTGAAAGGGTTATGGTTAAAGACGCCATTGCAGTGAATGTGGTTTATGGTGGCAAATGTCTCGAAGGGGTTCCAATAATCGTGTACTGAATGATTTCTCAACGTTGATTTGATTGTTATACATGTAAGTCAGTGTACCATCTGTATCAATTGGATGGCGTTCACCTTAGGGACGTAATTAGCACCGTTACAGGTGGCAAAATCGATTCGTTAACTGCGTCCGTGGAAATTATTATAGAACAGAACAGAACAGTATATTTATTACACGTATTCGTATGGTATTTTTGTTTCGAACAAGGCAATGTTGTTTATATACATTGGCAGTTTTATTGAATGAGTTTGGTTTTACGGAACAGCAACACATATAATGGTCATATTGACAGCGTTGTGAGAGAGAAAGAAAGAAAGAGTGGGAGAAAGAGAAAGTAACTTACATACAACATGGTTTCAATTTTGTCTCAAGAGACAACATCCAAGCAGCTACCATATACATTTTAACATTTCATAAACATTTACAGTGGAGAAAACTTTATTCTTTCCCAATAACGCGTTTAAACTATTAATTCCTTTGCAAACAGTTTGGAACCAGATCAGACGGCGGGTAACCCGGCGTCTGATCAGGCTCCAAATTGTTTGCCACTCAGATAAAAATAGATTGAGAAAAATGTCAAAAAGTTGTTATTTTCTACATTTTAGTGATTTGCGTTTGCGTTTCGTTTGCGTTTAAACGGGAATGAATAACGTCTTCTCCACAGTAGTGATATAGAACCATTTGCATATCAAGTAACGAATTAAAACACTTCTATTACGACCATTATTACTTGCTTCCGACAATGACTGCTTAACCCATTTACTTCCAAATTTTTCGTTTGATTTTTACCCCTTCACCGTTTCATTGTTGTCTGCTTCAATTTTGTTGTCTGCAAAGTCGTTTCAAAGTAAACAATTAAGGCAGCATGACTGAAGAAAATTCAAAACAAGTGTCAAACAGTTTGGATCCTGATCAGACGCCGCGTTACGCGGCGTCTGATCAGGATCAAAACTTTTCGCAATCGCTCTTTTAAGCGTCATTGAGAGTGAAAGTGTATATTTAAGCAAAGTGACAGTGAAACATAAAGCTCCACCGGCATCTGTTTTGTCTGTCATTTTCGTCATTTCAGTGTAATACTGTTGCGTTAAAACAGGAAAGAAAAGCATTTGAAAAACGTCTTTTACACTGTACATATTTTTTTATTTCAGGACCTTTGATATATCACGGACTGGTAGCCTTGACACTTCAAGGAACAGTATCGAGAGTGCAGCCTTAACGGACGAGATTTCCTCTTGGTTGAGGAGCCGTCTAAATAAATCCAGAGAGGTTGATGTTCTAGCCTCCCCTCGGGTATCTCCGGTGATGTGGCGGAGTATACCGGACGTTGTCGTCAACACAGACGTTCAACACGATGATTTCGGTAGGTTTCACCATGTTCAATTGTGCCCCCATAAAGTGAAAGAAGGCGTTATTCTTCCCGTTTAAACAAAATGTAGACTTACAAAATGTAATATATGTAGAAAATCGCAGCTTCTCGTAACTACAGTGGAGAAAACGTTATTCTTTCCCAATAAACGCGTTTACGCTAAAACTAGTATTTTCACTGCAAACAGTTTGGAGCCAGATCAGACGCCGGGTAACCCGGCGTCTGATCAGGCTCCAAACTGTTTGCCACCAAGATAAAGATGAATTATCAGAATTGTCAAAAAGTTGTACTTTTCTACGTTTCAGTGTTTTGCGTTTGCGTACGTTTGCGTTTAAACGGGAAAGAATAACAGATTCTCCACTGTATTTATGACCTATTTTTTATCCGAGTGGAAATCAGTGTGGAACCTGATCAAATACCGGGCTATCCGGCTCCTGATCTGGTTCCAAACTGTTTACAATGGAAATACATTTTTGACATAAATGCGTTTGTTGAGTATAACGTTTTTTCCAGTGTTCGTTGTTGCGCTTGCTGTTATCAAACATGTAAATTAACACAGTACAGCGTTCCCTCTCTACAACGGCCCTCCCAACAACGACTCCCTCCTTACAACGACCTTTGCCGCTGTTCCCTAAACAAGACAAATATGTATAACGCTTTTACTGCTGAAATGTCGTCTGCTTAAAATTGTCGTCTGCTGTTTTTCTTAAATATATATATATATGGACACTTTGATAGAATTAATATAATTATGAGTGACAAACAGCTTGAATCAAGATCAGACGCCGCGTTTACGCGGCGTCTGATCTGGATTCAAGCTGTTTGCAAATGTAAGCCAAATCTGAATTTTCCCT
This sequence comes from Gari tellinella, assembly GCA_922989275.2. Lineage (NCBI taxonomy): Eukaryota > Metazoa > Mollusca > Bivalvia > Cardiida > Psammobiidae > Gari > Gari tellinella. Next base: position 69,107,066 of record OV277858.1, on the reverse strand, counting down.
CTCTCTATCGACTCCCTCCGAACAACACACACAATCTGTGTCTCCCATTGGGTTACGTTGTAGAGAGGGAGCACTGTACTTTCACCCAATAACAAGCAGTGCAGAATGCAGACCCTATTCTTTTAGGGACCTTCTGGGATGGGTCTACAGTGGAGAAAACGTTATTGTTTCCCATTAAACGCGTTTACGTTAAATATATAATTTCCCATGCAAACAGTTTGGAGCCAGATCAGACGCCGGGTAACCGCGTCTGGTCAGGCTCCAATCTGTTTGCTATCTAGGTTAAAATCAACATTCAGAATTGTCCAAAAGTTGTCATTTTCTTCATTTTATTGCAGTGCGTTTGCGTTTCGTTTGTGTTTAAACGGGAAAGAATAACGTTTTCTCCACTGTATAGTTTGTGCCAAGTGCATACAAACTCTTCAAAGGTACACTATTTGCAAAAAAGAGGGTTATTTCGTCAATAGAGTTCAAGATGTTAATATATATATTTATCGAAGAATTATGTTGTTTATTGTCCCCAGTTGAGATTAAGGTCATTGTACATGTTCATATATAACCATTTACGAGAATGAAAGAAGTACTATATACATGCATGTCTGATCAGTTTCCAAACTGTTTAAAACTGTTTCGCAAACCACTCATTTCTTGACATAAAAAACAATCTTGAAAAAATTATTTTTTCCCGTTTAAACGCTAACGAAACGCAAACGCTGTGCAATAAATTGGAGAAATGGAGCAAATTTGGCTGATTTATTTTCATCTTTTTTATGTCTTCTTGTTAGCGTTTGGTGTTGTTTAAACGGGAAAGAACGTCTATAATTTTCAACCCATTTACAGTGTTCCCTCTCGACAACGGCCCTCCCAACAACAACTCCCTCCTTACGACGACCCTTGCCACTGTTCCCTAAACAGAACAATTATATCTAACGTTTTTACTGCTGCAACGTCGTCTGCTTAAAATTGTCGTCTGCTGTTTTTCTTAAAATTACATGTAAGTGGACGTTTTGATAGAATAAATATAATTATGAGTGACAAGCAGCTTGAATCCAGATCAGACGCCGCGTTACGCGGCGTCTGATCTGAATTCAAGCTGTTTGCAAATGTAAGCCATGTCTTGATTTTCCCTCTCTATAACGACTCCCTCCGAACAACACAATGATCTTTGTCTCCCATTGGATGTCGCTGTAGAGAGGGAACGTTGTAGTTTATTCGTTTTGTTTTATCTTACAGACCAGGAAGACGCGTTACAATCCTCGCTTCGAAGCATGCAGTACTTGTCTGTTCCAAAAAAGGTAGGCCGTTATTCTTTATTGCATTATTTTGATGGTTTACGAAATTATCCGTTACCATAGCAATACAAATACCCGATCATATGGCCCCTTCAGGAGCCTTCTGATCAGGGTCTGCAATGTTCGTCATACTTATACAATATCTAGTATATATACGTCAAGTGTCAATGCTAAGTTATTTATTAGAAACGGAAAATGGGCAAATAATTGAAAGGGTTTATTCACACCCATTTTGCATGGAAACGAAATGATTTCAATTACTATACTAATAATATATCTATTCTATGTTACAGTGAAGAAAACGTTATTCTTTCCAAATAAACGCGTTTACGCTATATCTATTATTTCCCAATCAAACAGTTTGGAGCCAGATCAGACACCGGGTGACCAGGCTCCAAACTGTTTGCCATCCAGGTTAAAATCAACATTCAGAATAGTAAAAAAGGTTGTCATTTTCTTCATTTTTCTGCCATGTGTTTGTGTTTCGTTTGCGTTTAAACGGGAAAGAATAACGTTTTCTCCACTGTGCATATAGAAAGAAAAGTACGAAGTTGTCTCTTGGTAAGACATGTATGCAAGTATAATATTATACAAGGGATAATACGGTATTAGTTCCCCGTTTAAACGCAAACGAAACAGACACGCAACTAAATAATATGTTTAGAGAAAATGACAATGTTTTCAATGGCATTGTGTTTTCAGTATAAAAGATCTTCTTGCGAAATAACAATGTTTTCTCCACTGTGACTGTGTGTAAATAGAAGTATTATCTGTTATGTTCAATCAATTTCGCCTTAACGGAACGAAATGCGATGTAATAAAATTGAGCCGTGCCATGACAAAACCTGCCTTATTGCATTGCAAACAGTGTAGATCAAGGCCAGCCGCGGCGTCATTAACGCGGCGGCTGGTCTTAATCTACTCTATTTGACACCCACAATCATCTAAAGCATTGTATGTAGCAGTATTATATAAGGTATTTTGCTGTTTAGACCAAACCCAGATGCAGAGCCTGTGATGACAACGGTATGTACAATGTTGCATTACAATAAGGCAGGTTTTGTCATGCCGCGGCTCAATTATTTTTTGTTAGAAAGTGTTGATTATTAATTTTAATCCGAGTGTCTGACAATAAGGAGTACATGTAACATCAGAAACATGGTTATATACACGTGGTGTCAGATCTGGCTCCAAGCGGTTTGAATTTATTATTCGGAGTACAGGCAAGCAGCATATTGGTCCAAAAATGAACCATTGGAATTTACAGTTACATCTTTTACAGCGTAACAATGCGCAATTAGTATATGCACATACAGTTGAGAAAACGTTATTCTTTCCCGATTAAACGCAAACGAAACGCAAACGCACTGCAATACAATGAAGAAAATTACAACTTCATGACAGTTCTGAATGTTGATTTTAACTTGGACAGCAAACAGTTTGGAGCCTGATCAGACGCCGGGTTAACCGGCGTCTGATCTGGCTCCAAACTGTTTGCATGGGAAATAATGTATTTTGCGTAAACGCGTCTATTGGGAAAGAATAACGTTTTCTCCACACAAGGCTACAATGTACACTAAGAAAAATTCGACAAAATCGTCGTCGGAATTGTAAACCGCCTAATACTCGTACAAATAACAAAAGTCTTTTCCAACTCACGAACATGCGGTCTACAGTTCGATTTCGGTTACATGTAGGGACAATTTGTATGAGGATACATTGGTCGTCCATCCGAACACATTGGGTCTCCTCGGATACTCTGGTTTCCTCCCAAAGGAAAAACCACCTACGCAATTATTTAAGCCAATTGAGAGTAATTTGTTTAAATTGTTAGAGTTTGTTTCATGATCGATGCGAAATAAATGAAGTTTAAATTGATTTATTTACTTATTTCCTTTTTTCTGCTTAAGTAGATCTAGACGATAACAAATTATTTACACCATCAGTGACTGTAAATGGTTTTGGTCGCAATGATGTGTCGTCTGTAGTGATTTGTTAAGAAACTTGAAGTTATAGTGCTAGAGTGCTTGAATGGTTTTATGAAGTAATGGGTTAAAAACGCACACATCGTTTGATTCCTAGTGAGACCTCTGAGTGAGTTGGCGTCACACCAGGATTAAAATTGTTTGCAGAGATTCTCAGAATTCCGACAGAGTTTTAAAAACTGTAAAGTGTAAACAAACACTCCCGCAAACCCGTCCATCATTCAGTTTTACTCTTTGCACGCTAGCGGCGGATATATCTGCCACAGTGATTATCTTTGCAAACAGTTTGGATCCAGATGAGACACCGCGTAACGCGGCGTCTCATCAGGATACAAACTGTTTGCCATTATGACCCTGAATTCAAAAGAAATTTTGAAATGCTTATTTTAGAACAGTAGATCTAGCAGACTATAAATATTGCAGACGAAAAAAATTACCCAGCATGCAAAGAGTTAATCCAAACTCGTGATATCCGGACAGCGTGGCACTGCCGTAATTCTGTTTATCGTGTTTCTGCATAGAGAAATTCAAATTAAATGAGATCAATTCTTTTCCTAAAAGCAAACATTAGTGGTTAATGAAAGGCGTAAATCTCAATGTAACTGTTTACAATGTAGCTATAATACGCCACATGCTCTTAATCTGCAACACTTATAGGTTGTCCTGAAAAAATATATATCAAAGTGCAGTACGCGTAGAGACGCAAGTGAAGACAAACTATACTCAACAAAATAATTAAAGGGACATGCCTTCTTTATTTCAACTGAGTGTTTTCTAAAACCAATGTATGGTGCAAACTAACAGCCAATGATCAAATAAAATCTGTTTTGCTGATCGAAACGCCTTTCTAGAAAATGTTTTACTAGAAACAGTCTCTGAAAGTTCGTGAGCGTTTGAATAAATATAAAATTTCAAAAAATGTATTTTTTACCCCAAATAAGGCTGGGTTGATATTTTTGTAACTTTGAAATTTTATTGTCCTTGACGAAAGTATTTTCGATCAGTAAGACACATGTGTTTGAGGATTGGCGTGAACACAACCGAATTCTAACATGTTTTCGAAGAACACTTTCGAATTCTCAAAAAATGCGGATTTCGTTGCCATTCAAAATCAATGGATTTTTCAGGGTGAGATCAGTTTAGTTTACTGCGTCTCGTAAACACACACGGCATAGAGACTTCATAGTTTGCATATATACCGAACTTAGAAGCCCTTGAGCAAAGTACAGCTTGAATCACATCAGAAAAAGGTCATGGTCATTTAGAGGTCATGGTCCCATCAGTGGAGCATAGTGTTGCACAAACACATATTGTTTCTCATTGAAATTAGTCGATGCTCAGAAATCCGGGCAGCAAAATACTTGTAATTATGTTTATAGTGTTTCTGCATACCGAAAGTTTAAATTGGAAAGTTCAATTACTTTGTATTCCCTAAAAGCAAACATTAGAGTAGTCTATGAATGGTGTAAATCCCAGTGCAGTCATTGCAGCTGTAAACTATTACTTGTATTTTAACCTGAATACAATGCTCCCTCTTTTTTGCTCAAATCTGATCAATCAGATGCTTGTACACATACAGAAACAAACCCAAGCACAAATGCAGTGCAACTTTGGTAATGTCCGACAAAGGTCATGGCTATTTAAAGGTCAAGTAGGCTGAATTTAACCTTGGTCATACATGTAGCTTTAGAATACATGTGATTTAGAATTCATGTTTGGCAAATTAGGTACTCCACTCAAGAATGCTATTGAGATCAGTACATTTTGGGCTAAACCACGATTTAACTTTAAAATATGGGTACATGTATGTTCGAACTAACACGAGTTCGTAGAATCGAGTTTTTACTGTAGTTAATTTGTTACATAGCGAACATGGCAATCAATTCAATCAAGTCACTTACTTCATGCCATTTTGTCACGTCATGATACCACAAATATATAATTATAGATATGTAAAAATCCATTGACTTATAAGCCTAAGCCGATTAACCCAATTCACTGCCATATCATTATCTGCTTTAACTCTTTGAACCCTAGTCACGCATTTATGCGTCATTTGCAAACAGCGTACCTGCGAGGAGTACACTTGTCCTATGCAAACAGTGTTGACCCTGATCAGAGGGCTCCTTAAGGAGCCCTCTGATCAGGGGCTACACTGTTTGTCATTTTAACATTTATTGTAAAAATCAACTCTAAAACGTCAATAATGGACTAGACTAAATTGAAAACTAGAATTGTCCATTTGAGGTTTCAGGGAGGAAAGGGTTTATATTGACTTCTGATACTGATTTCAGATGTAGAGTTTAGGTATTGAGATAAAGCATTGACACTGATGTCAATCTGGTGGGATCCTGATCAGACGCCAACTTACCAAATGTCTGATATTGAGATAAATTGTTTGCAAATGTTAGCATAGCTCACATGATAAGACGTGTTCCTTTCCCGTTTAATCGCAAATTAGATAAATACCAACACAATGCGATAAAATGTAGAAAATTACAGGTTTTTTTTAAAAAAATAGTTTCAGTTGTATTGTACTCTAGGTGGTAAACAGTTTGGAGCTTGATCAGACGTCGGGTTTCCGGGCGTCTGATCTGGCTCCAAAATGCTTGCAAAGTAAATAATTAGTTTAGCACATGTACGTTTATTGGGAAAATTAGCGTCTTCTCTATTGTAATTAGCTTTCTTCTGTAAAAAGAATATTGTAGGCCATCGCCGTATTGCTCATTAGCGATTAAAAGTACATTAATTCACACAGTAATACTTATGTAAAACACCGATTTTGTAAAACCCCAAACCACGGTTGTAAATAAAAACACGTGGTTGCTTTAAATGTACAACAAAAGAAATGCAGAAAGCTCCACCAGGAGGTTTCCTTATAGTTGTTTCTGATTTAAGGCATCGACAGTATTTAAGCGTGTCCATCAATCAATTAGTGTATTCGTTTGACCTGAGTTTAATAATTATAAGCTATGATTGGCATCATAAAGTATACCATAGTTGATATGCGTTATCTATAGTGCCATTTAGATAAAGGCATATTCGCATATTACGAGTCACTCAATCTGATATTTAACCCTTTCCCGCCGTAAGCGACTTAAGTCTACTTTGAAAACAGATTGTATCCAGATCAGACGCCGCGTAACGCGGCGTCTGATCTGGATCCAAACTGTTTGATACTCGTATCATATAACTGCCATATAACGTCATATAACTGCCATAAAACATTCTTTTGCAACAATTTTTCAGACAATAGTATTAAAGCAGAACATAATTATGCGGCGAGGGTACATGTAAAACATACGGTAAAATTGGCGCTGAAAGGGCTAATCGCATTGGTTGTTCGGATTAATATGCTCTTTATGCTGATATGGTATAGTATTGCATTGGTGTGTTGTTAGATCAGGAATTATTGAATGAAACCATGGCAACACCTTTGAAAATGGTGACAAAGACAGTTGAACTCTGTTAACCCGAAGTAGCTTTAAATAACTTTGAAATATGGATTTGCTTGAGTTAAATGGACTCAACTGATCGAATTGCAGGTGAAGAAACAAGGAATGTTCGATTTAGAGCGAGTTTGGGGTATTGAGGTTTATAGATAACTTAAGCCAAACTTTACAGCTACCTGTAAATAGCAATATGGAGACAATTAAAGATAGTGACTGAACACGAGCCAGATACATGTAATTACCAGATAAGCAGACAAACGAACTATCAAAAATCGTATATTTTTGTCAACGTATTTGTTTAATTTGTCAATAATCGATTCACCCTTGAAACTTCAAATGGACGGTTCAAGTTTCCAATACATGTCCAGTCTATTTGGTACTTTTTAGCTCGCCTGTACGAAGTACATGACCAGCTATTGCAATACCCCCGGTGTAGTCGTCGTTGTCGTTGTTGTCGTTGTCGTCGTCGTGAACGGCGTAAACAATTTTAAGAAAATGTCTATAACTTCTATGTCCCTTGAGGTATTGCTTTCATAGTTGGTATGTGTGTGTATATGGACCTTGACCTTGAACTTAGGGCCCGCGTTTAGGTTTCGAAATCTGTTTTTAAAAATGCCTATAACTTCTATGTCCCTTGAGGCATTGCTTTCATAGTCGGTATGTGTGTGTATATGGACATGACCAATCAATGCACAGACAAATTTGGACCCCTGTGACCTTGACCTTGAACTTAGATCCAGGGTTAAGGTTTCGAAATCTGTGTTTAGGTTTCAAAAAAATGCTTATATTTCCTATGTCCCCTTAGGTGTAACTTCATACATGTATTTGATTTTCATGTGTATATGGACAAGACCTTTCCATGCAGGCAAAAAGGTTGACCTCGGTGACCTTGAGTGTGCTTTTAAGTTTCTAAATGTGCCGATGGCGAGCTTTGTTGTCTCTCTGACAACTCTTGTTATGTGTTTTTTACACCTCGTTGCAAAATGACGAAAAATGCAAACCTCCAACAGAATTCCTATGATCACGTGTTCTCTTCGTTAGTGCACTGTTTTAAATGACGCACATACGTATGTGGTGCTATGAGGTGATGTGTACCTGTAGTACGAAAGTAATGAAGACAATATTTATTGATACATCTCAAAAATGTTTAGTTAAAAGGCCTTTTGTATATTGAAAGGTGACATTAATAATAGAAAAACAATACTTGGATCATTAATACATTTAAATACCAATAAAAACGTTTTATTCTTCCCGACAATTTCAATCACATTATGTTTCCGTTTTCACAATGACTTAAATCTTATTGAATGACTTTATTTTGGGCATAGAATTGCGTTAAAACACCAAAATTAGATCTTTGGAACTAGAAAGTTATAAGTATCTGTTATAATGCTTAAGGCTGAATTTGGTTTCGATTAACTCCTTCAAGAACCCTTTGCTCTGGGTACAGTGGAGAAAACGTTATTCTTTCCCAATAAACGCGTTTACGCTAAAACTATTATTTACAATACAAACAGTTTGGAGCCAGATCAGACGCCGGGTAGCCCGGCGTCTGATCAGGCTCCAAACTGATTTGCCACCAAGATAAAGATGAATTATCAGAATTGTCAAAAATATGTACTTTTCTACGTTTTAGTGTTTTGCGTTTGCGTACGTTTGCGTTTGAACGGGAAAGAATAACAGATTCTCCACTGTATTCACTGTACCTTTGCTACAGTGGAGAAAACGTTATGATTTCCATATATACAGTGGAGAATCTGTTATTCTTTCCCGTTTAAACGCAAACGTACGCAAACGCAAAGCACTAAAACGTAGAAAAAAACAACTTTTGGACAATTCTGATAATTCAAGTTTATCTTGGTGGCAAACAGTTTGGAGCCTGATCAGACGCCGGGTTACCCGGCGTCTGATCTGGCTCCAAACTGTTTGTATTGTAAATAATAGTTTTAGCGTAAACGCGTTTATTGGGAAAGAATTACAGATTTCCATATCAACGCATTTACTCTAAAACTATTATTTCCTTTGCAAACAGTTTGGAGCCAGATCAGACACCGTGTTACGCGTCTGATCAGGCTCCAAAATGTTTTCCATTCAGATAAACATGAATAGTCAGAATTGTCGAAAGGTTGTCTTTTTTTTACGTTTATTGTTTTGCGTATCGTTTGCGTTTAAACGGGAAAGAATAACGTATTCTCAACTGTATAATGCATTGTCAGTTTGCAATATTGCGATAAGACAATCATAAATAGTAAAATAGTACTTATTTGCATTGGAATTTGCAACTGTCTATTTAGATTTTCAGGGGTGTGTGAATAACCGGTCGATTATACTTTTTATGTCCCGGCATCTATAGATCTATTGAGCTTGACCTTGACCTTGTCAAGGATGCTACCGGGGCAAAAGTGTTTATTGAACACATTATTGTGTGTGTCTACAGTACATCATTTCTAAAGCGATCACTAAGTTATATGAAATGATGATATTTGAAAGCAGATGGCTGCTTACTAAAAAAAAGGTTATACTGAAAGCTCATAAAGGTTCTTTCTGCCTTATATTTATCGTATTGAAACCAACATTTGTCGACCTGATTACAGTCGAACGTCGATATTTCGAACTCGCTTAACTCGAATTATCCGATATTTCGAAACATGAAGTTGCCTTATCTCAAGCTTGGTTAAGGTGAACATACCCGTGATTAAAAGTTAAAACGCGGCTTATCCGCGTTTTAACTTTGAAATACGGGTATGTTCGACTTAACCAAGTTCGAGATATCAAAGTTCGACTGTATTTTTTATTGAGTGTCGCTTCAGAATAGGTCTTCTGTGTTAACGTAAATACCATTAATGAAAAACTATGTGTAATAAATTTGGTGAAAACAAAGGGCTTTAATTTTGTAATTCAGGGCTGGTACTCAGTTTTCATTATGAAGTTATCGGGAAACATTAAGCTTTTAATTAGTTTCACATGAATTATTCAGTTAGTCAATTTCGTTTGGCGGGTGATATTGCGTGTTTAACACATGCAATGTAATTTCAAAGCGATTTATAACGTATATTGGCTGTTTCCGGAGATAATCTATCACGTGATACATGTAAAAAAAAGTGTCCACATTATTACAGCATAATTATACATGTACATGTATACATCTACAGTGGAGAAGACGTTATTATTTCCCGTTAAACGCCAACGTAACGCAAACGCACGCCATTAAAACGTAGAAAATTACAATTTGTTGATAATTCTAACTATTTATTTTAAGATAAGTGGCAAATAGTTTGGAGCATGATCAGACGCCGGGTTACCCGGCGTCTGATCTGCCTCCAAACTGTTTGCAATGGAAATAATAGTTTTAGCGTAAATGTATTTATTTGGAAAGAAAAACGTCTTCTCCACTGTAAGCCTAATGCGGAAAGTACGTTCTCCTGTCATTGTAACCCATTCCCCATTAGACAGGAGTCGAGGTACAAGGCGTACATGTATAATCTAGTTCCAAACTATGCTTGAGATGCATAATAATGTTTTCTATACATTTTTATGCCGAATATAATAAAAACTTCACATTTGACATGTATGCTCTTTGCAAGAAGCACTTGAGCTAAGTACAACGTTGGTTATGCCAGACAAAGGTCAAGGTTATTTAGAGGTCAAATGGACTGAATATAACATTGGTCATATGCATGTAACATTATGTGATAGAGACATTATCGTTGACATGCGTACGCCATCGCTCTTGAGTGCAGTCCAACGTGGTCCATGGCAGACAAAGGTCAAGGTCATTTAGAGGTCATGGTCACACCGTCTGAATGGGTTTTCTTACTTTTTCACATCTTGTTTCAAATGTTTTTGTCACTAGATCGAGCTACACCATTCTTTTAAGATGTTATCCTTTGCTAATAAACGAATTTGTACCTAAACCTAATCCGTTGCAAACAGTATGGAACCTGATCAAAAGCAAAGTTACTCGGCATATATAGCCACAAAAATTGTTTTCCACGCTGATTAGAATACATCACTCATATCATATTAAATTTGGGTTGTTTTAAACGAAGAGAACAAGTTTCTATTGCTTGTTTTACAAAAGAGAATTATTTTGTAAATTTATTGCTTTACGTTTGCCTTTTGACAATTTTTACATACACACCACTGTAATTTGATAGGTTAATACGGTTAACACTGAGACATGTAATCTCTAGAGATTTATCCTGTTTTTTTCCAAATGAATGCACCGTTAACCATGTAGCATTCGATCACTCAATAGAAAAAAACGTGTTTCCGTAAATATAGGTGATTGCTTAATGCAAGATGAAAATAATACAGAAAGCTCCTATAGGAGCTTTCTGTTTTATTTCTATCTTGTATTACGCAGTAATTTTTCGATAAAGATACCCAAAATACTTCAATGAGGGATCGTGTAATACGAGTTTGATTGTATGGTTAAAATCATGGCTAGTGAGATTGCTATTGATTTGTTCAATTTGGCTTTACCTTTCTTGTCGGAGTCAATTAGTAGAATATCTGAGATTGATCTCCGGAAAGCTGAATGCTACATGGTAATTAGGCCGTGATATTGCCGGGGCCAACCATTTAGCTCCATGAACAGCTTAAGTGACAAGAACGGAACCATGTGATTAAGAAACAATATGATGTTATACTGAACCGACTACATTGTACCAAATGTAATACAGTGCTCCCTATCTACAACCACCCTTCCAACAATGATTCCCTCCTAACAACAACACTTGCCGTTGTTTTCCCGAACAAAACAATTATGTTCAAACCTTTTCACTTCTGCTATATTGACTGCTTAAATTGCCATCTGTTACTTTCTCAAAGTTACATAATAGACATTATGACACTAAAAACTGAATGATGAGTGACAAACAGCTTGAATCTAGATCAGACGCCGCGTCACGCGGTGTCTGATCTGGATTCAAGCTGTTTTCAAATCTAATTTCCCTCCCTTTGGCGACTCCCTCCGAACAACGCACATATTTTTGTCTCACATTTGGTGTCGTGGAGAGAGGGAGCGCTGTAATATATAGTGAAGAAGTTACTTTTCCCCATTTAAACGCAAACGAAACCAAAATGCCTTGCAATAAAATGTTGAAAATGACATTGTTTTGACAATCATGGCTTTTCATTTTAATCTGAGTGGTAAACAGTTTGGAGCCTGATCAGACGCCGGGTAACACGGCGCCTGATGTGACTCCAACCCGTTTGCAAGGGATATTGTATTTAAAGCATTAACGCGTTAATTGGGGGAATAATAACGTTTTATCCAATTGGGGTAGTAATATTTCCGAGACCAACCATTGAGGGTAAACAACTGAAGTGGCAAGACCGGAGCCATGGGGTTAAGAAAGATTGTGATTCTAAGCTGAACATAACCCTATATACTTGTTACGTCTGATCAGGATCCAAACTGGTTCCAAATGTCAATGAAGTCGGCTTTGACAGCAGAATGGTTAAACGTAGGGATTACAACGTAGTCAGCTTGGCTGTCCTATCAGAGTACAAAATCCCGTGAGGATTTCTTGTCAAATGCAATCTTGTAATGGCCGAATGCTGATTTCGGAAAGAGATTAGATTTTGAAATTTATTATCTTCGCAGTGTGTTGTAACAGTGTTGGAAACGTTCTGCTTTCCCGTTTAACCCATTACCCCGTAAATACGCATTTTACGCCTTTAATTTATTCCTCCACTGAATAAAATAGTTCCACTTTGAAGAGTCATGAATATGTTCTATAAGAAATAGTTCCATATCCTAGCTGATGGTAGCTTAAATCAGGCTGAAAGAAAAGCAGAATGCGCCTTAAGGCGCATTCTGCTTTACTTTCAGCCTGCTTTAAGTGATTACCAGTCTTCAAAATTAGAAACAGGATATTGAGTAATGGTTTAAATGAAACCCAACCCAAACCCAATGCAAGGACATGTAGAAATAAACTGTTTATAAATATTTAAGATTACTATTTTTATTTGAGTGGCAAATACGAGTCTTATCAAACTCCGGGATAGCTGGTGGTTGGTCTGGCTTAAAGCTGCTTGCAATAGAAATACTGTTTTGTTTTGTTGTTATCAGGAACGCTTTGATTGGGAAATCATACCCCATTTAGTGTATCGGTATCGCTGTACATTTTCGGTCAGATGTAGAATTGTATACCACCCAAATATTTTAATAATACATTGTATCTCAACAAATATATCAACAAAGTAGCCAAATTATATACCTGACAGAAAAAACTTTGAAGCCATTTTAATACTGGTGATTCATACAGTTTTAGATTCAGTACTTACAGTGGAGAATGTGTTATTCTTTCCCAATAAACGCGTTTACGCTAAAACTATTATTTGCAGTGCAAACAGTTTGGAGTAACCCGGCGTCTGATCAGGCTCCAAACTGTTTGCCACCAAGATAAACATGACATATCAGAATTGTCCAAAATTTGGTCTTTTCTACGTTTTAGCGTTTTGCGTTTGCGTACGTTTGCGTTTAAACGGGAACGAATAACAGATTCTCCACTGTAGAAACTTCTTTCTCGATTAACATTTTCACTTTTCAAAAGGACGTCTTTGCAAACAGTTTGTTTCGTTATGAGACGCGTGTCAGGCTCAATATTGTTTGACACTCGTTTCGAAGTTACTTCAGTCATATTGCCTTGAATTTAATTCTGAAACGATATTGCAGACAACAGTATTAGAACAGACGACAATATGACGATGGAGGGGTGAAAACCCAAAATTTAATTACAGTGGAGAATCTGTTATTCTTTCCCAATAAACGCGTTTACGCTAAAACTATTATTTGCAGTGCAAACAGTTTGGAGCCAGATCAGACGCCGGGTAACCCGGCGTCTGATCAGGCTCCAAACTGTTTGCCACCAAGATAAACAAGAATTATCAGAATTGTCCAAAAGTTGTTATTTTCTACGTTTTAGCGCTTTGCGTTTAAACGGGAAAGAATAACAGATTCTCCACTGTACGCAATCAAAAGGTTTAACGAAACGAAAGCCAGTGATATACAAAACTTTAAAAATGTTAAGTTCACCTCGCGTCTGATCAAGCCCAAAATAGTAAAATTAGTAGAATCTTCTCTGTATATTTATAAGCAGATACAAATCCTACTATCAAAGACATTTAAAACATATATATATATATTGTTTTTAAGTATATCCACTATGAAGTTCCTGGTTTTCTTTTCATTCCATACATGTTCCCCTGTTTTCAAATTTGAAACTGCCATCAGTACTCTCAGTGCTTTGATTTTACATTGTTGCATTATGGTCTTGTTTAGAATTCTTTACAGTCTCGTGACCTTTTTGTCAATTACGTATAAATTGCTTGAAGCCGATTCTCATATTTTATTTCTTAATGGAAGCAGTTTCAATAGAAAAATATATTAAGAGAATAAAATTTGTATACAGTGAAACTCCTCTAAACCGGACATATGTACAGTGGAGAATCTGTTATTCTCGCTTTTTGGGGGTGCTAGACCATATTTTGTTACTATAAATAGCAGTGCGGCAAACCTTGTCTGGTACGGTATTCTTCCGCCCGAATGGGTTTAAGCAAGGGAACGGGAGGTAACTCTTACAGAAATACCCTAAAACTAAAAATTGACCTCAAGCTATACGTTCACAGAGAGAAATGTAATCGACAATTTTACAGTAAACTCTACACTGGCTGTGGCTTTCGACAATTCAAGGATCCGGTGTTTAAACAGTGAGTTATGTTGTTTTTGTTGATTGTTTCAAATGATTGAGTATCCGCGTAACGTCACGTTCTTATGTGACGTCATTGACGTCGGTTGTTGTTATGGCTTGGAAGTAGAACGTATATAAAGGAAGAAATGATCGTTTCGATAACTTAAACTATTCAAACCGCTTGGATTCAATAAAAACCGTTTGTATTTCTGAGTTATGATCTAAAGTTGGACACGTTTTCTTCTTAAAACGTGTGTACAAATAGATTTCAAAGCCAAGCTGAAATAGCGCGACCTTCAAACAGCTGTTTGTTGCTATTGGATATGGAATGTGTAAAACGGGAAAAAAGTAGGTCTTTACAAATCCTTTAATATACTCGTTTTAAGAGGTATTTTAAGCGAGAAAAATAATCAAGCACGACTTCTGGTCAAGACGGACGAGTCTAGACCCTCGGTTTGTCTGTTCCTGTCGGAATCTCGCTAAAGCTCGATTCCGACTGGGAACAGACAAACCTCGGATCTAGACTCGTCCGTCTTGACCAGAAGCCGTGCTTGATTCTATTATTCTTTCCCGTTTAAACGCAAACGTACGCAAACGCAAAGCACTAAAACGTAGAAAAGAACAACTTTTGGGCAATTCTGATATTTCATGTTTATCTTGGTGTCAAACAGTTTGGAGCCTGATCAGACGCCGGGTTACCCGGCGTCTAATCTGGCTCCAAACTGTTTGCACTGCAAATAATAGTTTTAGCGTAAACGCGTTTATTGGGAAAGAATAACACATTCTCCACTGTAGGAACAACATAACATTCCGGTTTAAAGGGGTTTCCAGGCCAGATGGGTTTAATCCATTACCATATAGCTTGTTTTAGTATGGAAAATAGCTGACCACTTAAAGCAGGTTGAAAGTAAAGCAGAATGCGCATTTAAGCGCATTCTGCTTTGCGTTCAACCTGATTTAAGCTATTATCTACTAGAATATAGAAATTATTTCTGGTGATACATATTCATGAATGTATTTATTCAGTGTAAGAATAAATCAAAGGCGTGAAAATGCGCATTTATGGTGTACTTGGTCGGAAACGGGACCACAGGTTTTGTCCGGTTTAGAGAGAATTCCGGTTTTTAGAGGTTTCGGTTTGGAGGGGGTCCGCTGTAAATGAATGTCCTTCGAATTAAACTTGCCGATTTCTCATTTTGGTATTACAACCGAATAGTATAATATACATGTATATGGGCATACATAAACCCTTCCTTTTATTGTCCGTTTCGAGTGTTAAAAAGGCTGCTTGATAATATATAAATATACTACTCAAAAGTTTACTAAGCACCAAGGGTAAAATCTCCATAGGTACCTATGCATTGACCCTATGACTTCTTATCACATAACTTCCTACATTTTTGTTCGATTTCTTTCAACTCTGGAGATTTTTTTACTTTTACAATTGTTTTTGTACTATAGGCGAAATTCGAAGAAATTCTCAAAATGAGGATTTTTTGAGAATTTGCCACAATCTTCAAATCCATTTGATTCTACATAGAAATGTTTTTAGACATGTTATTTGTTGGTAAAACAGTGTTTTACCTTCTAATGTTCAATTGTACCAATTATAACATCTATCAACAATAAAATGTAGAATTCAATGGATTTGAAAATGTTGGTGAAATCTCAGAAATTTCACATTTTGATAATTCCATCGGGTTTCCACTACAGGGGCCCGTTTCATAAAACATCTTACGACAAAAACGGTCGTAAGTCAAACTTTAAAACACATTTAATCTCTGATTTCTCTATCTAATCCTGTCTTGTGACATCTTTTTGGAATCGTCTTTTCAAGACGATTCAAAAAAGATGTAACAAGACAGGATTAGATGGAGAAATAAATAAATATTGAGACTTTTATAATCTGACTTACGACAACATTTGTCGTACGAAGTTTTATGAAACGGGACCCAGGACCTTAACAAGTGTTAAAGTTATCATAATCTGTAAAATAAACCTTTGGCCAAAACATCTCCACATTTGGAAAAAAATCGAACAAATATGTTGGAAGTTATGTGATGAGAAGTGATAGGGTCAATGCATTGGTACAATGTACCTTTGGAGATTTTACCCTTTGTGCTTAGCAAACTTTGAGTAGTACTGACGTAAACGTATTTCGATGGGAATGTCCCCGCTCCCTCAGAAGTTGATTTTAAGTAATCTCATTATACAAAATCTGTCCTGTGTATCCTGTTTGCGTCGTGCTAACAAGTTCAAATTCAATTTCCTGAGACCGGAGAAAATCTGGCTGGTCGAACTTTGTCTAAGCCATTATACTGCCGAAACCCGACTTGCCTAAATTGTAGAAAATGTCTATTTCTTGAAAATGTTTAATGATCCTTTTCAATCTGAGTGGCAAAAGGTTTACTATTTGCCACTCAGAGTAACAAACAATAGTCAACATTTTAGTTGTCTGATCTGGCTCCAAACTTTTTGCAGTTAAAATATTGTTTTTTTTATAAAATTATAAATGTGTTTATTTTGAAAGAATACCGTATATATTTATTGTTCTCGGCTGTATACGAAATATATCGCTGAATCTACGTATGGATGAGAAACCAAACTGCTTGTCATTCGTATTTACGTTTCTACATTGCGATAGACCTACATGTACTTGTTTGGAACTATTTGCAGACGGTCAATAGTACAGTGGAGAATCTGTTATTCTTTCCCATTTAAACGCAAACGTACGCAAACGCAAAACACTAAAACGTAGAAAAGTACAACTTTTTGACAATTCTGATAATTCATCTTTATCTTGGTGGCAAACAGTTTGGAGCCTGATCAGACACCGGGTTACCCGGCGTCTTATCTGGCTCCAAACTGTTTGCAGTGAAAATACTAGTTTTAGCGTAAACGCGTTTATTGGGAAAGAATAACAGATTCTCCACTGTAGCAGACGACACTTTGGCAGAGTAAAGACAATGTTCTGTAAATCCTATCCTTTGTATAATGATCTGTTGTGAGTTGGAACTGAGCGCCAGGGACTATATAATTTAGGACATGGTAGCCAGACCTTGATATTGCGACCTCACTTAAATTGAACATATTCTCATTTCTTCAGTTGAATTTTGATTAAAACAAATCACTGGAGACGGAAATACTCGTGTTTCAACGTTAAAACGTGCCTAAGGCACGTTTTAACGTTGATATACGAGTATGTTCGTACTAAGCGAGTGTTCGATTTAAGCGAGTGTTCGAATTAAGCGAGTGTTCGAACTATCAATACTCGACTGTAGCTGTCTGTGGTTCTATTGGTTTGATCACTCGTATGCTGATCAGATACAATCTTGATGTAACGTTAGACAGCGGACTTCAGACTAGTGATATCTTGATAAAATAAAGTTGTCGTTTTGCCTACTGAGATTGCATTTTAAGTGACATATTAGCATACCATGTATCAAGTGTATTCCGAACAAATAGCATTGTTTAACCCCTTACCCCTTTGCCTGTTTCTAGTATGGAAAATAGGTGACCACTTAAAGCACGTTGAAATCGAAGCGGAATGCACAGTAACACATTCTGCTTTATTATTAGCCTGCTTATGCCACCATTTGTTAAAACATAGCAAATTTATTTCTTATTCATGACTGTATAAATAGGTACAAGTTAAAGGCGTAAAATGCGTATTTTTGGAGTAAAGGGGTAATGCTTATATACTACATGTATTTTTTCAAAATGGAATATTCCCTTTTTTGAAATTAACTAGTTTTTGGTCATTTTAAGGACTGTTTTGGAAAACAAATTAAGAACAAATTAAAGTAAAACTGACAGTACCAAAAACGATTTTTAACTTGGTGAGACAGTGTTCTCTCTCTACAACGACGCCCAATGGGAGACACATATTGTGAGCGTTATTGGGAGGGAGCCGTTATAGGGAGGGAAAATTTAGACTTAGCTTACATTTGAAAACTGTTTGAATATTCAAGCTGTTTTTGTCACTCGTCATTATATATACATGTATTCTATCAAAATGTCATTTTATATGTAACTTTGAGAAAACAGCAGTCGACACATTTAAACAGACGGTATTGCAGCCATGAAAAGGTTGGCCATAAATGTATTGTTTGAGGAACAGCGGCAAGGGTCGTTGTAAGGAGGGAGTCGTATGGCTATCGGTTTTACTGCTGCAATAATTATCGTCTGCTTAAAATTGTCGTCTGCTTTTCTCTAGCTACAAATAGTGGGCATTTTGATAGAATAAATATAATTATGAGTGACCAACAGCTTGAATCCAGAAGAAAACAGAAAATAAATATAACATCCGACAGGTATTTTCAGACTAAAACGTTTGAAAGTGCAGTCTAACCTGTTCCATCAAACAGTTATAGCCTATTAGAAAGTGCATGAAAATACCTACACAGTATTTTAACTCTTTCGCTGCCAAATCAAATGGTAGATTTGTACCCCTTCACCGTTTCATTGTCGCCTTCTTCAATTTCGTTGTTTGCAAGATCGTTTCAAAGTAAGATTCAATGTTGTATGACTTAAAACATATCGATACGAGTGACAAACCTGCTTTAAGTGGTCACCTCTCTTCAATACTAGTAACAGTATATGGGGTAATGGATGGAGCACACATGTGTTTATTGGAAATAATAATGTATTTTACACTGTAGGCGACAGTATAAAATAGAACAAAAGGAATGCAGAAACTGCTTTAGAGTTTTATGCAGAGCAGGATGTTTCAACATTGATTCTGTACTGCATCACATTGTTGTCTGTTGATAGACCTACCCACACATCTTTGTTAAATGTTTATTTAACGCAGGTGTCATTGAAATTCACCTCCACTGGTTGATCGGTCCATTGGCTTGTTCGAACAACTTATTCACCCCTGAAATTCAAAATAGACAAGTCCACGTGTCAGTTAAGTGTAGTCCATTTATTACTATTTAGGGTTGTTTTCTGCAGTAAGTTGCCAAACGCCAAACAGTGTAGACCAAGATCAGAGGGCTCTTTAAGGAGCCCTCTGATCTAGGTCTACACTGTTTTCAATGGACAAACATTCGTACACTTTACAGGCAAACTGTATGTGAAAGACGAGTAAATTCGTAGCTAGGGTTGAATCAGTTAAATTCCGAGGAAATCTTGCAGATACATGTATACAAACCATGTCGATTTATTAGGCAGCTCTTTGTGAGCTACCTGTACTACGAAATAGGTGAGAGGCCATTTCCGGGCGTTGATCGAAGCCACAAAATAAATGGCAGAAAGATGGGTCAAATTTCGTTTTTGCGGTTTTTGACATTATCAGTCCTAAATCTGTTCAACAGAAGACCTCCTCTTAGTATGTTGCTCGGCTCTTATCAGGTACTTCCTAGCCTCTAATGTCTACATGTAACTTTGAAATGATCTTGCAGACGACAATATTGAAGCAGACGACAAATGGCGACGAAGGAGTAAAACTCTGACGATAAATTAGGCGTCAAAAGGGTTAAAACGTCTTAATAGTAGCAGCTGCGAGTTATTGGAAAAAGTGAGGCCATTGCTTGATAAATTAGATTAATGTCGCCTGAGACATTATAGGAGAAAGTTTGAGGCTTAACGTCTTGCCTTGGTGCATTGAGCAAAAAACTAAAATGACAGGCTTCGGGAGAGAAATTGACACAAAAGAGATATTTTAGCTATTTGCCCTACTATAATATCATATGCCTAGAGATTTTCGTGTGTTTTTGTTTCTTTTTTCAAATTTAGAATTTTCGCATTTGGATCTACAAAAAATTGATTCGTTTGTCAAAGAATTTTGATTCTGATCAGACATCGAGTTAATCGATGTTTGAAACCTCATACAAGCACATTGCTAGTCATCAACGGTAGTGTAAGCGTTACACTGTATATCCTTTACAAATTGATAGTACAAAATACATACCAACCGTGAAGATATTGTTATCACTTCAGTTTTTTATTTCCTAGATTTTTTTGTTGTTCTTTACATGCATATTTTACGTATTGAATTTTCCACCATGGCAAAAAACAGTCTTGTTGATGTGTCTAGATGTAGTGTTAATAATTTAATCAGATGTTACAATTCAACGTTTTCCTATAATGTCAGGTAATCTTAAAATTTATTCATACAATTGTCGAGGTTTGAAAGATAGTAAAAAGCGAAGTGATATTTTTAATCTTTTTAAAGAAAAAAACCCTGATATCTTGTGTCTGCAAGAAACTCATTTTACGAGCGAAAATGAAAAAGATATATACACAGAATGGAATGGTGATTGCTATTTCAGTCATGGTAAATCTAATGCAAGAGGTGTTGCCATTCTATTTAGAAAAAACTTAGGTGCAAAGATGGTAAGTATTAATCAAGATGATATTGGAAATTATATTGCGATCGAAATACAATACAATGATGTTGCCTTTATCTTAACCAATATCTATGCACCAAACAATGATGATCCAGATTTTTTTACAAATGTATTTAAAATGAATGACTCTTTTAAAACAAAAGATAACTACATTATTTGTGGAGATTACAACCTGGTACGTAACCCTTTAATTGATTATAAAAATTACAAACGATCAGACCATAACAAAAAAGCCAGAGGTAAACTATTATCACTTATTACTGATAATAATTTCATTGACCCGTTCAGAGAACTGCATGGAGATAGCAGAAAATATACTTGGAAAAGATTTACACCTTTACAACAAGGTAGACTTGATTTCTATTTAATGACAGCCAATATGATAGACTATTTAAGAACGTGTGACGTTGATATTAGTTATAGATCAGACCACTCAATAATATTATTAGAATTGTGTTTTTCAGATAAAAGTCATGGAAAAGGTTTATGGAAGTTTAATAATGACTTATTAAATGATATTGATTATGTTAACTGTATAAATGATAAAATAAATGAAATTACTTTACAATATTGCGTACCTGTATATGATAGAGAACAAATATTGTCAATGAATAAGTCAGATATACAATTTGTTATAAATGACCAATTGTTTATTGAAACTCTATTAATGGAAATACGTGGAAAAACCATATCTTATTCCAGCTATAAAGCAAAGCAAAGAAGAAATATTGAGGAAAAGTTGTTGTCCGAAATTCTGAATATTGAATCAAGTTTAAATGAAGATAATAAAGAGAGATTACTCCTGTTACAAAATGAACTTACAGAAATAAGAAATAAAAACCTCAGAGGTGCTTTTATTAGGTCAAGATCTCAATGGATAGAGCAAGGTGAAAAGGTCACAAATTATTTTTGTAATTTAGAAAAATATCATAATTCATGTAAAAGTATTCCGTTTATAGACAAAAATGGTTCGTTAATATTTGACCAAGAAGAAATTTTACAAGAAACTAGTAATTTTTATGAAACTTTATACAGCGAACAAAATACAAACAAAAATTATGACTTAGATAGGGAATTAGATGGCTGTAACGTAAATAAGTTGAATGCTGATCAGAGTAACTATTTGGAAGGTCTCTTAACCTTTGCAGAAGTGTCAAATACTTTAAAAAATATGAAGAATGATAAAAGCCCTGGAAGTGATGGCTTTACATCAAATTTCTTTAAAGTTTTTTGGAATAAACTTGGACATTTCGTTGTAAAAGCCCTTAACCATGCGTTCTTGGCTGATTCCTTTTCTAAAAATATAAAATTAGGAACAATTACATGTATTCCCAAGGACAATAAACCAAAGCAATTTTTGAAAAATTGGAGACCAATAACATTGTTAAATGTATTGTATAAATTAGCATCTGGTAGTATAGCAAATAGAATTAAAACTGTTTTAAATACGCTAGTGTCTCATGATCAGACTGGATTTGTTAAAGGTAGATACATTGGTGAAAATACTAGATTATTGTATGATATTATGAAATACTGTGAAGATAACAATATACCAGGTTTATTAATGCTAATAGATTTTGAGAAAGCTTTTGACTCCGTGTCATTTGACTTTATTGATAAAACTTTGTCATTCTTTAACTTTGGCGATATGTTCAAAAAGTGGATTAGATTATTTCTGTATAATACTGAGGTTTGTGTACAACTTAATGGGTTTCTATCAAATTTTTTTCAAGTTAAGCGAGGCTGCAGACAAGGGGACCCAATATCATCTTACATTTTTATACTGTGTGCTGAAATTCTAGCAATAAGAATAAAAAATTGTAAAAATATCACTGGAATAAAAATCAAGGGGGAAGAATATATTATATCTCAATTCGCAGATGACACCTCCTTATTTTTAGATGGCTCTGACAAGTCTTTGCATAATGTTCTAGAAGTTATCAATAATTTTTCAGCTATATCCGGTTTATATGTCAATTTTGACAAAACAAAGGTCATTTGGATTGGTTCTCTTAAGTACAGTACAAGGTCAATAAAAACGAAATGGAAACTATCTTGGGGTGATAGTCAGTTTAAAGTTCTAGGGATTCATTTTGATGTAAATTTAAATGTGATCTGCGAGATAAATTTTGAAGAAAAGATAAAGAGTATAAAAAAATGCATTTCATATTGGAAAAGGCGGAAACTGACTCCTATCGGCAAAATAACTGTTGTTAAAGCTTTACTTTTACCTATACTTACACACTTGTTTATAGGCTTGCCAACGCCAACAATGAACTTCGTGAAAAATCTTACTAATATATTTTATGAATTTGTATGGAACGGTAAAGCAAAAATAAAACGAAACGTTCTAATAAAAGATTATTCAGAAGGAGGGTTAAAAATGATCGATATTGAAAGCTACATAAGAAGTTTAAAAATTAAATGGTTTAAGAATTTCATAATTCACAATGATAGTAAATGTTATAATCTATTGCAAAACCTGATAAACATGACAAAGCTACTGAATTCCGGAAGTATGTTCTGCAAATTGATATTAAATAAGTTAAAGAATAAATTTTGGGTCGATGTCTTAGAAGCATATATGCTCTATATTAAAAAGAGTAGTGTTGGAGATATACAAGACATATATAATATGCCATTATTCTATAATGATAATTTTCTCATAAATAAAAAAGCTGTATATATACCAACACTTTACGATAGAGGGATACGATATGTAAACGACAGTCTAGATAAAGATGGTAATTTTGTAGATTTAAAATACTTAGAAGAAGTGAGTGGAAAAAAGATTAATTTCCTTCATTATTATGGCTTAATAAATTCAGTTAAGTCTTTTATGACTAGAACAGGATTTACTCCAAAAAAAGATTCACTTTTAGAATTTAAATACCCAACCATTAATTGTTATATGTACCCCATTTTAACCGGAAAATGTGATAATAAATTTGTATATAATGTACTTGCTAATAACGATGATACCCCTACTAGTCAATCCAAATGGGTGTCAATATACAAAACTAGTCTTATAAATTGGAAGAATATGTATAGCTATGTATTTAAATGTACTAAAGATACTTATTTGCAATGGTTACAAACTAGAATTATACATAGAATATTACCTACTAATACATTATTATTTAAAATGAAAATCAAAGATACTAATTTATGCACTTTCTGTCATAATCATGAAGAAACTATTGTTCACTTGTTTTGGGAATGTTGTAAAGTGAAACCAATAATAACACATATTTCAGATAGGTTAGTAAAATATAACCCGCACCTCAAAATAAATAGTTTATACGTACTTTTGGGAACCGATCAAAATGACTTCAAACTTGACATTTTGTTTTTAGAAATAAAACGATATATATTTTTATGTAAAACAAAGAAAATCGTTCCGTCAATAACCGGGTTAAATAACTCATTGAAACTAGCATGGGATATAAAACAAGCATGTAGTAATACAGAAAATATAGCTTCTACATGGGCAATTGTACAATATCTTATATTAAACTACATTTAGACATAAAACGTACTGTAATAAAAATAACCTAGCAAAAATGCATGTTTCTTTCTGTATTTTTTTTATTCAAATTTTCAATTTTTTCAATAAAAATGTATGTTTTCATATTTACATTCGATAGAAAAATTGTATGTATGTTAGAAATATTATTTAGTTTTTGACGATTCTTCATGAAAATTACGTTGTATTGGTATTTTCTACTTATACTACATGTAAAAATATGTATGGATGTATTATATGTGAATAAAAAAAAACAAAAAAAAAACAAAAAAAAAACAATGTAGAAGACGTTATTCTTTCCCAAAAAAATCGCATTTACGTTAAAACTATTATTTCCAGTGCAAAAAGTTTGGAGAAAGATCAGAACCCGGCGTCTGATCAGGCTCCAAATTGTTTACCACTCAGGTTTGAACGAAAAGTCAAAATTGTCAACAAGTCCTTTTCTACGTTTTATCGTATTTTTTTATTTTGCGTTTACCGAGGAAATAATCGTGTCTCGTCACCGGTACTGGAAGAGATATTTTGTGTTAAATTAAGTTTAACATTGCGCGATGAGAATTCCATAACCATATACATGCACAGAGGAGACAAGCATTGTCCGCCCGCGTGTTAACGAAGCAAAATGCCAACGTAGTATAATAAAATATAGGCATATACAATTTTTAAAACCTCTAGACTATCGACTAGTGTACAATAAAGATAGTTCATTGCTATTTATTAATGGAGTTTCAAAACCTAATTGCAATAAATAGTAGTATCGATCATGGCTTGGTACATGTATGCACCATCAGTTGACGAAAACGGCTGTCGTTCCGCGTAGAGTGCTGATATTGCCCAATATTGGCACAGTCTCATTAGAATCGTACAGTGGAGAAGACTATATTCTTTCCCGTTCAAATGCAAACGAAACGCAAACTCATTGCAATAAAATGAAGAAACTGACAACTTTTTGACAATTCTGACAAAAAATATTTCATTCGTGTGGCGAACAGTTTAGAGCCTGATCAGACGCCGGGTTACCCGGCGTCTAATCTGGCTCTAAACTGTTAGCAATGGAAATCATATTTGAGCGTTAACGAGTTTATTGGGAAAAAATAACGTTTTCTTCACTGTACTTAAAGAAACATTGTATCGAGTGTCAAACTAATTTAGATGCTTATCAGACGCTAATTCTGTTTATTTATTTTGCAACGGAAAGTATTGTTTTAGAAAAATAAATGGCAGAAAGATGGGTCAAGTTTCGTTTTTGCGTTTTTTTGACAGTATCAGTCCTAAATCTGTTCAACAGAAAACCTCCTCTTAGTAGGTTGCTCGGCTCTTATCAGGTACTTCGTAGCCTCTAATGTCTACATGTAACTTTGAAATGATCTTGCAGACGACAATATTGAAGCAGACGACAATATGGCGGCGAAGGAGTAAAAATCTGACGATAAATTAGGCGTCAAAAGGGTTAAAACGTCTAAAGAGTAGCAGCTGCGAGTTATTGGAAAAGTTCTTCTTCTTTTGATCGGAAAGAATAACGTATTCTCCACCGTTCTTCCTTTATTTGCTTTATAATATTAATAATACCCTTAAATGTACCTGCGTAGCCAATGAAAAAAATAATTGTTGGTGAGTTTCCCTTTTCACGATCTCTTGTTTTGATTGGTTGATACAATAACATGACGCCACAAGGTAAATACAAACCGGAAGTTCCTTGTCTTTGATTTTTTAATCAGTAAACACGCAATCAGCCGTAGAATCTGATTTTAAACCTTTGGGAAATGCATTTAATAAGGTTCACCTCTATGGCAAAAGCAGAGTGCCATTCAATCACTTAAAACTATTTAACCCATTTAAACCCTACCCCGAATATACAGTGGAGAAAACGTTATTCTTTCCCAATAAACGCGTATACATTTAAATTATTATATCCATTGCAAACAGTTTGGAGTCTGATCAGACGACGGATAACCCGGCGTCTGATCAGGCTACAAACTGTTTGCAACTCAGATTAACACAACTAGTCAGAATTGTCGAAAAATTGTATTTTCTTCATTTTTTTGCAGTGCATTTGCGTTTCGTTTGCGTTTAAACGGGGAAAGAATAACGTTTTCTCCACTGTACTTGTCTTGAGTCACTCGGCGTCTGATACACAAAAACAACACGTTTGAAATTCATACCGATGTGTCTGCTGTCGAATGACATTAAGTCTGAATTTAACCCTTATCCTGTGGTGCTTTTTTCGTCTTCTTCGAAATTTTCGTCTTCAAAATTTGTTAGATTAATATTTATACATTTTTAAATAAAGAAACCTAAAGTAAATTGTCAAATAGTTTGTATCCAAATCAGACACCGCGTGACGCGGCGTCTGGTCTGGATCCAAACTGTTTGCAAAAATAAGTAAAGTCGCGATCAGCAGGCAAAGGGTTTAGACAGACGTAACCCTGGCTGTTAAGGGGATCATGTAATTGGAATATTTTTCGTCAAAATTTAAATGTACTTTCTACTTTGTGCAATAACTGAACAGGTTTGATCGATTAAAGTGAATAGTGATACTGCTGATGCTAATAGCATTTTAACCCTTTCATAATCAAATTTGTCGAGAGTTTGTTTTACCCCTTCACCGCAATAGTGTCGTCTGCTTCAATATTGTTGTCTGCGATATCGTTTCAAAGTTAGATTTAAGGCAATATGACTGACGAAATTTCGAAACGAGTGTCAAACAATTTAACGCGGCGTCTGACCAGGACCCAAACTGTTTACAAACGCGCCTTATGGCGTCATTGAATGTGAGAGGGTTAAATAACGATAACTGTCACAAATAACCTCTTTTATCACATAAAACCGACTCTGGGAGTGTTATAAAGCCATTCAATAAACTATAGTGAAATATCAATATTTGGGCTCCGGCCCTACCTGTTCGTCCACGAGCGATGCATGACGCTGGGTGCCAAATGACGTCATTTGCCATGGCGTTACTGTAAACAACGTCAAGTTTTGGCGGAAAATACATATGGCGGAGAGACAAAAAACTACGGATTCAGTTTACTTAAAAGGGTTTTAAAATGTTTATGTGATAAATAGGATCTAACATTCGTCCTCATTATTTATCATTCTTAATAAACTCGTTGACTAAATCAAATATAACGCTCGCCAAGGCTCGCGTCATATTGTTTTAGTCAACTCGTTTATTAAAAATGATAATTAATGAGCACTCATGTTAGATCTCCTCTATAAATC
Organism: Gari tellinella; assembly: GCA_922989275.2. Taxonomy (NCBI): domain Eukaryota; kingdom Metazoa; phylum Mollusca; class Bivalvia; order Cardiida; family Psammobiidae; genus Gari; species Gari tellinella. The sequence goes on along the minus strand of OV277858.1, from coordinate 69,079,536 downwards.
TGTATTCCTTTATAACATAACTATACAGTGTAAATACCGTTATTATTTCCAATATAAACAAATCGAAATGCAGACAAAATGCAGTAAATTGTAGAAAATGACAGATTTTAGTCAATTCGTTTATTAAAAATGATAATTAATGAGCACTCATGTTAGATCTCCTCTATAAATCTGTATTCCTTTATAACATAACTATACAGTGTAAATACCGTTATTATTTCCAATATAAACAAATCGAAATGCAGACAAAATGCAGTAAATTGTAGAAAATGACAGATTTTTGAGTGGCAAACAGTTTTAAGTCTGATCAGACGTCTGATCTGGCTCGAAACTGTTTGCAACTCAAATAATAGGGTTTAGCGTAAAAGCGATTTTAATATGGCTACCAATGGAAATAAATGTTGTGAGCATAAGCGCTTTTATTGGGACAGAATTACGCCTTCTCAATTGTACAAGAAACCTCTGAAAACCGTTCACATATTTCGATCTTAAAGCAAATATTAGTTCTGCTGGCTTTTAGACTAATCAATGAAGATGCATATTTAATCTTTAATCCTTTCACGGTCAAATTTATCGAAAGTATTTTACATTTTGTACCCCCTTCCCTGCTTATTGTCGTCTGCTACAATATTCTTGTCTGTAATATCGTTTCAAAGTCAGATTTAAAGGCAGTATGACGGACGACATTTCGATACGAGTGCCAAACAGTTTAGATCCTGATCAGACGCCGCGCTACGCGGCGTCTGATCAGGATCCAAACTGTTTGCAATCGCACCTTTGGCGTTATTGACAGTGAAAGGGTTAAGGCTATGTGACTGATTGAAACAGACAATACTAATTCAGATATAGCGCTCCCTCTCTACAACGACACCCAATGGGAGACAAAAGTTGTTTTCGTTATTCAGAGGGAGTCGTTATAGGGAGGAAAAAATGGTTTTCATTTGCAAAAACAGCTTGAATGCAGATCAGACGCCGCGTAACGCGGCGTCTGATCTGCATTCTCGTCATTAATTTATTTTCTGTCGAAATGTCCATTATGTCACTTTGAGAAAAAAGCAGACGACATATTTATTCAGACGATATTGCTGCAGTAAAAGCGATAGACATACGTGTAATTGTTCCGTTTAGGGAACTGCGACAATGGTCGTTGTAAGGAGGGCCGCTGTAGTTCTTAACCCTTTACCTGATACATTGTAGCATTGTTTCTAGTATTGAAGTTATTTGACTATTTAAAGCAGGTTGAAAGTAAAGCAGAATGCGCCCTAAGGCGCATTCTGCTTTACTCTCAGCCTGCTTTAATCTAAAATCTGCTAGGCTATATAAAATATTTGTAATGGTAATTGTTCATGAGGGTATAAACTGGAACTATTTCTTCAGCGGAGGAATTCATTAAATACGCTAAAAGTCGCTTCTATGGGGGAAAGGGTTAAAGGAGTTAATTCGGCATCGCATCTGGTCTAAACTCTTTGACACTCTGATAGTGTTTCCTATATAGTCATTGAGAGATAAATCTGCAAGTACAGCGTTCCCTCTCTACAACGGCCCTCCAAACAACGACTCCCTCCTTACAACAACATTCGCCGCTGTTCCCAAGAAAATGATAGTTTATGCTTGCACTGATGCATCATTGTCTACTTAAAATTGTTGTCTGCTGTTTTTCTTACATAAATGACATTTTGACAGAAAAAAACATAATGACAAATGACAAACAGCTTGTATCCAGATCAGACGCCGCGTTACGCGGCGTCTGATCTGGATTCAAGCTGTTTGCAAATTAAAATAAGTTCCCTCCCTATAACGACTCCCTCCGCACAACGCACACAATCTGTGTCTCCCATTGGGTATCGTTGTAGAGAGGGAGCGCTGTACTCTTAAAACTTCCTATAGAAGAAAACTGCTCAGCATGCTAAAGTTTAAATTGCACGTGTACATTAAGGCGCCTGCATGCACGGAATAATACCATCGATAAATTCCGCGGTGTAAAAAACTGCGTGATTAAACAGAATTTCAAATAGAACTCGTTAATTGATTTTCATAATTACAACTGTCGTCAATTTTAGACTTAGATCTATAACCTTCTGCACGCCGTGGGCAAATTAAATTCTACGAGACTATGGAACCTAGTGCAAACTGTTTGAATCTAGATAAGACGTCGCGTAACTCGGCATCTTATTAGGATCCAAGTTGTTTTTGACGTTTGATGATACAGTGTTCCCTATCTACAACGACACAAAGCGGGAGACAAAAAGTGTGTGTTTTGTTCGGAGGGAGTTGTTATAGGGAGGGAAAATTACTTCCATTTGCAAACAGCTTGAATCCAGATCAGACGCCGCGTTACGCGGCTTCTGATTTGGATTCAAGCTGTTTGCCAATTGTCATTATGTGTTTATTCTGTCAAAATGTCTATTATTGACTTTGAGAAAAACAGCAGACGACAATTTTAAGCAGACGGTATTGCAGCCGTGAAAAGTTATGATATAATTGTCTTATTTGGGAAACAGCGGCAATCGTTGATGTAAGGAAGTAATCGTTGTTCGGGGGGCCATTGTGAATAAGCACCACTGTATTGTTTTAAAGAAAATCACTTTGATTTTTTTTTAGAATTGTTTGCAGAGGACAACATTCTAATACATAGCTTGGTACTGTTTAGAAGGATAAATCTTCATTGTTCTGCTTCTATGCTTTTCATATCAAATATTGAAAAACAGTACAGCAAAACCTGACAATCAAACTGTTCTGTTCCAAAAACGGTACATATTAAAGTATTTATACAGTGAAGAAAACGTTATTCTTTCCCAATAAACGCGTTTACGCTAAAACGTTTATTTCCACTGCAAACAGTTTGGAGCCTGATCAGACGCCGGGTGACCCGGCGTCTGATCAGGTTCCAAACTGTTTGCCACTCAGATAAAAATGAATTGTAAGAAATATCTAAAAATTGACATTTTCTACGTTTTAGTGTTTTGCGTTTGCGTTTCGTTTGCGTTTAAACGGGAAAGAATAACGTTTTCTCCACTGTACATGTACCCAATACAAACAGTTTGGAGTCTGATCAGGCTACACGCTGTTTGTCACTCAGATAAAAACAAATCTTCATTTGGCATAAACTTGTATTTGTTTTTACATTTTTATTGCATTTCGTTTGCGCTTATTTTCAATTTAATCGAGGCGCCGAATAACCCGGCGTCTAATCAGGCCCCTAACTGCTTTACATTGTATGCTTGAGGTAAAAACCATAACAGTAATAGCACGTTGTATTTTATTGCGTTCCCATTTGTTTATGCAATTATGAAATTAAAACAATTAGTTTACCTTCCGATGTCATGCTTTCGTTGCCATGAAATAAGCAACCATGGTATCGCTAAACCCAGACTCACCAGTTTTCCCTGCAATTTCCAATACAGCCGCGTCTCTTTTAAAGGACCATTACACAGGATGAAAGGGATCAATTTACAAGTCAAATGACATCCAAATACAGAACAAACGTAATACAGAAAGCTCCCACAGGGAGCTTTCTGTATTACTTTTGTTCTGCATTTAGATAACTGTTGTTTTTAAATACCTGAATGCTTATTCAATGGATATTCATTTAGATATTGATGATCATAAGCTTTGACTGTATTTCAAAATCCGGTTTGCTGGAATTTAATACGAAACAAACGCTTTTGTTTAATCTTCGGCAAACAACGGGAGCGCCCAGGGCCGGTGAAAAACGACTATGTTATGCATTAAGCGGTGACGACTTAATTAATTTTGACAAAACAGGCAATTGTAACGGTTCTTGACACAACAATCTACCTGGCAAACACAGCAGCATCCCAGTATAGGATTCTCTGTGTGTATCGAAGAGGCACTTTGCTATACGGCTGTCTTAAAGTCTGTTGATTCAATAACTGGGAGACATGTACTTACGTTTGGGGTGCAAACGGGAAGGAGAGAGTACTAGCGGGGGGCGTGACGTCATTAATTTGGTGTAGTGCATTTTGCTTTACTGTGCAGTGTTGCGGATTAAGTTATTAATGTGTGAATTGGAGAAGGGAAAAAATGAATATACTAAATCACAGCCGGTGTGTGAAAAATGAATTAATGTCAGGTAGACACGAACGAAAGGTGTTACGTTTATACTGGATATATTTATGGAATGTTTTATGAACACGGATTTTATTTTGAGATGGTACCGTTGTAAAAGTTTGTTTTTCCTGAATATTTTATTTAATGATTGCAATATCTGTTTTAGTTTTAAAGCTTAATGTATTATGGTAACTTATTTAATCAGGCGATAACTTTTTTAAATTTATATTTCATACCCTATGCACACGTGTGTGGTTAACTAGCCACTTCTACTATATATTTCAAAATGTAGACCTAGATTTTGTATAGTAAAAATATTACTTCGGCTGCGTAAATAAATATCTGTTAAGTTGTTATAGTATTTGACTTTTAGCGCATGAACTATATTGCAATAACAGTGACAAATAGTTTGGATCATGATGAGACGCCGAGTTACGTCTCATCTATTTCCATACTATTTGCCACACTGGTTTTGATGCCCCAACGACGATTGCTCCGAGCATACTGTTTTAGTATTGTCCGTCCGTCCGTCTGTTCTTGCCCTGTCAGTCAGTACGCCAACAGATACGGCACTTACTTTTTCCGCCTACTTTCGACAGTTTTCAAGTTACAATCTTAACATTCTTAGTTGCTTACATGTATAAATATATGATACTTTCACAAACATGTATACCAAGGACGTTTATGAGATCAGAATTTCGATATGCTTTAATTTTTCATAGAATTACGTCCGGTTGAACAGTGGCATTTTTCTCATATATTATATTATATATTATATGGTTCACGCAGCTAGGGGCATCCTCTATGTTTTACAGACACAGGCACGTCTCTTGTTTGAAATAAATTTGGCATATTCTTGTTTTCATTGGTAATTGCAGACGACATGTTCCGTAGGCAAACTAGCTTAACATGCTACATGTACAGTGGAGAAAACGTTATTCTTTCCCAATAAACGCGTTTACGCTAAATATATTATTTCTCATGCAAACAATTTGGAGCTAGATCAGACGCCGGGTAACCCGGCGTCTGATCAGGCTCCAAACTGTTTGCTGTATAAGTTAAAATCAACATTCAGAATTGTCAAGAGGTTGTTATTTGCTTCATTTTATTGCAGTGCGTTTACGTTTCGTTTGTGTTTAAACGGGAAAGAATAACGTTTTCTCCACTGTATATGGAATAAGATGTTATCCTTCCCCGTTTAAATGCAACCGAAACGCAAACGCATTGCAATAAATCGGAACGGCAAAAAGTTACCCGGCGTCTGGTCTGGCCCCGAACTGTTTTGCAATTAAATATGTAGGTTCATCGTAAACGCGTTTATTCGGAGACTTCTTCTCTATTGTAGATGCTGAAGACTGCCATAAGCGTTTACACATATTTTTTAAATGTTAGATTGTTTCAACATTGTCAGATTGTTTATCAATAATTGCTATACCAACAAAACTAAAAGCATGAAAAATGAACACTGTGATAAAAGTTCGCTGGCGAACATACAACATACATGTAACATATACAATGTACAGTGCTCCCTCCATACAATGGCCCTCCCAACAACGACTCCCTCCTTTAAGAGAATCTTGCCGTACGCGGCGTCTGATCTGGATTTAAGCTGTTTTAGGTAACTCATAGTTATATTTATTCTATCAAAATGTCCACTAATATGTAACTTTGAGAACAACAGCATACGTATATTTTGTGCAGACGATATTGCAGCAGTTAAAGTGTTAGACATAATTGTCCTGTTTAGGGAACTGCGACAAAAGTCGTTGTAAGGAGGGAGTCGATATTAGGAGGGCCGTTTTAGGGAGGGAGCACTTCTATGGCTAGAAGTAGCTACTTTGTACTTAATGCCAATAAAATGTATTGTATTGTATTGTATTGTATTGTATTGTATTTGTATGGAAAAACAACACATTCTAATCCCAGCATTGGGAAACGGCTTTGGAAATGATTATATATCTATATCGTGTTCAGTTACCACTGTTTGCTGTTTCTGTTAGTAGTTTGTGCCTCGTGTGAAGCGTGCAGAGTACAGTAGAGGAAACGTTTCTTTCCAAATAACCGCGTTTACGCTTTAAACTATTATGTTTCATTGCAAACAGTTTGGAGCCAGATCAGACGCCGGGTAACCCGGCGTCTGATCAGGCTCCAAACTGTTTGCCACTCAGAATAAAACTAGTAGTCAGAATTTTCAAAAAGTTGTCATTTTCTATATTTTACTGCGTTTGAACGGAAGAATAACGTTTTCTCCACTGTAATACAGACCAGCAGCCAATTCGTAATCGATGGCCATCGATTTCCTTATTGAACTCATGGCTGATTTCATTAGTACCTTGTTGGACACCCTACGGGTTGTGTTAACGCTTTCACTCCCAATGACGCCAAAAGGCGCGTTTGCAAACAGTTTGGATCCTTATCAAACGCGGTGTCTGATCAGGCTCTAAACTGTTTGACACTCGTTTTTGAAATGTCTAGTCATACTGCCTGGAAATCTAACTTTAAAACGATATTCAGACAACAATATTGAAACAGACACTAATGAAACGGTGCAGGGGTAAAAATCTAACGGTGAATTTGATCATGAAAGGGTTCTATCAGTAGGACAATAAAAGCAATATGAGTACGAGAATCTGTTATTCTTTCCCAATAAACGCGTTTACGCTAAAACTATTATTTGCAGTGCAAACAGTTTGGAGCCAGATCAGACGCCGGGTAACCCGGCGTCTGATCAGGCTCCAAACTGTTTGCCACCAAGATAAACATGAAATATCAGAATTGTCCAAAAGTTGTTCTTTTCTACGTTTTAGTGCTTTGCGTTTGCGTACGGTTGCGTTTAAACGGGAAAGAATAACATATTCTCCACTGTATAAAGCGCATACAGCGCTCCCTCTCTACAAAGACACCCAATGGGAGACACAAATCGTGTGCGTCGTTCGGAGGGTGTCGTTATAGGGACGGAAATTTGCTTACATTTGCAAACAGCTTGAATCCAGATCAGACGCCGCGTTACGCGGCGTCTGATCTGAATTCAAGCTGTTTGTCACACGTTATTAAGTTTTTTTCTGTCAAAATGTCCAATTTGTAACTTTGAGAAAGTAGACGATATAACATCAGTGAAAGCGTTAGACATAATTGTCTTGTTTAGGGAACTACGACAAGAGTCGTTGTAAGAGGGAATGCGTTGTTGGGAGGGCCATTGTAGGGAGGGAGCACTGTAGCTCTTATAGGAGCTTTCTGACATACCTTCATTATGACCAACCACCTGTCTTATATACAGTCAACGAAACCTTATTGAAGTAGTTCTACTTGCGTTTTGTAGTTCTACTTATGTTATATTAGCTACAATCGAGAAGACTTTATTCGTTCCCGATAAACGCGTTTATGCTAAAAGCTTTATGGCCATTGTAATCAGTTTGGAGTCAGATCAGACGCCGGATAACCCGGCGTCTAATCTGGCTCAAAACAGTTTACCACTCAGATTCAAGTAAATTATTAGGAATTCAAAAATCAAACGTAATTACTTCATTTTATTGCATTGCGCCTGCAGTTCATTTGCGTTTAAACGGGAAAGAATAACATGATCCACACTGTAAAAGTATGGGGAATTCATTCGTGTATAAACTCTGCTTACAGTGGAGAATACGTTATTATTTCCCGTTTAAACGCAAACGAAACGCAAACGCACTTCAATAAAATGAAGAAAAGGACAACTTTTGGACAATTCTGAATGTTTATTTTAACCTGGACAGAAATCAGTTTGGAGCCTGATCAGACGCCGGGTTACCCGGCGTCTGATCTGGCTCCAAACTGTTTGCATGGGAAATAATATATTTAGCGTAAACGCGTTTATTTGGGGAAATAATTACGTTTTCTCCACTGTAAGTTTTGATATATGAACGGATTATATTCAAGAATAACCACTGATAATTTAGTTAATGGACGATTTACGTTCAATCCCGTGTTTCTAAGACTTATCACATGCCTTTGGAATTTTGTTTTCACGTTCATCTCTGTTCTAATTATAAAATCGTTTCGTGACGTTTCAATATTCATGTAGTTACCAAGGTCAATCTTTATTTATTCATATATCGTTTCTTTACGTTTGAAAATAGTTACTTAGGTCTAATATTGCTTATTCATAAATCGTCTCTTGACGTTTGAATATAATTACGAAAGTCAGTCTTTATTCATAATTCTTTTCTTGACGTTTGAATATAGAAATCGAGGGAATCTTTATTTATGCATGCATTGTCTCTTTACCGCATAGCCTGTTTTCAGTATTAAAGACAGATGTTTGCTTCAAGTAGGCTGAAAGTAAAGCAACCTCATATCTTGTTTGCAGTATTGGAGACAGGTGGTTACTTAAATCAGGTTGAAAGAAAGCTTAATGCTCATTAATTTCTCCCTGTCGTCTTTAAGCCATCATCTGCTAGGGTATAGGAAAGTCTTATGGTGCATATCTGGTCCATTGAATAGTTACCAAGGTTAACACGAATATATTTGAGCCGTGCCATGACACAACCTACATTTCAACAGTATACAGACCAAGCATCATTGTCATTCCAGGCTCTGTATATGAGTTTGGTCTACACTACCAAATACAATATATATTACAGCTACATGTACATGCAATGCTTTACCAGGGTGCATGTGGGTGTCAAACAGTGTAGATCAAGACCAGCCACCGCGTCTCACAGTTTGAAATGCAATAAGGCAGGTTTTCTCATGGCACGGATCATTTATAAACTGTATCGTGACGTTCGGGTATTGTTTTCAAGGTCAATACGAATATACATGTGAACAGTTATTGCGTTACGTTTAATGTTGCTCTCATACATGTAACTAACCCGAATACATTCATGAATTAGATCTATAGAGTGACATTGGAATAAAGTCTCCAAGTGTGGTGATCCTAATTTATTCATAAATTATTACGTTACATTGGAAAAATTCTTAATTTTTTCATGGACTATTACGTGACATTGGAATGTTATTTTGAAGTGCAATATTCCTAACTATTTCATGACGTTGGAATACTATTTTAAAGTGCAATATTTAAATTATTTCATAACGTTGGAATGTTGATATCTGATGGAACCCTAATATATTCATAAACTATGTCAATGCGAAAAACAAATAAACTAAGGAAACGTCTACGAAGGGGATTTACTGTTGATGAGTCGTATCTGGAATCAGCATGGCACGGAAAGGAAGCTTTGGTATGTATTTATTATTCAATAACATAATTATTTAAGTCGAAACTCGATACTTCAAACTTGCTTAAATCGATCTTACCAGTATTTTATATATGTTTTTGGATAATTCGATCTCATTAAAGTCGAACATACTCGTCTTATTTTTAAAATATGGGTATATTCGAACTAACGCGAGTCCGAAGTATTGCGTTTTTACTCTACATGTAGTCTTATTCTATTGATCTATGAGTCATTTAATACGTGACGTATTACATGTAGCACGAACTATCGCGAAAACTAATTCTATAGTAGGTAATAAGCTTTTTACTCGTTTAAACGTAAACGACACGAAACGCAATGAAATAGAATGTAGAAAATTACATTTTGTTTGATTTTTTATAACATGTTGTTTTTATATGAGTGGCAAAAGTATGGAAACTGATCAGACGCCGGTTTACCCGGCGTCTGATCTGGTCCAAACTTTTTGCAATGGAAATAATAGTTTTTATTGGGAAATAAATAATACAACGCCTTCTCGACTGTACATAACCGATGGAGACTAAAAATAACCAGTCCCTTGATCTCTGCGTTATTCATTTTTGGAAAGTCAATACAATCAAACTATATCCTCGTTTTACCCGTCTCAATGGCGTAGGTACATGCAGCTGCATTTTAAACAATCTGCTCAGGGCCAAGTATGATTAACAATCGTAACGATGTAATATATTGTATCATATTGGTTTCTCAATTTGAGACTAGGTATTATTGAGTTACAGTGGAGACTTCATTATTAATTCCCAATAAACGCGTTTATGCCAAAACTATTATGTCCACTTCAAACAGTTACAATTGTACCCGGCGCCTGATCAGGCTCCAGACTGTTTGCCATTCATATTAAAAAAAACAACAACATCTTGAGTAATTTCAAAAAGTTGGCATTTCTTTCTATATATATATTTATTGCATTGCGTTTGCTTTTCGTCTTCGCTTGAACGGGAAAGAAAAACTTTCTTTCCACTGTAAGTAAGGGAAAAATATAATGTGAAAGAGACACGTTATGAATACTTCAAAGAGTGATATGCGTCTAGACGGCAAAAAAGCGCATAACTCTATTACACCAGTACAATGATTTACCTGGCTCCATGCTAATAATTTATCGGATGAATGAATGGCAATGCACACAGCGTCATACATTATTCATGCCAATATACGCTTTCGTTGATTAAATGTTACCCTTTCAGTATGAATTGGTGTTAATATTGTCTGGTTAGAAATGAGTCCATCATTTGTCTACAACGTACATGTACAGATGAGAAAACGCTACATGTATGTTTTCCTAATAAAGACGTTTATGCTTTAGTTAGAAGTATTTCCATTGCGAAAAATTTGGAACCAGATCAGAATTCAGATTAAAAAAGAAAGTTAGAATTATCAAAAAATTGTAATTTTCTCCATTTTAGTGCGTTGCGTTTGCATTTTGTTAGCGTTTAAACGGGAAAGAACAACATCTTCTCCACTGTAGTACATGTTATGTAGCGACTTACATAGCAACTAACATTTCAATTTTGAACGATTACATAATTCGTTCTTCCAGTAATAGATAGTACATGTATGTGAATACGTTTACTTTGACACGAATGAATGGCAATGCACATTCTGTATGAATTATTCATATCAATATAAGCCTTCGTTGATTAAAGTTACTCTTTCAGGCGGAATGGTCGTTAACCTTTACCATGCTTAGATTATGCTCAGCTTTAACAAGATATCTTCTTCAAAATACAGTAAAACCCCTCTATTACGACCACTAAAGCAAAGGCTAACTGATTGTATAAAAGACAGGTGACAGCTTAAAGCAAGGTGAAAGTGAAACAGAAAGCTCCCAAAGGAGCTTTCTGTTTCACTGTCACCTTACTTTAAGCACACACCTGCCTAAAACACCCAAATGTTATCACAATTTAGTGGTCGTAATAGAGAGGTTTTACTGTATGTTAGATTTAGTTTGTGCTTGATATTGAAGACATATTTCGTACATGTATCAAACTGTTTGAATCTAGATCAGACGTCAGTTTATTCGGCGCTATTTTAAAATTGTTGCCAATTCGCATTCAGCATAATTAGGGTTCACTGTTTCATGGTTTCAAAGTGGATTCATCAATAGATTCATCAATAGTCTAGACATAATTATGTGTATCCTTCTAAAAGGTTGTGGTCCTTTTGCGGACTAAGCGGTTACACATACAAGTAACCCCATTCGATGCCTTAGCCGAGTACAATATTTATTTTCAAACAGTTTGAATCCTGAACAGACGCCGCGTAATGCGGCGTCTGATCAGAATCCCAACTGTTTGAATCTTTATTTAATATTCCTTAAGTCAAAGCGAATTGCAGCGAATGGGATTAGTTGTTGTTGTTTTGTTGCTACTCGAACCTATACAGTGAAACCCCTCTAAACCGGACATGTGTGGGGACAACATAAATGTCCGGTTTATAGGGGTTTCCGGTTTAGAAGGGTTTTAACCCATAGCTTGTTTCTAGTATGGAAGATAGCTGATTACTTAAAGCAGGTTGAAAGTAAAGCCGAATGCGCCTTAGGCGCATTCTGCTTTACTTTCAACCTGCTTTAAGATACCATCTGCTAGAATATAGAAAATATTTCTGATGATACATGTTCATGAATGTCTTTTCTTCAAAATCAAAGGCGTAAAAAGGCATATTTATGGTGTAATTGGTTAAAATAAAGAAGGGTTAGAAACGGGACCAACATTTTTGTCCGGTTTAGAGAGAATTCCGGTATTTAGAGGTTCCGGTTTAGAGGGGTTTCACTGAATATTGTTGCATCCTCCCACGCTGTGCGGGCCTGGGGCCCGTTTTATGAAACGTCAAAACGGTCCATGTCGCAAGTCGAAACTTTGAAATACATTTAATTTCTGATTTTTCCATCCAACCCTGTCTTGTGACATCTCTATATGGAATCGTCGATTCAAAAGAGATGTCACAAGACAGGATTAGATAGAGAAATAAATAATTATTGATAACTTTAGAATACGAAATTTTGTCGTACGAATTTTGGAATCTAACTTACGACAATATTTGTCGTACGATGTTTCATAAGACGGGTCCCTGGTCAACATCGGCTCACTTTCAAGCGAGTGAGAAATGCCCAATTCATCTACCTGAAATCATCTCTTTACATCATTATCTCGTCTCAACATTCATCGGCGCTGTGTGCGACCTATCCACAAACTCGACTCATCCATACTAAAACTTAAATTTGAGAAATAAAAGCTGGCGATAATTGTTTAAAAATGATGGCGTCATTGCAGTGAATGTGTAAAGGCGATGTTTAGAATTTATGCAAATATATATGTCTTTGAATTTGTGAACCATTATTGAAAACGTGATGGGAGACGGTTAATTTGTTATCACAATCTTTTTTGACACAGTCAATTAGTTTTGAGATGGTTCTAATTAAAAGTGATTTAAAGAGGGAATTGTTATTAAAGATACTTCTGTTTGGGGCCAATTGGTTTTGTATTTAATTATTAAAGCAATTACTTTGTATTCACTTCGATAGTTACTTTTCTCACTCATTGAAATTGTTTGAGTAACAGCACAATAATCAACAGGGCCTGGACGACTGATCTGGGTATCTTTTTTGTGGTGCGTTATTCCTTCCCAATCAACGTGCTTATGCCAAACATAATGTCTATTGGAGAAAACAGTTTGGACCAGATCGGACACCTATAGTAATTCGGTTTCTGATCAGGATCCAATCTTTTTTCCACTCAACTTAGAACAAAATTAATCGTCTACATATTCAAAAATATGTATTGATGTACTGTTTGCATTGCATTTACGTTTAATTTCGTTAAAACTTGAAATGATACAGTGGAGAATCTGTTATTCTTTCCCGTTTAAACGCAAATGTACGCAAACGCAAAGCACTAAAACGTAGAAAAGTACAACTTTTAGACAATTCTGATAATTCATGTTTATCTTGGTGGCAAACAGTTTGGAGCCTGATCAGACGCCGGGTTACCCGGCGTCTGATCTGGCTCCAAACTGTTTGCAGTGAAAATAATAGTTTTAGCGTAAACGCGTTTATTGGGAAAGAATAACGTTTTCTCCACTGTAACCTCTTTCTAATTAATGATGACACGTGTAAAGTGATAAAGACGTTATTCTTTCCCGTTTTAACGCAAAACAAACGCAAACGCAATGCAATAAAATGTAGAAAATGACCACGTTTTGATAACTCTGACTATTCATTTTTATCTGAATGACAAACAGTTTGGAGGCTGATCAGACGCCGGGTTACCCGGTGTCTGATCTGGCTCCAAACTGTTTACATTGGAAATAATAGGTGTAGCGTAAACGCGTTTATTGGGAAAGAATAACGTTTTCTCCACTGTATACATGTAGATGTAGGGTAATTGCTGCATCTGATCAGACTTTAAGCCTTTCAGATTAAAACACCTGTCATGTTTCTCTGTCATCAGTTTCTGCTAATTCTGTATTAGTTTCTCAAATATGATAACTGATATAAGCTATATTTGTGTAAATCATTTTCTCACATACATGTAACTACCCCTGTTTTCTATAGCGAACAACGATGACGAATTTCCTTATCTCCAACATGTGTAAGCTCACTTTGGTGACGTCACTATAACGTCATTATTTATAACGGCGTTTTGACGTCACCGGGGTTCCAAAAACAATGTATTTTGCTTTAAAAATAGCTTAAAAATCGCTGGTAATGTGAGAAAAAGAATCTGTCACTCGTCGATGTTTAAGACAAGTTGATCTCAAACTTGTCTAGAATAGAAAAGTTATTAACATTTCAATTCTAGACTCGTTTGAGATCAGCTTGTCTTAAACATAGACTCATGACAGATCCTATATGTCCATGATTATAAAACGTTTATGAGGCCATAGTCCAGAGCGTTTGAAATGAGTCTGAGATTGTTCTCAAGCATTCAGTTTTGAGCTTTGTCAGACGCTGGGTAATCCGACGCCTTATGTGGCTTCAAACTGTTTGCAACTCTGATTAAAATATTTTGAACCAAATGTCAGGGAAATGTCAAATAGTTGTACTTTTTTAAACATCTTAGTGCATTGTGTTTGCGTTTTATTTGCGTTCAAACGAGATAGAATAACGTATTCTTAACTGTACCGAGGGGCCTCCGTGACCTAGTGGTATAGTCACTGTGACTTACACCACTAAGCTCCTCACCGCTGTGAGTTCGAATCCCAGTAGGGTCGTTCGGATTTTTCATGTGGGGAAGCCTTCCAGCTGGCTTGCGGAAGGTCGGTGGTTCTACCAAGTTGCCGATATGTGCCTGAAATAGTGCATAAAGGACTTCTGGGGTCTTCCTCCACCTAATTAGCTGGACGTCGCGATATGACTGAAATATTGTTGAAAGCGACGTAAAATCAAAACAAAACAAATCAAATTAACTGTACCCTTTCTCTGAATTGGTTTCAAATTATCGTAAGTGAAATTATTCTTTGAGCACAATTATGTATAAAGGGTAAGAATAACATCTTCTCCTGTGTAGAAATCATTACATACACTCCTCAACCACTGCAGCAGAAAATGTGGGGTCAACGCGTTCAGTAATCACATCTGTACAACTAATATCGAAATATAGGCTCACCCATGGGCCTTTCAGCTAGTTCAAACGAGCTTCTATATCAATACATGGCCTCATGAGAATACAGTACAACCACTATTATTCGGTCAGTTGTTTAAAACAATTGCGACCCTTAAAGACAAGCGGGTGCTTAAAACAGGAAAAGTAGTACTACAGAAAGCTCGCAAATGGACTTTTATGCATTATTTTCAATATGTATTAACTTGCCACCTCTTTATAAACATGAAACTGAGTTGTTCTTGGTGCCCGTCTTAAATGCTATTTGTTCTATTTTCTTCATTAGATTTCAGCTCGTAAATGTGCTTTCTTCGTCATAATATTCACATCCTGTAATACAGTGGAGAATACGTTATTCTTTCCCGTTTAAACGCAAACGAACGGCAAACGCATCAAAGTAAAACGCAGAAAAGGACAACCTTTCGACAATTCTGACTATTAAAATAAATGTTAATGTAAGTGGCAAACAGTTTGGAACCTGATCAGACACCGGGTTACCCGGCGTCTGATCTGGCTCCAAACTGTTTGAAATTGAAAGAAACGTTCTAACGTAAACGCGTTTATTTGGAAAGAATAACACATTCTCCATTTTATTAACGCTTAACCTGTGCTTTTCGCGATGTGTCTTGACAATAACTAGTAAAGAGAATTCAAACTATTTGACACTTGCTATTAAGCTTTGAAAGTTATTTAAAAGCGACATTTTTGGGCAGACGGTTGCAGAATGAGATTGGTTATATTAATCATTTCACGGTCCTTATATTGCCTAGATAAACATTGAAATCTACTTTATCGCATTTAGAATATAGGAATTTCTATATCAAAGAACCTTTAATACGAGTGTCAAACAGTTTTGATCCAGATAAGATGAAACTGGGTCTGGTCTGTATAAACTACCGTGGAGAAAACGTTATTCTTTCCCGTTTAAACTCAAACGTACGCAAACGCAAAACACTAAAACGTAGAAAAGTGCAACTTTTGGACAATTCTAATAATTCATGTTTATCTTGGTGGCAAACAGCTTGGAGCCTGATCAGACGCCGGGTTACCCGGCGTCTGATCTGGCTCCAAACTGTTTGCACTGCAAATAATAGTTTTAGCGTAAACGCGTTTATTGGGAAAGAATAACACATTCTCCACTGTAATACGAGTGTCAAACAGTTTTGATCCAGATAAGAAGAAACTGGGTCTGGTCTGTATAAAACTATTTGCAAAATTTAGTCAAGGTGCGCATAGCTCTATATGTATAAGGGTTAATTTAACCCGTTCACTTTCAATGACGTTTAAATGCACGTTTGCAAACAGTTTAGATCCTGATCAGATGCCTCGTAACGCTGCGTCTGACCAGAATCCAAACTGTTTGACACTCGTATCCTTATGGTTTTAATCATACTACATTGAATCTTACTTTGAAACGATCTTGCAAACACCAAAATGGAAGCAGACGACAAGGAAACGGTGAAGGGGTAAAAATCTCACGATTTATTTCGCACTCATTAATCGCCATAGCCGACAAAATGCAGCTTTGTGGTCAGTTTGTATGCTGCTTTGTTGCAAAGTCGTCACTCGGTAATCGATCAAGATCCAAACAATTTGACACTCGTACATAATTTATACTGATAATTCAGTCAAATCGTCCACATCACTCTTATGAATGATAGTTCAGTAAGAAGAACTAAAAAGACGATAATTATATAAAATGGTCAATTTATTACATGTACATGTAATCTTGTCTGTGTCATAGACGCCAAACGGAGCATTTGCAAACAGTTTGGATCCTGATCAGACGCCGCGTAACGCGGCGTCTGATCAGGATCCAAACTGTTTGACACTTGTTTCGAAACTTCGTCAGCCATACTGCCTTAAATCTTACTTTGAAACGACATTGCAGACAACAATTTTGAGGCAGACGGCAATATGGCGGTGAAGGGGTAAAAATCGCTCGATAAATTTGACGATGAAAGGGTTAAACTAATTGTCTTCTCCACTGTTTGTGTAAACAATTGACCTCTGGCAGCTATAATTGGACCTAAGATTGTCATTGTAAAAGCCAGATGTGACATCTGGCAATGGGATGCATACATGTACTATAAAACCTGTGCTCATAGAATGTTAACATCTACATGTACACTGCAATGACGTCAGCAAATTTTTACCATTGTCGCCGATTTTTATTATTATATTTCTCAGATTTATATAAAAGGTATTTTAAATGAAGAATCAACGAAATGACTCTCAAATAGTTTGGATCCTGAGCAGACACCGCGTTACGCGATGTCTCTGAAGGGATTCAATAATTCATTAATTTATCTCTAAATACAGACTATCGTCTAATGCAGTACATGTATATACATGTATATACAAAATGGTGAAAGTTAAAGTTAAGACAACAGGCATCAATGGTACTACATAATTCAATAATTTAAAATGAAAAACAAACCACAAAAATTCGAGTCACATAGTTTGGATCCTGATCAGACACCAAGTGACAGTTTGTTTGATGTGGATATGAACTATTTTCAAATGTGGGTGAAGTAAGAATTGTCATTGAAGGGGCTAATTGGTATCGGGGGAGTCCCTAATATTGTGTGGGAAAGTTATGCAAAGCAATCACAGAAAACACGACACGTGTTTATGACATGTGTCAGCTTATTGCAGGACAAGAGTAAAACAGAAAGTTCCTACAGGAGCTTTCTGTTTTACCCTTTTCCTGCATTAAGCAGTCATTTTTTTAGAGATATACCTGGTTCTTCGAAGAATGGCCGCTTTGCACACGTTAAACGGTGCGTCATCTTTTCCAATAAGCACTGTGTTTCGCCAACTGATCATAAATAAATAAATGAAAATGATAAAAGCATTACAGTGTTTTATTACAATATTCGCCATATTGGTGTTGAACTATTCCCTGCTGGTTCTTAGTTATTGCCTACGAAAATACTTTTAACAGTTTGAACCCTTTTAAAAGCTGAGTACCTCACACGGACACCATTATAAGATTAAGCTGATGTTAGGGCTATTTTAGAAATTCGCGCTGAGAAAGAAACTGCAGACCCTAATTCAGAGATATCCCACGAAACTATGACGAGAGTAAATACTGTTTGCAAAATATACGCATTATGATTTCAGCTCAACTAAGGGTTTCAATAGGTAGAGGCAAAATAAAGCTTTGATATAACGACTAATATTTTACCATTCTAAGAAACATAATAAAACGTAATACCCTGAAATAGCTTTAATTATAACTCACAAAAAGCTGTTTTAGTACGTTTATGATCCCTCGTTGGTACATTTATATGAAAATAACATTACAATTTCATTTATTGTAACCTACATATATATTAACTTATATATGTGTCAGAAATCCCCCGAGCATTGTGAATTCATCGTTATAATATATATTCGTACATGTTTTGGATTATTAACTCATTGCTGAAGCTTCAAATGGATAATTCCAGTTTCAAATACGTCTAGTTCATGTTTGACAATTTAGGGTTACATGTACTTGGGATTCCCTGCGATTTAGTCGGGACACACCATTTTGCCCTGTCTGTCTGTACACTTAACTTTAACCATGGCCATAAATTTGGAAGTACAGTGCTCCCTCCCTACAACGGCCCTCTCAACAACGACTCCCTCCTACGTGTAACAACGATATTTTCCGTAGTTTGGAGCCTGATCAAACGCACTGTTATGCATAATTCAAACGTTCTGTTCTGGCTCCAATAGGTTTGCAATGAACACAATTACGGGACATCCGTGTTTGACCAGCACATTTTATAGTTTTATACAGTATAACGTGTTTCGCCTCTCTGATTCGCCCATCTTACTGTCAATTTCTTTAACTCATTCACCCATAAAACTTTTAATGGACAATTCCAAGTTCAATATACGTCTAGTCTATTTCTGACTATTTGGGGATGATTTTAACAATATGTTTCAAAATGACAAACAGTGTAGACCCTGATCAGAGGGCTCCATATGGAGCCCTCTGGTCAGGATCTACACTCGTTTGCATATGCCAAGTGTAATGCTCACAGGTATACTATTTGTAAATGATGACTATACTCGTCGCTAGGGTTCAATTTGTTAAAACCTAATGGCTCTTTGAACTGTTTTTCAATGATTTGAACATAAACAAGAAAGTTTCTTTCAAAACTGATTTAAGACAACTGACGTCTTGCATTTGGAATTGAATGTCACATTTGATTATAACTTGAGTCTCTCGCTTGCTAATTAAGCCATGTGACAGTTTTAATTTCCTGTTCATTACAGGCGAGTTACAGTGGATAAACGTTTTTCTTTCCCAATAAACGCGTTTACGCTAAAACTATTATTTTCACTGCTAACAGTTTGGAGCCAGATCAGACGCCGGGTGACCCGGCGTCTGATCAGGCTCCAAACTGTTTGCCACCAAGATAAAGATGAATTATCAGAATTGTCCAAACGTTGTACTTTTCTACGTTTTAGTGTTTTGCGTTTGCGTACGTTTGCGTTTAAACGGGAAAGAATAACAGATTCTCCACTGTATATTTGTACAGTGGAGAAGACATTATTTCTTCCCGTTTAAACGCAAACCAATTATAAAAGCATTGCAATAATATGTTTGGACATTTCTTACCCTTTCATGGTTAAATATTTCGGGAGAGTTTTATCTCTTCGCCGCTTTATTTTCGTCTGCTTCAGTATTGTTGTCTGCAAGACACGTTTGAAAGTAAGATTTAAAGTTGCATGACTTAATAAATATCAAACAGTATGTCAAACAGATTGTTTGGGTCCTCATCAGGGCCCAAACTGTTTGCAAATGCGATTTAAGTCGTCATCAAGAGTGAAAGGGTTAATATTCATTTTGAATTTTTTATATCAGATTTAAATCGAACCGATCCATATTTAAGTGTCTAAACCTAATATTTGGATATCACTCTTGTACATACAGTGGGGAAGACGTTATTCTTTCCCATGAAACGCAAAAGAAACACAAATGCAACGCTGCACTAAAGTGTAGAAAGCGGCAACGTTTTTGACGAGTCTGACTTCATTTTAACCTGCGTGCAATTATTTCATATAATTTGACATTTAGTTTGCGTTCAGTGTCGTCTAAACGGTAAAGAAAAACGTGTTTCTCTACTGTCGTACTTGTACATGTTTTAAAGAAAGTAAACTGTATCGTAATGGACATTTGTAGATGAATGCAATTTGCCAAATGCCAGAACGTTTTTCAGACCAACGCCATTGAATACCTCAGTGGAAAACCCGTCTAGACACGAGTCATTAGCCCTGATCATGCTATGAAATTGCCATCTGCAACGATTTCTTAGAGTTAGAAAGAATATCTGCATTTACTGTCGGAAAATATCATCAGATTCACAACGTTTAAATCATATTGAGACGTGCAGGTACTCCATGTAGCACTTGGATCTAAGTTGTTTGCAATAGTTATCAGTGATTTGTCAGCAGCGTGTAAGGATTTGAAGTCTGTATATATTTAATCATATAAATCAGTATTATTCACGGCCACAAACTATTGACATTGAATCAATTTGCCTTATTTCAACTAAAGTGATGTTGATAAGTGTAAAAGATAAACGTACAGCGACAACGAAGAAGACGATATTGGTTCTGGTACAGTGGAGAATGTGTTATTCTTTCCCAATAAACGCGTTTACGCTAAAACTATTATTTGCAGTGCAAATAGTTTGGAGCCAGATCAGACGCCGGGTAACCCGGCGTCTGATCAGGCTCCAAATTGTTTGCCACCAAGATAAACAAGAATTATCAGAGTTGTCCAAAAGTTGTTATTTTCTACGTTTTAGTGTTTTGCGTTTGCGTACGTTTGCGTTTAAACGGGAAAGAATAACAGATTCTCCACTGTATGTACTCATTCACTCCTAAAATTCAAATAGACAATTCCAATTTCAATTAAGTCCAGTCAATGTTTGATTATTTAGGGTGTTTTTATTTTACAAAATACTGGTTCATGATAGTGCAGATCTGTGAGCTTGGTTTACACTGTTTGCATAGGACAATTGTATTCTTCATAGGTATACTGTCGTGTACGAGTCTACTCGTTGCTAGGGTTCGCTGAGGTTAAACAAACCCCTTTTATGTTCATTGTAAACTATTTCAACAGGATCCCAAATGTTTCTAAAAAGTATCACAAAGTCATATATAGAAACATATGTACATGTACCACGCACAACATGCTGGTCGAATTAGTCAGTTTATAACCAGAGCAATAAGTCATAAAAACAGAGTGGTTTAATTTGTTGAACTAACCGTACTAGTCTAAGTATACATTCGAACCGTGTCATGGCGAAACCAGCATTGCAACACTGTACTGGCCAAGCAAGTTGTCATCCCATATTCTGTATCTATATTTGGTCTACATTGCCAAATAATACCTAAAATGTTTTAAACGCATGTGGGTGTCAAACAGTGTAGATCAAGACCAGTCGCTGCGTCTTCGACGCGGCGGCTGGCCTTGATCTACACTGTTTGAAATGCAATAAGACAGGTTTTGTCATTGCATGGCTCAATTATGGATTTAATTGTCGCTATTCTGGACCGATGAAATAGTAGATCCAATTAGTACAATTGTGTTGTGGGGGATTGTTTAAAACATGATACTTTATACATTGATTACCTATATATGGCTCATGGTGTCCTACAGTGGATAATCTGTTTTTCTTTCCCAATAAACGCGTTTACGCTAAAACTATTATTTGCAGTGCAAACAGTTTGGAGCCAGATCAGACGCCGGGTAACCCGGCGTCTGATCAGGCTCCAAACTGTTTGCCACCAAGAAAAACAAGAATTATCAGGATTGTCCAAAAGTTGTTCTTTTCTACGTTTTAGTGCTTTGCGTTTGCGTACGTTTGCGTTTAAACGGGAAAGAATAACAGATTCTCCACTGTATATATGGCGCATGGTTTCCTATATATGGCTCTGGAATAATTTTGTGAAACAATTTGTAACTTGATTCTAAGTACAGCTAGTTCAACAAAATTCCACTCCGTTTTTAGTGTCCGCATTGCTTTGATAAATAAAACATTGACCAATCTGAAAATAAGCTTATTGTAACATTCAATTTATACTAGAAACCTACATGTATCAGCTACATGTAGCGGTTTGGAAAATTACAGAAAAGAACCAAGTTTTGCGCACCCTAAACAGAAAGAAGCATCGATATAATTATTAAACAGCTTGAATATGATACGTATACTAAATTATTTGGATTCAAACTATTTTCAGATGCTAGTGTAGTTGAAAGGTACATGTAGCATAATCTTTAACCCTTTCAGTCTCAATGACGCTTAAAATCGCGTTTGCAAACAGTTTGGATCCTGTTCAGACGCCGCGTGACGGGAGTATACATGTAACTGACGTAATTTCAAAACAAGTGGCAAACAGTTTTAATCCGTCTGATCAGGATCAAAACTGTTTGCAAATGCGCTTTATAACGCCATTGAGAGTGAAAAGGTTAATTGTTTGCACTGACACCCGTTCCACTGGGACCAACTACATATTATCATGAACATGGTTTGCTACGACAACTTATATGGGTATTACATGTATAATAGATTTGTATTCGTAAGATACTGGGAAATATTTTGCTACGAAAGCAAAGTTGCCATCGTAGGAATACAAATCTATTTTAATACCCATATGAGTTGTCGTAGCAAAGCATTTTGATGATAATATGAAGTAGGCCCCCAGTGTGTTCTTTAACCGATTACTCTACGTGTACGCCTTTTCACGCCTATATTTATGTCTACACTAAGGAAAGAAGTCCCTGTCTAAGAAATCGTTAATAAAAAACGTAGTTTATTTCCAAATTGTAGCTTCAAGCAGGTGGAAAGTAAATCAGAGTGTTCCTTTACATTCAAACTGTCTTTAGTACTAGAAACATGCTATGTACATGGTTAAAGGTTAACTATTAGATTCAATGCGCTTATTGGGAGAAAACTGAGGTTGTTGCCCCTGTACAATGTATTTATTGACATACTTAATGAATCTAGTTATCCACCACTAAATCCCAAATGTGTGTAAACGAGCCTTAGGCTTGTCATTATTCCACAGGGAATCCCATGTGATTGACGTTATTTTTGTCGTCTGCTTCAACTACATGTATTTAACCGCCATTAATATATATATCGCTTACAGTGGTGAATCAAATATTATTTCTATTGCAAACAGTTTGGAGCCAGATCAGACGCCGGGTAACCCTGCGTTTGATCAGCCTTCAAACTCTTTGCCACTCCGATTAAAATAAAGTGTAAATAATTGAAAAAATGATTTTCTACATTTAAGTGCATTGCGTTTGCATTTTGTACAGTAGAGAAACTGTTATTCTTTCCCAATAAACGTGTTTACGCTAAATATATTATTTCCCATGCAAACAGTTTGGAGCCAGATCAGACGCCGGGTAACCCGGTCTCTGATCAGGCTCCAAAATGATTTTCTACGTTTAAGTGCATTGCGTTTGTGTTTTGTACAGTGGAGAAAACGTTATGCTTTCCCAATAAACGTGTTCACGCTAAATATATTATTTCAAATGCAAACAGTTTGGAGTCAAATCAGACGCCGGGTCACCCGGCGTCTGATCAGCCTCCAAAATGTTTCCTGTCCTTGTTCAATCAACATTCAGAATTGTCAAAAGATTGTAATTTTCTTCATTTTATTGCAGTTCATTTGCGTTTCGTTTACGTAAATAATAAAAGGTAAAGAATAACGTTTTCTCCACCGTATACGTTCAAAGAGAAAGAATAACGTACATGTACATGTATTCTCCACTGTACCTAAACCTTAACCATGTCTTGATACCGTCTGCTTTGAAATTGCAAAATTTGGAAAATAAGATTTTTGGATACACTTTTGATTATTAGAAACTTTAAGATGAGTGCCAAGCGGTTTCGATCCAGATCGGACTATGCGTTAAGCGTCATCTGATCTGGATCCAAACTGTTTAAAAATACAGTTGTCTTACGAAACGGCTTATGACAAAAGCGGTCGTAAGTCCAAACTTTAAAATACATCTAACTTCTGGTTTCTCCATCTAATCCTGTCTTGTCACGTCTTTTCAAGACGATTCCAAAGAGATGTAACAAGACATGATAAGATGGAGAAATAAATAATAATTGATATATTTAGAATTTTTGACTTACATGTACGACACTATTTGTCGTACGACGTTTCGTAAGGTACAGGGGCCCGTTTCATAAAACTTCGTACAACAAAAACGGTCGTAAGTCAAAACTGTAAAAAACATTTAATGTCTGATCTATTCATCTAATCCTGTCTTTTGACATCTCTTTGGAATCGTCTTTTCAAGACGATTCAAAAGAAATGTCACAATACAGGATTAGATGGAGAAATAAATAATAATCGAGACGTTTATAATCTGACTTACGACAAAATTTGTCGTACGAAGTTTTATGAAACGGGCCCCTGGTCTCTTCTTGGAACAAAGGGTATAATGTTCGATTATGAGTTCAGTTCGTCTTTCAGATGCGACTATAAAACGAGATAATGTCCGAGTATGACCCAATTGTTAAAAAACCGTAAAGCCTGAACATCTTTTAACCCATTGGGTCCTGGTGATGCATATAAGCGCCTTCACTAATTGTACATGCACCTGTGAAGAGTACACTTGTCCTATACGGTTGGTATAGATTGAGAACTGATGGCTCCAACAGGTTGGCGCTATATATCCTAAAACAATTCAAACTCACCCATGGTTCCATCAGGAGTCCCTCTGAACAGGGACTGAAACACTTGAAACATTTATAGAATAAAATTTTTAATATTAATTATTATGACAAGTGACAAACAGCTTGATTCCAGATCAGACGCCGCGTAACGCGGTCTCTGATTTTGATTCAAGCTGTTTACAAATGTAAGTCAAGTCTTAACTGTCTCTCCCTATAACGACTCCCTCCGAACAACACACCAATCTGTGTCTCCCATTGGTTGTCGTTGTAGCGAGGGATACTATATGCAATTTGTTATAGAACAAAACAGAACAAAACATATGTTTTGTTTTGACTTAAGCATACAAGCTCGTCTTCATTACATAGTAACATATATACATACTAACATAAAACTGACGGTACTATATCGTATATGCGATGGATACACTGTTTATTTAACCCTTTCCCTTATAGATGCGACTTTTAGCACATGCATTCTATTCATCCGCAGAAGAAAATAGTTCCAATATATACCAAAATGTGTCATATTTAATAATTTCCTTATTCTAGCAGGTAATAGTTTAAAGCAGGCTGAAAGTAAAGCAGAAAGCGCCCTAAGGCGCATTCTGCTTTTCTTTTAACCTGCTTTAAGTAGTCAACTATTTTCAAAACTAGAAATAGGCTATTGGGTAAAGGGTTAACAGAACGATCAACATAAAAGTACAGTGGAGAAAACGTTATTCTTTCCCAATAAACGCGTTTACGCTAAAACTATTATTTTCACTGCAAACAGTTTGGAGCCAGATCAGACGCCGGGTAACCCGGCGTCTGATCAGGCTCCATATTGTTTTCCACCAATATAAACTTTAATTATCAGAATTGTCCATAAGTTGTACTTTTCTACGTTTTTAGTACTTTACGTTTGCGTTTCGTTTGCGTTTCGTTTGCGTTTAAACGGAAAAGAATAACATATTCTCCACTGTAGCAATATATATACATAATAAGATAAAACTGATGGTACTATATCGTATATGCGATGGATACATTCTTTGTTTAACAGAACGATCAATTTAAAAGTAGCTACTTGTACTAAAACAACAGGTGCGTTGTAGCAGTAAGAAAAGATCTGGACTTAGTTTGAGATCGGAATTTTCCATTTGAGGTTTTAGGTGGTCATTCAGTTAAATTCCATCTATCTCAGCGGAGGTACCAATTGTTTGTCTACACTTAAGTTATGCATGACGCTTCGTGTATCACAAAGTCACGCGTATAGGTTCGTGTCAACTTTTTTATGCTGCCCATCAGGGGGTGTCTGTCCGAGCGCACGAAAGGTCACTTGTTGGGTGTGGAACACAATAGAGAACAAAAGAATTCCACTTATTCCGTTGTGTAGTATTGGGTATTTTGTGTATTGTTGGGTACTTTTAAAACAAAAGAAAAACCCTATAAGTGTCCAAATGAAAGGACATCCGTCCCTCTGTCTGTCCGTCCTTACGTGCGTCCTTACGTGCGTCCTTACTTATAGTAAGGGGCCTTTTTAGTGGTCTGTGAATAAATATAGGGCTGTTGGCTGTTAAAGAGCCATGGCCCCTTAACTGGTTCTAAAAATGGCAGAAATGGTATCAGAGGGCCTCAAGGGACAATATTTTGACATTTCGACATTCGACCTTTCACAACTGAAATGTCGACATTTCAGCTTTTCCATAATGTCTGAATATTGTCGAATTTCAACGTTCGACATTGTCCTTTTTTCCAAAATCTCGAAAAAATGTTTAAATTCGACGTTCGACATCCAACAATTCTTAAACATATTCATTATGTCGACCTCATGTCTAATTTCGACGTTCGACAATTTGCCGGCCGGAAAAAAGTTGAAATATTGTCGAATTTCGACGATATTACGGCATTATGGAAAAGCTGACATTTCGAACGCCGAAATTTTACAATATTTAGACATTATGGAAAAGCTAAAATTTCGAACGTCGAAATTCTACAACTTTTCGACATTTCAGTTGTGAAAAGTCGAATGTCGAAATGTGGTTTGCGTTTAAACGAGAAAGAATAACGTCTTCTCTACTGTAAATTGCTGATAAATGAATTAAAAATTCGATTCCACCTACAGTGGAGAATCTGTTATTCTTAAACGCAAACGTACGCAAACGCAAAGCGCTAAAACGTAGAAAAGTACAACTTTTTGACAATTCTGATAATTCATGTTTGTCATGGTGGCAAACAGTTTGGAGCCTGATCAGACGCCGGGTTACCCGGCGTCTGATCAGGCTCCAAACTGTTTGTATTGAAAATAATAGTTTTAGCGTAAACGCGTTTATTGGGAAAGAATAACAGATTCTCCACTGTAGCTCTAATAGGGTTTGCAGGAAACCAGTTTGTTAGTCCTTAGTATGCTAGTTGCGGCTTAGCTAACATTTGCAAACAGTTTGGATTCTGATCCGACGCCGAGTAACTCGGCGTCTCATCAGGATCCAAACTGTTTTGCAACTTTGATCGTTTTTTGTTGAAACTTATTATGGAAACGATTTATTGCAAAATTACAACACATAAATAATTTGAAGCAGGCGGTGTTTGCATAGTCAAAGGGGAAATGCATTTTCCAGTTGTTACAATGTAATATCTTTATATGTTATTAATAGATGTTTGTTAAGGAGACCGGAAGTTGATGCTTTCATTGAAATAACACCATCTGCTTGAATTTCGCCTTCAGTAATTTGTTTTCAAGACTTAAGTTATAGTTAGTTTATTACTGTTGTAAATAGCAACACATTTTAAAAAGTTTGTGTTCTAATAAGACGCCGGATAACAAACTGGATTAAGACTTTCTGCAAAAATGAAATCTGTTTTAAGCGACTGCTCAAACTACGATTCATTGCAAACAGTTTGGGCCAGATAGACGCCGGGCCAGATAGACGCTCTGGCTCCAAACTGTTTGCTACTCAGATTAAATTAATTCTTACGAGACTGTAAAACAAATGTATATAGTTCTACATTTTAGTGCATTGCATTTGCGTTTAATATTCGTATAAACGAGAAGGATACCGTCTTCTCCACTGTACAGTTGAGAATACGTTATTATTTCCCGTTTAAACGCAAACGAAACGCAAACGCATCACAATAAAACGAAGAAAAAGACAACCTTTCGACAATTCTGACTATTCATGTTAATCTGAGTGGCAAACAGTTTGGAGCCTGATCAGACGCCGGGTTACCCGGCGTCTGATCTGGCTTCAAACTGTTTGCATTGGAAATAATAGTTTTAGAGTAAACGTGTTTATATTTGGAAGGAATATATATAACGTTTTCTCCACTGTAGAATCAATGGTGGTGTTTTCTTGTAATTTTCTTCTCATTTCATAAATTGAGAATAAATCTGATAATGATTATTGGTGTAGGAAGTGTTTGAAGTTAATTCTCGCAGGATATATATGTAATTTAAAAAGTCATGCTCGTAAAAGTATATTTATTTAAGTGTGGGAAACAATAATTTCGAAATCAACACGATTACACTAAAAACAAACTTATCTACTGCAAACAATTTAAGGCTAGGTCAAACGCCGGGTAACCAGGCGTCTGATTAGGACTCCAAACTGTTTGCCACTCGGCTAACAATAAATGAACTTTTTTAAAAAATACTTTGTATTTTCTAAATTTTACTGTATTGGTTTTAGTTTAAACGAAAATTAATACCTTCTCTACTGTACCCAATTGACAATCGAATTAGGAAATAATGCGATATTTTGTTCCATGTAGGCGTAAGCATCTCTTGGAGTCCTCTCGGATGTTATTCCTGTTTGTGTAGGGAAATGAGCACGGTGCAATTAAGTCACCTTGTAATGAATTAAAAGCTGAAACACACAGCATCTGCACTTACGATACAGTGGACAAAGCGTTATTCTTTCCCAATATACACGTTTACGCTAAATATATTATTATATATTATTTCCCATGCAAACAGTAAGTAGCCAGATCAGACGCCGGGTCACCCGGCGTCTGATCAGGATCCAAACTGTTTCCTGTCCAAGTTAAAATCAACATTCAGAATTGTCAAGAAATGTTATTTTCTACATTTTATTAAAATGCGTTTGCGTTTCGTTTGCGTTTAAACGTGAACGAATAACGTCGTCTCCCCTGTAAATGCGTTTATTTTGAAAAAAAAATCGTCTTTCCACTGTAATGAATCAAGTGCTAAAACACAGAATCAGCACTTACGGTAATAAAACAGTACAGTGGAGCATCTGTTATTCTTTCCCGTTTAAAAGCAAACGTACGCAAACGCAAAACACTAAAACGTAGAAAAGTACAACTTTTTGACAATTCTATTAATTCATCTTTATCTTGGTGGCAAACAGTTTGGAGCCTGATCAGACGCCGGGTTACCCGGCGTCTGATCTGGCTTCAAACTGTTTGCAGTAAAAATAATAGTTTTAGCGTAAACGCGTTTATTGGGAAAGAATAACGTTTTCTCCACTGTACTAAGCCTTCTACATCTGCGCGATTGTCGTCTACAAATCATGTCGTATGCAATGATAATCATACATGTACCTGGCAGAGTTGAAATATCTTCTTTCATTTCTCTTTCAGAAAGTATCATGAGAATGTCAAACAGTTCATATCCTAATTTATTGCATAACTTGCGGGTCTGGGAGTGGCATAAAGCCGTTATATAAAAATCGTATTCCACTAGAGAAATATCATTTTTGGGCTTCGGCCAAACCTGGTCGTCCACAAGCGCTGAATGTGTTTTTAAACTGTTATGTGATAAATAGAATCTCACATTTGTGCTCATTATTATTATTCTAGTCAACTCGAATATTAAATATGACAAATAATGAACACTCATGTAAGAACCTCTATGAGAAGCCGAGTTTTACAGCGTCATCTGGATCAATCTGTTTGCAGCGGTTTCTCTAAGTACGCCTGAAGTGTACATGTACAAAGGGTAAACTTCTTCTCTGTGACGTGTCTTTCACTTGCTTATGATGAGGGAAAATAATTCTATAAAATAAATTCTATAATCTAAAAAGCAAACATAATTTATTTTTCACATGGTTTTCAATATATTTATTTTTCAAATGTTGTTGAATTATGTTAACATGTACGTTTAGTACTGTCACGTATTCTCCACTGTGTAACATTTGAAAATTAGTTTCGAGCCCCAAACTGTCGTCATTGTTATGACGTCATCAATTTTTAACAATTTTCGTCAGCTTTCATTTCTCAAATTTAAAGTTTAGGTATTTTGACTTATGAAATATTGACATGAGTAGCAAACAGTTTGAATCCTGATCAGACGCGTTGTAAAGTGAATGAGGCCCGATGGATCTTCGGGGCATGGCAATGAAGGGGGTTACAAAGTTTAAAATACAAGTAATAATAATAATAATAATAAAGTGATAAATGATAATAAAGAAAGAAAGAAATTCAAAAATGAATTAAAGAAAACCCTGTCATTTTCTAAATTTCATTGAATTGCGTTTGCATTTAGCTTCGTTCCGACGGAAAAAATACCGCCAGCTCCATTGTAAAGTACCCCTTTGACCCAATGTCGTCATTACACTTTCACAGAACTCTTACAATAAGATGACACTTCACTAGGCGTCAAGGAGATTTATTGGACCACTGAATGCCTCCGCCGTATCATTGTTTGCCTTACTATTCATACAAGCACGAGCGATGCTGAGTGGAAACCGATTATATTTAACTCTTTGCATGCTGGATAAATTTTTCGTCTGCAACAATTGTCATCTGCTACTGTCTTTAGAAAAAAAACTCCAAAATTTATTTTTAGAATAAGGTCAGCGTGCAACACACTTTGGATCCTGATGAGCCGCCGCGTCTCCGCATCTGGATCCAAAAGGTTTGCAAAGGTTGTCGCTGACAACTATCCGCCACTAGTATGGTAAGAGTTAATCCCGCAAATACTCTACCTTCATTTTGATCTATCATTAGCAAACAGTTTTGACCCAGATGAGACGCCGAGTAAACTCGGCGTCTCATCTGCGTCAAAACTCTTTGAAACTGGAAATATTGTTTGAAATAAGATTTCAAATAAATCAACCCTGACAAATGTTGCAGACGACAATTTTTACAGCCTACATTTTCATAGCGTGTAAAAGGTTTAACTTTATCAGTGACGTCACCAATATCGTCTGGTTCCACAGCTGTCGCCTGGTTTTCAGGGAGGCTGAAGTTGGTTCCGTAAACGGAACTACAGTGTTCCCTCTCTACAACGGCCAGTCCAAAAACGACCCCTTCCTTACAATGACCCTTACCGCAGTTCCTTAAACGGGACAATTATGTCTAACGCTATTACTGCTGTAATATCGTCTGCTTAAAATTGTCGTCTGCTGTTTTCTCTGAAAGTTACATACATGTAAAAGTTGATATTTTGAAAGAATAAATATAATGACGAGTGAAACAAATTGAATCAAGAGCAGACGTCGCATTACGCGGCGTCTGATCTGGATTCAAGCTATTTGCAAAATTTAATGTTTGCAAATGTAAGCCGAACCTTAATTTCCCCCCTCTATAAGGACTCCCTCCTAATCTAAATTTGAACATTTATTATGAAACATATATATCTTTGGAGTAAAGGGTTTAAACTACAGTACTCCCTCTCTACAACGGCCCTCCGAACAACGGTTCCCTCCTTACAACGACTATTTCCGTTGTTCCCTAAACAATGTAATTATGTCCAACCTTTTCACGGCTGCAATATAGTGTACGTAAAATTGTCGTCTGCTGTTTTTCTCAAATTTACTTATTATACATTTTGACTGAACCCCCCCCCCCCCCATAATGACGAGTGATAAACAGCTTGAATCCAGATCAGACGCCGCATTACGCGGCGTCTGATCTGGATTTAAGCTGTTTGCATATGTAGCCAATTTCCCTCCCTACAACGACTCCCTCCGAACAACGCACATAGTTGTTGTCTCCCATCGGATGTCGTTGTAGAGAGGGGGCGCTGTACATGCAGATAAGTATAAAAGCGTCTACCCCACTGTAACAAATGTCAATACGAATCTGTCGCTATGGTAAATTTCACAGGTACAGGTTGCATTTTCCATTACAAAATTGGAAAACATTATCATTGCAGCTGCATGCGTCAAACAAAAACTTGTTTTTGTGAAACAAACAAATAGTGAAAAATATTTACAAGAACTAGGAAATACGTTTTTTATTACCCTAGAACTATCCAAAAAGCATCTATTAACACTATCCAAGTGTCTCCTTTATGTGAAAATACAGATCTGTTTACAAATTGAATAATAAAGAAATAAGAAACGCATTTGTGTCAAGACAACTTTAACAACATTTTATACATACACACTGGAGACACATTGTTAACCCTAAATCACTCCCAAAATGTTCGTGTAATTTTACCCTTTCACCGTTTCATTGTCGTCTGCTTTAATTGTGTTGTCTGCAATGTCGTTTCAAAGTTTAAAAATAAAGCAGTATGTCTGAAGAATTTTCAAAACGAGTGTCAACCAGCTTGGACCCTGATCAGACGCCGCTATGCGCGGCGTCTGATCAGATTCCAAACTGTTTGCAAACGCGCGTTTTAAAAGCGTCATTGAGAATGAAAAGGTTAAAGCCCAAATCAGCTGGAGTTCAGTACATTATACTATACAACAATATATGGATTCCCGTGTTAGAATCTAATACACCCAAATGCAAATCTCTTTAAACAGTAGAAAAGATGTAAATAGAAAAGCAATGACATTGAGACCCTGCTTTACAGTGGAGAAGACGTTATATTTTCCCAATAAGCGCGCTTTTGCTAAAACCACTTTTTCTTTTGCAAACGATTAAAGCCAAATCAGACGCCGGGTAACATGTCGTCTGATCAGGCTCCAAATCGTTTGCCGCTCCGATAAAATAATTAGAATTTTCAGAATGATGTCACTTTTCCCATTTTATTGCACTGCGTTTGCGTTTCGTTTCGTTAAACGCGAAAGAATAACATCTTCTTCACTTTAACACTATCCCAGAGTCTCTTTTCTAAGAAAAATACAGATTTGTTTTTAAATTCGATTTTAAAGAAATAAGAAACACATTTGTGTCAAAACGGCTTTAACAACACACTGGGACACACTGTTAAAGTGCAAAGTCATCTGGAGTTCAGTACCTTATACATTACGTAAAGACATAGGTACAGTACTGAACCTTATTAAATTAACAATTTTTGCGATTCGCTTGCAATTCGATGGCAATTCGATGGCAATTCGCTTGCGATTCAAAATACTAACTTTTCCCTCAAAACCGCTTCGGAAAATTCGCGTAAAAGTATTCAAACGTAGGATTTGTTTTTTGAAGCGCCCGATTCGATGGCAATTCGATGGCAATTCGCTTGCGATTATCAATTTAATTTAATAAGGTTCAGTACTGTAATCTGTTTATACAATGGAGAAGATGCTATTTATTTTCCAAATAAACGCGTTTAGGCTAAAAACGTATTTGCATTGAAACAGTTCGGGCCTTATCAGGCGCAAGGTGTTGAAATTTCTTTGTTTGCAATAATAAGGATGAAATTTAAAAACTATTAAGTTATTAAATCTAATATTAAAGTTTTTAATATGAAAGTATTTATACAGTGAAGCCCCCCCCCCCCCCCCCCCCCACACGAAAAAAAACCTGATTGACCTCATCTGTTAAAGGAAAGCTTATCAAACACATCGAGCAAATGGGAGACACAGATGTTTTAGGGAGGGGAAATCAAAATTTGACTTACATTTGCAAGCAGCTTGAATCCAGATCAGACGCCGCGTAACGCGGCGTCTGATCTGGAATCACGCTGTTTGTCACTGGTCATTATATTTATACTATAAAAATACCCACTTATACATGTATGTAACTTTTAGAAAAAACAGTAGACGACAATTTAAAGCAGACGATAATGCAGCAGTAAAATGCTTAAGCGTTAGACAAATGTCCTGTTTAGGGAACTGCGGCAAGGGTCGTTGTAAGGAAAGTGTCGTGTTTGGGAGGGTCGTTGTAGAGAGGAAACAAGATTATTTAAATATTCCAGGACGTGTGTGCAACACCTATTCTACACACGCGTGTTTATTGGGAAATAAAAACATCTCAACTTCAGGTTAAATATTTCGATATTTATTTATTTTGCAGCCTGTTCGCCGGCGAAGTTCCGGAAGTGTCACTAGTGGTTCCGACGAAAGCGATCAGGAAATTTCCCCGCCAGTAGCACGACGAGGACGACGAGCAGCTATTGTTGACACAAAGGTAAGAGTGTATACATATTCAGTGGAGAAGACGTCATTCTTTTTAAATGTGCTTTTGCTAAACCATTACAATGTACAGCGCTCCCTCTCTACAACGACACCCAAATGGGAGACAAACATTGTGTGCGTTGCTCGGAGGGAGTCGTTATAGGGAGGGGAATTGGCTTACATTTGCAAACAGCTTGACTCCAGATCAGACGCCGCGTAACTTTGCAGCTGATGCTCCGAACTGATATCTATTTGTCAGATTTTTCAAAAATCTGTCATTTTCTGCATTATATTGCATTATATACATGTACATGTATATAGGATATTACATGAGTGCTCATAATTTATTGGATTTATCAAACGAGTCTTTTAGAAAACGATAAAAACTCGGCAAAGCCTCGTTTTTATCGTTTTCTAAAACGACGAGTTTGATCAATCCAATAAATTATGAACACGAATGTTATGTTCTGTTTATAACAAAACATAGAGAAGTTGTTTCCATGTTTTTTCGACACTTATCGCAGCCTTTGAAGTTAAGTGAGTGCTCAGCGCGAAACAAGTATACATGAAAAAAGTTGTTCCAAATTAACTTCGTTCACTACAATGTAGCATAACGTTTCTTTCATTACATGTATTAATAAAAAGTTCCATGTAGATCAAGTAATGATGAATTAAACCAAAACTTTATAAACTGAACCTACATGAAGGAATGACGACGTTGGATATTAAACGCATTCAACGCATTGTAATGACGTCATAAGTTCACGACGTTGTGGCATACCTCATTTGCATAGTTATACCATTAGTTATACTACTATGCTGACGGTCGCGAAGCGACAATGTCTGTTTTCATCTTTTATTTCACCGCTGTTCTCCATTCATTTCTCTGGCGTGACAGTTTAGCCCAGGAATGCAGTTTGATGTTTCTCTGAGTCAAGTTTCTCTTGATGGTATCCTTATATCGTAGACGAGGTCTACCCCTCTTCCTTTGACCAACTGGCAGCACTGAGAACAGGATCTGTTTTGGAAGCCTGTCTTGTGACATCCTCATAATGTGTCCAGTCCATCGAAGATTCTTTCTGATCAGGGGGTCTTCCATGGGTGTCAGTCCTGTTCTAGCCAGTATTTCCACGTTTGTCACTTTGTCCTTCCATGATACCCCAAGAATGGATCGAAGATGCCGCATCATAAAGGCATGCAACTTCTTCACATGGCGTCTGTACATTGTCCAGGATTCCGCTCCATACAAGAGAGTACTTATAACAACTGCTCTGTAGATCTTGCCTTTCACCTTCATTGACACATGGTGATTGTTCCAGAGTCTCTGACGCAGCCTACCAAATGATGCACTGGCCTTTGCCATTCTTTTCTGGATCTCGACATCAATACGTCAATCTTTTGCAACTGTGCTTCCAAGGTAGGTGAATTCTGGGACAGAATTAAGTTTAGTTCCATCTACCATAATGTCTACTTCTTGGGCACTTGAGGAGTCTGGTTGGTACATCACTTCAGTTTTCTTAATGTTAATCTTCAGACCAAACTTCTTTGATGCATCTGAGAAAGCATTCATGATTCGCTGAATCTCTTCTGGCGAGTGGGCAAGTAGTGCGCTGTCATCTGCGAACAGCAGTTCCCTAATCAGCACCTGGGAACACTTGGATTTTGCTTTGAAGTGTGTCACGTTAAAGAGGTCAGCATCTTGTCTAGACTGAATATAGACACCATCCTCCAAGCGTTGGAAAGCCTCTTCCAGCATTGCTGATAGGAATATGGAAAAGAGTGTTGGGGCCAGAACACAACCTTGCTTGACACCATTAGTAACATCAAATGTCATTGCTTACGTTTGCCTTCATCCCTGTGTGAAGAGATTCAACCATACATGTGAACTTCTCGGGGCATCCATATTTCCTCAGTAGCTTCCACAGTCCTAACCTTCCTACTGTATCAAAAGCCTTTGTAAAATCAACAAATACCATGTACAGTGGTTGGTCCTGTTCTATGCACTTTTCCTGTAGCTGTCTGAGACTAAATATCATGTCTACAGTACTCCTGTTGGATCGGAATCCACACTGAGACTCGGGAACTACAATTGGGGTGATGTGTTTGGAGAGTCTGTCAAGTAGGATCCTTGCAAAAATCTTGCCTGCAATGGACAGAAGAGAGATTCCTCTGTAGTTCCCACAATCTGTTCTGTCACCCTTCTTGAAGATAGTCACAATGGTGGCATCTTTCCATGCTTGTGGAATTAAGTCTTCATCCCATGCCTTGCATATCAGTTGGTGTAGCTCGACAAGCAAGTTGTTACCTCCATGCTTCCATACTTCTGCAGGAATTCCATCTCCACCTCGAGCCTTGCCATCCTTCAGTCCCGCTATCGCTTTCGTCATTTCTTCCATAGATGGGGTCTCATCGAGGCAAGTGTTGATAGTGTGCTGTTTTATGTTGGCAAGCGCTTCCGGTTCAATCTCCCCTTGAATATTTAGCAGCCTCTGGAAGTGCTCACTCCATCTTTCTAAAACTCTCTTGCTGTCTGAGAAAATCTCCTGTCCATCTGCTGATTTCAGTTGTACCGGTCCTTTTTTCTGAGGTCCCCAAACTTCCTTTAGTCCACTGTAGAAGCCCTTCATGTCATTCCTGTCCGAAGCTCTCTGTAGCTCTTCTGCTGTTCTGTCCCACCAAGCCGTCTTTAGGGAACGGCAGTGTTGCTGGAGCAGTCTACATACATCTTTGTATGCTGCAACAGTTGATCTGGTACCCCTGGACTGAAGAACTTTCTGATGGGCTTTGTCTCTCTTATCCAGCAGTTGACAATTAGTTATATGTGAAATATAAACTATGGGTGTTATTCAACGCTCACACCGTCTGTTATGTTATAGCTGCCTTTAATCTCGTTTAAATGGCGAAGCACAATGTCTTTTCCACAGTAAAGCTGAGAACAGGCTGTCACCGGAAAGTAAGTTTAATGGTATTAGGACCTTAGGACTGTTAGGTTTGTAAAGTTCAAACTTTCAATAGTTTTTTCACCCATAGTCAACTCTGTCTTGTGTCGCTATTCAATAGATGACACATGGTCAGCTATAAAGATCGGCGGCAGCTGAATATTGAACAAACATATAACTTTAAGTTAGCATAAACAGTGGAAATGCCGTTTTCCCTGTTTGAACGCAAACACAACGCAAACTCATTGCAATAAAATGTAGAGAATGACAATTTTTTGACAATTATTAACCCTTAGCCCGCCAAATAAATTGTCGTCTGCTATATTTCTCGTCTGCTTCAAGTTTCAAAGTGCTTCAAAGTTGCTCAAAATTGCTGAAAATGTTGTCCAAGTGTCAAACAGCTTGGATCCGGATGAGACGCCGAGTTACTCGGCGTCTCATCCGGATCCAAGCTGTTTGCATATGGAGCTATAGTCGTGAGTGGCAGGCTAATGCCCCTATTCCACACCGACTACGAATCCCACGAATCCCACGAATTGATAAATGCTGTGATTCGTGGGGATTCGTGGAGTTCGGCATTTCTTTTTTTCCAATTCGTGGCCCTCTACGAATCAGCTACGAACGAGTTCAGACTATTCGTGGGATTCGGCTCGAATCTTACGAATACTGTCATGAATTCAGTACGAATTGCAAGAATCCACTACGACTACTGCACGAACGCTAAGAATTAGTTACGAATGTGCCGAATGCATCTACGAATCAGCTACGAATGAAATTTGAT
The DNA here is from genome assembly GCA_922989275.2 of Gari tellinella. Classification (NCBI taxonomy): domain Eukaryota; kingdom Metazoa; phylum Mollusca; class Bivalvia; order Cardiida; family Psammobiidae; genus Gari; species Gari tellinella. Next base: position 69,041,962 of record OV277858.1, on the reverse strand, counting down.
TCTTGGCGGTTCGTGGGATTCTTGAAGGTATGTAGTGTTCCCTCCCTGCAACGGCCGTCCTAACCACGACTCCCTCCTTACAACAACACTTGTCGTTGTTTTCCAACCAAAAACAAATATGTCCAAGCTTTCACGCCTGCTATATTGTTTGTTTAAAATTGTTGGCTGCTGTTTTTCTCAAAGTTACATAATAGACATTTGACAGAAAAAAAATAATGGCGTGTGACAAACAGCTTGAATTCAGATCAGACGCAGCGTAATTCGGCGTCGGATCTGGATTCAAATTGTTTGCAAATGTAAGCCAATTTCCCTCCCTATAACTACTCCTTCCAACAACGCACACATTTTGTCCCCAATTGTTAGAGGGAGCGCTGTAGTTCACGTTTCAACTCGGGCATCAGTCCAAAAATGGACTTTTAAGATAGAGCAGCAGTGGCACTGGATTTGGAACTGGCGTATCAACGCTAGCTGCATGCTAATAACAAGAAGATATCCCGCAGAAGAAGGGAGAGATCCACAAGGTGCTGGGTTAGAGAGTGGCTGACTCCGACTAGAAGGCTATAGAACATTAGCTTATAGTGTGGAAGATGAGAATACCTTTACCAACTTCAGTGTTCACACTCTACAACGGCCCTCCAAACAACGACCCCCTCCGTACAACGACCCTTACGGCAGTTCCCCAAACATGACACTTACGTTAACATTGTTGCTGTTGCAATATCGACTGCTTAAAATTATCGTCTGTTGGTTTTCTCAAATTTACATATTGGACATTTTGATGACGAGTGACAAACATCTTGAATCCAGACCAGACGACGTGTTACTCGGCGTCTGATCTTAATTCAAGCTGTTTTCAAATGTAAATCAAGTCTTAAGTTTCCCTCCCTATAACGACTCCCTCCGAACATATTGTGTGTGTCCCATTGGGTGTCGTTGTATAGAGAGTGAGCGCTGTATGTAAGAATGCCAGGATTATAGGTCAGTCATCCATGCAGAGGAGGGACACTCACTTGAGACCAAATATATATACGGGAGTGAAGCTGGCATTGACTCTCAGACTCCTGGCTACAGGAGAAAGGTATCAAACTAGTACTCACGAATCCCACGAATGAGTTAAGAATACCACGAACGTCAAAAAAGCCGTTTACGAATCCTACGAATCAGCTACGAATCCTACGAATGCACTACGAATTTGTTACGAATTAACTACCCATTGTTCCATTCGTGGAGGTCTTGGCCAAAACTTTGAACAGCTCAAAACTTTTGCCACGAATCCCCGACCGCTCACGAATTGCAAGAATCGACTACGAATTAGGTAAGAACTCCACGAATCTGTTAAGAATCAACTAAGAATCCTAGCGTTTTCCAATTCGTAGCGATTCGTGGGATTCGTAGTCGGTGTGGAATAGGGGCATAAGGGTTAATGTTCATCTAGGATCAAAGAGGTTCAAACTCGACGTCTGGTCAACATTTTTGGAAGAACTGTGATTGTTGATTTTTTATTGCTCTGCGTAAACGTTTAGTTTCTTTTAACCTTTTAACTCTCAATGACGTCAAACAACGCATTTGCAAACAGTTTTGATCCTGATCAGACGCCACGTCACGCGGCGTCTGGTCTGGATCAACACTGTTTGTCACTTGTTTTAAAATAACGTCAGTTATACTGCTTTAGATCTTTCTTTGAAACGATATTGCAGATAACAATATTGAAGCAGATGAAACTATAGCGGTGAAGGGGTAAACATCTCACACTGAATTTGATCATGAAAGGTGTTAAAAGGGGAAAAACAAAACGTGTTTTCCAAATGTTCCTGTCTGCAAAAATGTTCATGTACTTTATAGATTTTACGTGTCTATCTTGTATTGTTTTTGTCATATTCAAATGTCAGCATTGTTCTAATGTGGCTTCATCACTGGTGGCTTCTTTGCAACATTTTGTACAGTAGAATAAGACGTTACAATGGAGAAAACGTTATTCTTTCCGAATAAACGCGTTTATGCTAAATATATTATTTTCCATGCAAACAGTTTGAAGCCAGATCAGACGCCGGTTAACCCGTCTCCAAATTGTTTGCTGTCCAGGTTAAAATCAACATTCAGAATTGTCAAGAAGTTATAATTGTCTTCATTTTATTGCAGTGCGTTTGCGTTTCGTTTGCGTTTAAACGGGAAAGAGCAACGTTTTCTCCACTGTATCTTTCCCCGTTTAAACGGAAAGGAAACGCAAACGCAAACGCATTGCAATAACTGGATAATAAATACAAATCGTTAGAGAAATCTGACAATTATATGTATTTTCTGTATGACAAACAGTTTGGAGCCTGTTCAGACGACCATCCGGTGTCTGATCTGTCTCCAAATTATTAGCAATCGAAATACATGTAATAATTTTCACATAAATGCGTTTACAGTGCTCCCTCTCTACAACGACACCAGATGGGAGACACAGATTGTGTTTGTTGTTCAGAGGGAGTCGTTATAGAGAATTGGCTTAAATTTGCAAAAACCAGCTTGAATCCAGATCAGACACCGCATAACGCGGCGTCTGATCTGGATTCAAGCTGTTTGTTACTCAGCATTATATTTATTTGATCAAACTCTCCTTTTATATAACTTTAATAATTTGCAAGCAGGCGATGTTGCAGCAGAAAAAGCGTTAGACATACTTTTCCTATTTGGGAAATTCGGCATGGGTCGTTGTAAGTGAGCGAATCGTTGTAGGGAGGTTCGTTGTAGAGAGGGAGCACTGTATTTGAAGAGGATTATATCTTATTTATTGTAATCAATACACCATAACTGAGCATTTGTCCCGGGAAAATATGGTTTACCACTATAGAAAAGACATAAATTCAAAAACAAATCTTTAGAAGACGACTTTTATTGAGACAAAACTGCAATTGGAGTTTTAAATAGCCATAAAGGCCCAATCTTTGAGACACAATTGAGCACAGGGGACTGATGAATATTTGAAATCTCGTGTAAAACGAGATTATCGTGTCGAAAAGGGAATGGTTGTAACAAAGTGGTAAGCCCGGAACCAGTTCTGTGCAAATTACGTAATAATGTTTTTTAACCATTTTACCGCCGTAGATGACTAAATTCGACCCTCCCAACAAAGCAGACCCTGATCTAACACGGTAACGCGGCGTCTGATCAGGATCCAAGCTGTTTGACCTTGGTACATGTATCCATATTTCGTTAGTCAGACTGCTGTAAATCTAATTTTGAAGTACAGCTGGGAAGACTAATTTTTCTAAATAAACGCGTTTACGCTAAAACATATATTATCATTGCAAACAGTTTGGAACCTGATCAGACGCCGAGTAACCCGGCGTCTGCTTAGGCTCCATACTGTTTGCTGCTTAGATTAAATTAATATTCAAAATTGTCAACAAGTCAAAGTCCTTTTGCCATTCGTATCCAGGAATCTTTAGTCTAAATGAATAAATCTAAATTTTAGAAATAAAAGCACACAAAACATAAGTTGACGATACCATGGCAACGGGAAAGATTAAAATTCTTTGTACAGTGCTCCCTCTTTACAACGACACCCAAATTGAGACAAAAATTGTTTGCGTTGTTCGGAGGGAGTCGTTATAGGGAGGGAAATATACTTACTTTTGCAAACAGCTTGAATCCAGATCAGACGCCGCGTAACGCTCTGGATTCAAGCTGTATGCAAATGTAAACAAAATCTTATTTCCCATCCCTTTAACAACTCCATCCGAATAACACACACAATATGTGTCTCCCATTGATTGTTGTTGTAGAGAGGGAGCCATGTAGTTTCTTGCAAAAAAAAAATCATTTTTAATATCGTTACTATGCATATACATGCAAAACCTTACTGATATTGTGGTTTTATTGTTGTGCGCTGAGCTGGATCTTGTATATTTCTTCTTTTCTTATACTCTGTCGCACAAATGTTTACGAACAATTTGGAACATATCAGACGCCGTGCCACGTTGCATCTAAATCAAATCCAACCATGTTTCAACATAATTATTTATGCAAAGCTTTAGACGAACAAACGACACAGGAGTTCAATTCCTCTTTCTTCAAATTTTGTTTTCGATTTCTTATTAAATCTGTCTGCCATCATCACGTAAAAAGCAATTCATGACAAGATTACGGTTGGCTACGGAGACAGTCTGATTGCCTTAATTGAGCTTTAATCACTTTACGGGCGACCATCGAAAAAACAAGCCTGTTTGAATCAAATTACCAAGTGTGTTATGTCTCATCATGAATTAGCTAAGACATAAGCCGCTTTTACATATATGCAAGGTCTCAAAAAATACGAACAGTGCGATGAGAAAATCAGGCATACAGTGGAGAAAACGATATTCTTTCCCAATAAACGCGTTTACTCTAAAACTATAATTTCCAATGCAAACAGTTTGGGGCAAGATCAGACGCCGGGTAACCCGGCGTCTGATCAGGCTTCAAAATGTTTGCCACTCAGATTAACATTAATAGTCAGAATTGTCGAAAATATTTATTTTTTATTTTTATTGTGATGCGTTTGCGTTTCGTTTGCGTTAAACGGGAAAGAATGACATATTCTTCACTCTATTGCATTGCAAACAGTGTAGACCCAGACCAGCCACCGCGGTCTGGGTGTAAACTGTTTGACATCTACTCCCATTTACATTATTATGTCCCCCGACTTAAATATTGTACTACAATGTAGACAGTGATCAGATGCCGAGAATTGCAGATTGAGCAACGTTGCGTCTGATCAGACTCCAAACAGTTTGCCGCTCAGCTTTGAATAAATCGTCATGTTCATAACTATCGGCGCTATATGACCTATTTTGAGTCGCAGTGCCGTAAAACCCAACTCGTATCCAACTTCATTATAGGCATTTCACCCGGCGTCTGATATTGCTCCTAACAGTTTGCAATATAAATAATAGTTTTAGCATAACCGCGTTTTCCGTTTTAACCCATTACCCCATAAATACGCTTTTTACGCCTTTAATTTATTTCTCTACTTAAGAAAATAATTCCAGTTTATACTGTCATAAGATATTTTTTCTATATTGTAGCAAATACATGTAATAGATTAAAGCAGGCTGAAAGTAAAGCAGAATGCGCCGAAGGCGCATTCCGCTTCACTTTTAACCTGCTTTAAGTGGTATAGTGGAGAATACGTTATTCTATCCCAATAAACGCGTTTACACTAAAACTATTTTGAGCCAGATCAGAAGCAGGGTAACCCGGCGTCTGATCAGGCTCCAAACTGTTTGCTACCAAGATAAACATGAATTATTAGAATTGTCCAAAAGTACTTTTCTACGTTTTAGTGCTTTGCGTTTGCGTACGTTTGCGTTTAAACGGGAAAGAATAACAGATGCTCCACTGTAACATACATGTACCTGCAAAACTTGAAACAGGCTATGGCGTAATGGCTTAAATGAAGCATTGGCAAGTTTTCCACTGTACTGCAGTGTCACGCCTTTAGATACAATGGCATTTTATTCTTAAAATGCTTTCTATTTCTACAAATCGTACATCGTTCTTCTTAAAAGCAATTTTATTTTCTCAATGCGCTGACAGGTGCCTGCTTCAATCAGGTTTGAGCGAGAAATGGGAAATCTCCTGTAGGAACAGTCTGCTTTTTATGCCCCGCCACTGATTTGTGAGGACCATATTGTGTTATTGTTGTCCATTAATCCATCCGTCCGTCCGTCTGTACGAACTACCTAAGGTTACAGTACTTCTTGCGTGTAGGTCAGTTATGGACTAAGTAATAAAGCAGAGGTCACGCACTTGAACATGCTTATTTGCGTTTCAATTAGCACTGCATGTTGCATTGCAGTTTGGTGACCTTGACCTTTGTCATTGACCTCTGTGACCTAGGTAGAGCCTTTTGCATTTAGGTCATTTTTTGGGCTTAGAACTGCAGATAGTGTCACATATCTTCACATACGTTAAGCGCATACATGTACACGGTTTTGTGTTTAGACCTGTTACATACTTGTTTCATAATATCGGTTTCATTTGACCGTCTCACATTTTTCAACATTCTGAATATATGTAAAACTGAAAGTCACTAAGTGATAGGAGACAAAACAAGGCTTCATTTGATACCTAACACCAATATGTCTTAGTGAAATGCTCACCTTATTGTCCTTTCATAAAAAGATGTGAGTTTATAGTACATGCTCAAGATGACGTCCTCCCCGAAGCAAAACGACGTCTAAACGTTTCTTGAAGTTGTTTATCACGGATTTGCACATGTCTGTCGGAATATTTCTAATTTCACGTCTAATTGATAGCTTCAACTCTTCTGTGGAGGATGGCGAAGGACTATACACTCTATCTTTGAGATAACCCCACAGAAAAAAATCAAGAGGACTTAGGTCAGGAGAGTGAGGAGGCCACACATTGTCTGTTCTGTAAGAGATAAAGTTTGTGCCGAACGTTGTTTCCAGCCATGCGATAACTTCTCCAGATGTATGGGGTGTGGCACCATCTTGCTGGAACCAAATGCTATTTAAGTCCGCTCCTTTTCTGCGTAATACTGGCAAAAATTTCTTCTTTAAGAGGTTCAGGTAGCGTGCACTGTTTATTGTCTCAACATCACCGTTTTCATCCTCAAAAAAGTACGGACCAATAATTCCTGATGAACTTAATGCCGCCCATACCGTCACCTTCTGTGAATGTAATGATCGCTCAATACAAAAGTCTGGTTTTTCAGTACCCCAGAAACGGCAGTTCTTTTTATTCACTTGAGCATTTAGATAGAAGTGAGCTTCGTCGGAAAACCAAATATTGTCTGCTATTTCCGGCCGATCTTTCATCCAGGTCGCGAAAGCAAGTCTACTGCTGATATCAGATTCCTTCAAATGTTGTTTGATTGAAATAGTATACGGTGTCAATTTTAAGTCATACCTTAGCATCCTGTATACGCTGGAAACACTCGCTTTGTTAGTTATATCACCCAAGACTCGGCGCACGGACTTCTGTGGTGTTTCTGCAATAACAGATTTCACTTGCTCCAATGACTCCGGTGATCTGACTGCTCTCGGTCTCCCGGCATTCTCATGTCTTCTGTCTTTTACCGATCCTGACTGTTCAAATCGTTTAACAATTCTATGCACTTGCATTTTATTCAATTTGTTATCTTCAGGATATCGCATTTTCATTGCTCTGATAACTGTGGCTGGTGAATAAGTCTCATAATAAAGCTTAACTATTTCTGTGGACTTTTCTGTAGGAAGCATCATTTTGAAAATACAACTTATTTTGATGACGTCATCAATGACGTCATGACGTCAACGTTCTCCCGTAATTTTTAAATTGCTGAAAGCTTTGAAATGTCTCCTTTAAAATGACATATAACACGACTGTGCTGTGTGTTCTGTGTACTTTTTATTTTAGTTTGTAATGGTAACCGATATTATGAAACACCCTGTACAATCGGACACCGTTAGCCAACGTATTAAATCGTTGACCATAATTATATAGTGCTTGAAAACGATATAGGAACTCTGAAAAGAAACCAGAAGGGTAGAATCTAATGCACCTTTCATAAATGCCATGTATCGTTATAATTTACTTCGTTCGTCTCAAGTGTCAATATCTCTAATGGAAAAAGTATTAGCATTCAGACAAACTATCGAACTCGCTGTTAGATTTATCCTTCCGCCTGCTGAACGCGACTCGACAAAGCATGATACCTTATTCTTTCCCAAATAAACGTCTTTGTGCTGAAACTGTTTGCCTCTATGATTAATCCATTACCCCATATCCTATTTCTAGTTTTGAAAACAGGTAACCACTTAAAGTATTAAGCCGCATCCTGCTTTACTTTTAGCCTGCTTTAAACTATCATTTGCTAGGATAAAGATTTTGTTCTAATAGTACACAATCATAACTTAATAAATTGGAACTATTTTCTTCCCTGGAGGAATACATGTATATTAGAGGCGTAAAATGCGTATTTATGGGGTAATTGGTTAAAATAAATACATTGGTACCTCCCTACAGCGGCCCTCCTAACAACGATTCCCTCCTTACAACAATGCTTGCCGCTGTCCCCTTATATATGATATTTACGTCTTACTCTTTCACCGCTGCAATATCGTCTGCTAAAATTGCCGTCTGCTGTATTTTTCTTAAAGTTTCATATAAGTCGACATTTTGAAAAAATAAGTAAAATGACGAGTGACAAACAGCTTGAATCCAGATCAGACGCCGCGCTACGCGGCGTCTGATCTGGATATAAGCTGTTTCCAAATGTAAGCCAAGTCTTAATGTTCCCTCCCTATAACAACTCCCTCCGAACAACACACGAAATCGTTGTCTCCCATTGGATGTTGTTGTAGAAAGGGGGCACTGTAGAAGACATTTAAAAACAGTTGTCATTTTCCCACCTTTCTGTGCATTTCGTTGGTGTTTCATTTGCGTTCAAACGGGAAATAAAATAACGTATTTTTCACTATAGAAATAGTCGGGATCCGGATCAGTCACGGACCATTAGTTGACTGATTGGTGTCCCAGGGGTTTTACACTTAAAATGAGAGTTCATTGTACTAGATTTGAAGTTAAAGAAGATGGTAGGAAATTGCATGGCAGGTGGTAGTATAGATAGTTAAGTTTTAGTATTCCGCAAGGACATATTCGCGTATCCAAAATACATTTCTTACATGTACATTTACTTTTCCATCGCGATAAGATCGCCTGCTTAACATATTGACTATACATGTACAATGCAGAAACTACGGTATTTTTTTTGTTTAAACGCAAACGAAACGCAAACGCATCACAATACAACGTTGAAAAAGACAACATTTCGACAATTCTGACTATTCATGTTAATCTGAGTGGCAAACATTTTGGAGCCTGATCAGACGCCGGGTAACCCGGCGTCTGATCTGGCTTCAAACTGTTTGCAATGGAAATAATAGTTTTAGAATAAACGAGTTTATTGGGAAAGAATAACGTTTTCTCCACTATAGTACTAATTCAGAATAGGATTTAAAGCACTAAGACTTAAGACATATTGATACGAGTGTCAAACAGTTAAGTTCCTGATCAGACGCCGCGTGACGCTTTGACTGATCAGGATACCAACCGTTTGCTAAAACGATCGCAGTCGTGAAAGAGATAATATTTTCTTTACTGAAATGTTCATATGAGAAATGAGTAGTGGACTGTTTTAGAAATACAGACAAAAAAATGAAACAAACAGTGCAGATCCTGATCAGAAACAGTGGAGAATATGTTATTCTTTCCCGTTTAACCGTTTACCCAATGGCCTGTTTATAACATTAAAGACAGGTGATCATTTAAATCAGGTTGAAAGTAAAGCAGAATGTGCCTTAAGGCACATTCTGCTTTACTTTCAGCCTGATTTAAACTAATATCTGCTAGGCTATATAAAAATATTTGTTATGGTAAATGTTCATGAGGATATAAACTGGAACTATTTTCTTCAGCGGAGGAATAAATTAAATACGCTAAAAGTCGCTTCTATTGGGGAAAGGGTTAAACGCAAACGAAATGCAAACGCAGTGCACTTAAAGGTAGAAAATGTCATGTTATTGATATTCTTTACAATTCATTTTGATCTGAGTTGCAAATAGTTTGGAGCCTGGTCCTAAGACGGCTTACCCGGCGTCTGATCTGGCTCCAAACTGTTTGCAATGGAAATAAACGTTTTACCGTAAAAGCAATAATTGGGAAAGAATAACGAGAAACAAAATGCAGGCAAACTTAACGCGTTAATTGCGTTGGAAAATAGTCACAAGCGAACTGCAAGCGAATTGCCATCGAATTGCAAGCGAATCGCAAAAAGTGTTATTTTAATAACGTTCAGTACTGTACATGTGTGTACATGTATTCTGGTTTCCAGCATAGAAATGGTTAAAGTCGCAACTTCGATTTAATTTAGCTTAATGCCTCCCGTGATAAAAGTGTTCCCATATAGAAATGTCATCGAACTTTTCAGCCTGCTGCGACTTTCACTATTTTGACGAAAAAACTGTCATTTGTAGTTTTTATTGTCTCGCGTTACGTTAGGTCTCGTTTAACCCTTTACTCCATAGCCAAAACCTGCCTTATTGCATTGAAAACATTGTACAGTCCCAGCACTTTTGTCATCATAGGCTCTGCATCTGAGTATGTCTACTGCCAAGTACCATAGATAACTGCTAAATACAAAGACGCGACGTTTGGCCTTGATCTACATTGTTCGCAATGCAATAATGCAGGTTTTGTCATAACACGACTCATATGAGTTATTAGGTTTGGTGTCGATCTGGTCGCTTCATCTTTCTATCGATTTTATCATCATCATATGAAACAGTAAATGTTTACATACCTGAAAACTTTTACGTTCATGTGGGAAACTCTAAAAGCAAACCATCATTGTGTGTGAAGAATCTTGGTGCTAGCTTCGATTCCCAAATGGATATGACACAGCACATTAACGCTGTGTGCAGGTCTAGCTATGCACACTGCGGCAAATAGGTCATATTAGACAGTACCTTTCCCCTGAAGCTACAAAGACCTTGGTCAATTCTTTGGTCACATCCAAAATTGACTACTGCAACTCACTGCTATATGGGATTCCCCAAAACTCACTACGAAAACTACAGCGTGTGCAAAATACAGCAACCCGCATCATTACCAGGACTCCCCGGTACAATCACATAACTCCAGTCTTGAAGGAGCTTCACTGGCTTCCAGTTCAACACAGAATTGAATTAGAAATTCTGACACTCACATACAAAGCCATGTGCAATGATTCTCCAAAGTAAATTGTCAGTATGCTTGACGTGTATATACCTCGAAGAGAGATGCGGTCTGCAAGTAAATCAGTATCGCTGGTTGTACCGAGAAGTCGTTTGGTGAAGTTTGGATATACATGTAGAAGCTTCATGCATGCAGCCCCCAAAGCTCTGGAACACTCTACCATCAGACATCAGAGATGCGAGCTCAGTTGCAGTGTTCAAAAAACGTCTGAAAACACACGTTTTTAATATTTATTATTAGAACACATTAGGAAATGGATGACTGCTATCTATAGGCTATTTTCTTGCTGTTGATAGTGTGGGTCTAAATGGGAGTTCTGGAGTTGTACCGTTTGTCCGTGCCTGTTTGGTGGATCTTGATGGTAGGGATTGCCCCTGATCTCTTTGAAACCGACTGGCTTGGGGTTTGCGGTATAATTCAGGGACAGCTTCTTATCTTGATGTTTTATAAAGTTAGGGTGTAATGTCAGCCATGAAACATGTAGGTCCCGCGGGTGTGGGGTGGAGAGGGTAGATGACTGCTACCCCAGGGCTGTGTTCATTCTGTATATGTTATGGGTCTTTATTTTTAGTTCTGGGGTTGTACCGTCGACCAATGCCTGTCTGGTGAATCTTTGATGGTAGGGATACGACTCTGATCTCTTTTGAAACCAGATGGTGGGGTCTGTGGTATAATTCTTGGACAGCTTTCACCATTTTTAATCATGTCATTGATCTTCTATAGAGTTATTAGTTATGGTAGCATGCTATTTTCCCTAGTTATGTTACATTAGGCGGCCTGCATTGGGCGCTCTGCTATTATTTCTATTGGTCGGCAATCTTTAGCCGATTGGTTCATTGCTGATTGGTGGGAGTAGTGTGCTAGCCGTTTTTGGGGCTGTCTTTTGTATGTTTATTCATGTTTATTTTAGATCTAATTATAGTTATTCTGTCTTTTCTCGATTTGTAGGTACATTATGTTATTTCATGTAAAGCGCATTTGAACGCACAACCCCTGTGTGAAAAAAGCGCTATATAAATCTGGTATAATAATAATAATAATAATAATAATAATATAATTATGGGTGTCAAACAGTTTCAAAGACGCGACGGCTGGCCGTGATCTTAACTGTTCGCAATGCAATAATGCAGATTTTGTCATTACACGGCTCATATGAGTTATTTAGGTTTGGTGCTGACCAAGTCGCTCCATCTTTCTATCGATTGTACAGTGGAGAATGTGTTATTCGTTCCCAATGAACGCGTTTACGGTAAAACGTTTATTTCCATTGCAAACAGTTTGGAGTCCGATCAGACGCCGGATAACCCGGCGTCTGATCAGGCTCCAAACTGTTTGTCACTCAGATCAAAATGAACTGTAAGAAATATCTAAAAAATGACATTTTCTACCTTTTAGTGCTATGCGTTTGCGTTTCGTTTGCGGTTAAACGGGAAAGAATAACGTTTTCTCCACTGTATATCATCATTGGAAAGCGTTCATGTGTACACAAAGTTCCACTGATTGAGCTATATATAGTATTAGAGTTGAGTGACATAACTTGACGTAGAGGAATATCACAACAATGTACAGTGGAGCAAGACGTTATTCCTTCACATGTAAACGAAAACGAAACGCAAACGCACTGCATTAAAACGTAGAAAATTACAACTTAATAGTTATTTTGACTGTTTATTTTAATTTGAGCGGCAAACATCAGACGCCGGGTAACCCGACGTCTGATCAGTCTCCAAACTGTTTGCACTTGAGATAATAGTCAGTTTATCGTAAACGCGTTTAATGGGAAAGAATAATATTTTCTCCATTGTATACAGAAAGTCACACTGATTAAGCTATATATATAGTATAACAGTTGAAAACATAATAAGAGAAAATTAATTACGCAGAAATTAACCCACTGCATTGACATAACGGGACGTTAGAGGTGTGTCACAGCAATGTATCTCTTTGCCTGCTGTATACCGATAGTTACATGTAACTGGACATTTTGCAAAAAGTTCACAGATTCAAATTGTTTGATATGATATTAAGAAGGAAATCAACATTTTCAAACATATCATATGTTTGAAAATGTTGATTTGTTTTGGCGTTTTCTGCTTTAAACTTGAGGTTTCGATTGCGTTTCATTTTGTAAAAACTGCAAAGACTAAACTATTCGCCGACGAACAGAGTTAAGGATTAACAGATGAATGGTCTCATACATGTATGCAGTATAGAAAACGTTATTATTTCCCGTTTAAACGAAACTAAACGCAAACGCCAATGCAAAACAAGGTAGAATAATCATTTCTAGTGATTAATTTTAATCGGAGTGGCAGTCTGATCCGGCTCCAAACTGTATGCCATGGCCATAAAAGTTAAGGCATAAACAGGTTATTTTTTGAAAGAATAGTGTTTCTCCTCTCTATAGGGTTGATACATGAATCAATTTAGACATTATAGCCCCGTAATTACTAGCGTGAATGAATAGGAGTAATTTATCCCATTCACCGCCTGTCCCGAGTACAATAGTTATTTGCAAACAGTTTGGATCCTGATAAAACGCCGCGTAACGTGGCGTCTGATCAGGCTCCAAACAGTTTGATACTCATTTCAATATTTCCCAAGTAAAAATACCTAAAATCTAAATTTAAGAAATAAAAGCAGACGACAATTTTATAAAATTGATGACGTCATGACAGTGAATGGGTTAATGAGCTGTTGCCTCATTAGCAGCATAGTCGTTTATATTGATTAGATGCACACTTGGTAGTTACAGTGTACGAACTTAAGCGTCCAGTTATTTTCATATCATGTGGATATTGATGGATTTCATATTAATGAGATTTTCGAAGGCTATTTTAACTTAATTCTGGTGTTGGTTACACGTAAATGCCAGAGCTACAGATAGGTTTTTTTCTGTCAAAATGTCCGTTATGTAACTTTGAGAAAAAAACAGCAGACGATAATTTTAAACAAACGACATTGCTGTAGTGAATAGTTTTGAGATAATTATATTGTTTGGGAAACAGCGGCAAGCGCTGTTGTGAGGACAGAATCGTTCATGGGAGGGCAGTTGTGGGAAGGGAATACTGTAATACAGTGGAGAATCTGTTATTCTTTCCCAATAAACGCGTTTACGCTAAAACTATTATTTGCAGTGCAAACAGTTTGGAGCCAGATCAGACGCCGGGTAACCCGGCGTCTGATCAGGCTCCAAACTGTTTGCCACCAAGATAAACAAGAATTTTCAGAATTGTCCAAAAGTTGTTCTTTTCTACGTTTTAGTGTTTTGCGTTTGCGTACGTTAGCGTTTAAACGGGAAAGAATAACGTTTTCTCCACTGTATGAGCAGGTCTTATACGGTTTTGACTGTATATACAGTTTCGTATATCAGTTTTTCCCTTTCGGTTCAGTTATTTTCACAATGTGTTAAAAGCTTTTACATTAATGTAATAGTAAAAATTGTAAAATGTATATAATTAAACATTTTGATTGATGAGAACATAAATATTATATTCCATCATAGGATTATATATACCGCGAAGGCGTTGTTCTTCCCAGATAAACGGGTTTATGCTAATAGGTCAATGTTTTCCATTGCAAAACGTTTGAGTAATCCGGCGTCTGATCAGGCACCAAACTGTTTGTCACTTAGATTAAAATATATATACATGTACCACTGTTTTTGAGCACAAAGACGCGTCAATTTTTATATTAATTTTTCTTCATAACCCTTTCACTCTCAATGACGCTTTAAACAGCGTTTGCAAACAGTTTGGATCCTGATCAGGACCCAAACTTTTTGACACTCGTTTAGACAATGCTTCAGTCATACTGCCTTATTTTTTTTAACTTTGAAACGACATTGCAGACAACATAATTGAAGCAGACGACAATGAAACGTTGAAGGGGTAAAATTCTCACGAAAAATTTGGCAGTAAAGAGCGGTACTCATCGACATACCATAGCAGGCTACATGTACTAAAATTGTTTCCCATTGTCAAACGTTTAAGTTAAACCTATCGCTGTCAAGCTCCATATAACACTAACATGTGCAAATAATTTTGGTTCCAATTCAGAAGCCGGGTAACGCGGCGTCTGATCTAGATCCAAACTGTTTGACACTAGTATACACTATTTTTATGTCACACTGCCTAAAATTCTAAACTTCAGTAATAAAAGGAAGACGGTACATTTTAAAAGGAAGACGGTACATTTGCGAGCAAGCGACATTATGGTTTTAAGTGTGTGTGTGTGAGAGACAGGATATGACGTCATAATGACAATGAAAGTGTTACAAGGCCAAAAACAACCCCGTTTGACTCAGACGATCTTCTGGCAAAAGAAGTGTTAAAAGTCTCTAATAATTGCAAATGCGTCTGCCCCTGAAGTTATTTCAATACCATTATATACATAACTGTCACTAACAACTAGAAATAGCCCCTGTGTATATAAAATATGGCGATAAAAGGACCATTTCGTTAACAATAGACGGCTACTTGGGTTCCATCACGTACAGCTACCTCTCGCTATTACTGCTATCATTCGATACACATAATAGCCTCTGTGGTTTATTGCTAATTATATAACACTGTGAAAGTGAAGCAGAAAATATGAGAATGATGACTTCTTAAGCAAAATCGAAGTAAAACAGACAGCTACAGTGGAGAATCTGTTATTCTTTCCCAATAAACGCGTTTACGCTAAAACTATTATTTGCCCTGCAAACAGTTTGGAGCCAGATCAGACGCCGGGTAACCCGGCGTCTGATCAGGCTCCAAACTGTTTGTCACCAAGATAAAGATGAATTATCAGAATTGTCAAAAATTTGTACTTTTCTACGTTTTACTGTTTTGCGTTTGCGTACGTTTGCGTTTAAACGGGGAAAATAACAGATTCTCCACTGTATCCTTTCCTCCAATACGCATTTTCACACATTGAATTATTCATCCACTGAACAAAAAGAGTTTTAATTTTATACAGTTTTGAATATGCACAATAGTACATTTGCCAAATATGCAGTCTATACAGTGGAGACTATGTTATTCTTTCCCGTTTAAACGCAAACGTACGCAAACGCAAAACACTAAAACGTAGAAAAGTACAATTCTGATAATTCATCTTTATCTTGGTGGCAAACAGTTTGGAGCCTGATCAGACGCCGGGTTACCCGGCGTCTGATCTGGCTCCAAACTGTTTGCAGTGAAAATAATAGTTTTAGCGTAAACGCGTTTATTGGGAAAGAATAACGTTTTCTCCACTGTATCACATGTAGTTTCAAAGTAATAGTAAATGTTAAAATTGTGTACAGACACACACACATACAGGAAAAAAACAATACGCCCTCTACTAAGTTTGCAGGGTATAATAAGCATTTCTGAAATACGTTAAAACAGCCGATTTGTTTCACATGTACGTTTTTATTCTTTCACAAAAGGAGATCAGATATTGATGCTTTATCCTCTAATTGGGACATTGCTATTCTATTTTATTGCGAAGCCGTTTACATTAAAACTATTGAAATCCATGATAACTTCACCCAAAAACTTTTTCACTGTCATGGTACATGTATCATCTTCTACATAGATTTTGCTGATTGCAGGGCTGCAATTTTTCCGGACTTTTCCTAAATCTTCGGATTTTGTTTTCGAGAACATGGTAGCTTAAAGCAGGCTAAAAGTTAAGCATAATGCGCCATAAGGCGCATTCTGCTTTCCTTCCAGCCTGATTTAAATAGTCATGTGTCAACAAAACTAGAAACAGTCTATTGGGTAAAGGTACGATTCGAAATTCGCACTTGAAAAATGCAAGTTTGGAAATCATAGGATTTTTCATGTCAACTTATGGCAGTGATTGCAAACCCGGAATCTATAAATGCGGAGGAACATGGTGATTGTCCTGTCCATCCGTCTGTCCTGTCTAAGCGGTTAAACTTATTCTACGTTTCTTCTAGCTTCAACACGGACTACTCGAACGCTTAGATACTTATACAAATGTTGCATTGGACCATCCCAAATAAAATGCATATCACACAAACACAATTTGACTATTAACTTTGACCTTTTTTGCATTAGATTTTAAAACATTGTCAAAACATTGCAATTTTCTGCATGTTATTGCATTTTATTTGCGTTTTGTTCCGTTTAAACGGGAAAAACATCGTGTTCTCCACAGAAATTGGTCACGTCCTCAAAATATATTTACATATTACCAGGTCATTGGCATTGCTAGCTTGTCACGGGTTTCGTTCACTGAACCTCAGATAAATGGTTTGGCCTATATTGCTTATTACTAAAGTATTGGAACCAATTCAATGAATGGATACATGATATAAGAAACAATTTCCATATTAACAAAGCACAATTTTCCCTATATCAGGAAGCCCGCTTTATGCTTCAAGTGTTCACGGCAACTATAAATATATCATCAAACAGTTTGGATCCTGATCAGACGCCGAGTAACTCGGCGTCTGATCATGGTCCAAACTATTTGAAACTTACATCGATCATTGCTTTAGTTAAATTGTTCAAAACATGTTATTGCAGAATAGAATAAAAACGGTAAATTTAGGCAGGCAATGTTTTGTATCGGTAAGGGAGTAAACAGATAAGTAGCTATCGACGAAATTGTGACCACTTTGTAAATAGTTTGGAGCTTTGTCTTCAATCCTGCGTTTTTGCGGTCACATTATCCAGACTCCAAAAACAATTATTTTGTAATGTGGGTAAAAAGGGAAAATATACAGTGTCCTCTCCCTACAACGGCACTCCCAGCATCGATTCACTCTCTACAACAACGATTGCCGCCCTTCCCCCATACAATACAGTCATATCCAACCTATTCACGGCTGCAATATCGTCTGCCTAAACTTATCGTCTGCTGTTGTTCTCAAAGTTACATAATGGACATTTTGACAGACAAACAACTTAATGAAGAGTGACAAACAGCTTGAATCCAGATAAGACGCCGCGTTACGCGGCGTCTGATTTGGATACAAGCTATGTGCTAATATATGCCCATTTACCTCTCTATAACGACTCCCTCCGAACAACGCAGATATTTATTGTCTCCCATTGGGTGTCGTTGTAGAGAAGGAGCGCTGTACTTTTATTTCCCGTTTATCGGACACTAGACTCAAAAAGATTTAAAAAAAAACCAAGACATAATTTGAAGCTTTCCTTTCCAAATCTGAGTGGCAAACGGTCTGATCAGGTTTCAAACTGTTTGCAATTAGCATAACTGTTTCTGCTGAAACGCGTACTAGTATATTAGGAAATAATTACTTCTTCTCCAATGTATAATTATATAGCATCTGGTCTGTGTGAGGTTTTATGCAATATTGACCACGCATCGGTACTTAGCGAACCCACTGATGTTATTTAATAAGTCGACTCATAACATATTTATAACTTCAACGCCTTTGATGTTATAAGATGCAATTTTCCTCAAGTAATTTGACAGAGACATTAACTAGTTGACCCCCCCCCGAAACTTCAAATGGACAATTTCCAATTATAAGCCCATTTGACAATCTATGCAATGTTTTTGTTTTTTATTGCAAAATGGAAAATAGTGTAGACCCTGTTCAAAGGTTCCTAATGGATAGTTCTTGAGCTACAATGTTTTCATAGGACAACAGTACTCTTCGAAATTATACTGTTTGTAAGACCAGGCGTCTACTAGGGCGCGGACTAGAAGCGGAATACAAATTTAGTAAATCCGCCTAATCTTGAAAGCTTCTTTTTTGTACAAATTAATAGCTTGAAAAATGAACGTTATTCAACCGATTTTTGTTGAATGCATGAATGAAGGATTCTGTTAAGCATGTTTGAACTGTTCATTATAAGTTAAAATAATGTAACATATATGAAGCCGTACCTGGTCATGTTTGACACTCAGAATCAAAAAAGCACTTTCAATATTTGATGCATTGTAAACATTTAATAGCACGGCGTTTTCATTAAATTTCATTGAAACAGGAGGAAATAATGTCCCTTAATGAACTTCATAAATTGTTGAACGTGCGGTTAAGGCATCTGTCAATCTATTTCACCCTTTCCGGAGCCAAGCAAAACTCTTCTAGCAAATTATACACAAAACATAGTCCAACGGAAGCGGAATACTCATTATCAGGAAAATACCAATGGATGACATATAGTTATCTTTGCCTTATACAGTGGAGAAAACGTTATTTTATCCCAATAAGCGCGTTTACGCTAGATATATTATTTCTCATGCAAACACTTGAGAGCTAGATCAGACGCCAAGTAACCCATTGTCTGATCAGGCTCCAAACTGTTTTCTGTCTAACTTAAGATCAACAGTCAAAATTGTCAAGAAGTTGTAATTTTTCGTCATTTTATTGTAGTGCGTTTGCGTTTCGGTTGCGTTTAAACGGGAAAGAATAACGTTTTCTCCACTGTAGCAAGCAGACACTGTGCTATAATAGAGGACTAGAGCCGGTAACAAGCAAAAAGAAAACGGTAATGAACGACCGAGTGTCATTTCCATATACAATATATATGTATACAGAGGAGATGACGGTTTTCTTTCCCGTTTAATGAAACGAAATCAAACGCAAACGCGGTACAAAAAAATGGGAATAGTTTCCAAATTTTGATAATACGTGTAGGAGCCGGATCAGACGCCGGTTTAACCAAGGCTCGCTTAATAACATTTCAATTCTAGACTCATTAAAGATCAGTTTTTCTCACTAAACTACCCATGTTTTCAATAGCGAATAACGGTCGCGAATATTCTTGTCTCCAACATGTGTGAGATCACTTTGATGACGTCACTCTAATGCCACTATATTATAATCGCGTTATTACGTCACTTGAATTCTAAAAAAAAACCTATTGCTTTCAAAATACAATCAATAGTTGGCTATGTGAGAAAAAGAATCTATCACTCGTCGATGTATGCAGGGGCGTAGCTTGGCCGAAATGAAAGTGTAGGCATATCTTTTCTAGGGGGGTCCGGGGGCATGCTCCCCCGGGAAAAATTTGAGTTCTACAACACTGTAGACGCATTTAAGGAGGGTCTGGGGAGACATTTATATGAAGAATTAATTAAATGAAAAGCTTCAAACAACAGACAATTTTAATTTTTTGCAAAGGAATATGTCTGCATATTTTCTTGAAAAACTCACCAAAAAACAACCCCACGTCAATTAGTATATCATAGGGTCTGATACCGTAATTTTTTCTTTAACATACTCGCTTCTTGAAATTATTTGGATGTAACTTTCTTTTCGGGACAAATTGATCGAGCACACTACAGGCCCGTATGAAATACAAAGTAACTATACCAATTTATGAACTTACTATTACTAGTAGGGGATTGGGGAGGGTTGATTCCTAGATAGTCTCTGGCTTGTTCTGAGGGCGTTTTTGCGCGTCCAAGACAGGTAAATTCTGCCATAAATATATGTAAAAACTCGGCTGAAAATGACATAAATTTTCTGTTCCAGGTTATTATAATGTAATTGTTGACAGGTTGTCTTCCATTAATCTCTAAGTTAGACTCTATCACCACCCTATTCCTATTTTATTGCATTTTTTTTTAACTTTTTGAATTGTCGCAAGTATGAGGACAGTGTGTACGCGGCAGCGCGTGTTTTGCATAAGGCAGCTACATGTACAATTGTACATGCGTGCCAATGGGATGATTATACCAATTAATAAGTGTACGCTTTCTTACCAGGGGGGTCCGGGGGTATGTTCCCCCGGGAATTTTTTTATTCCTAGATAGTCTCTAGGTGCGTTCTGAGGTCTTACCCGCGTTTGATAATGGCAAAATACTAACATGAATATATTTAAAAATAATTGGGGTTCACCTCTAACCCCCCTTAGATGTCAATTTTATTGCTTTTTCTGCATTTTTAGCCTTTTTATGCCCTCGGCATCGACAGATGCGGGAGCATATAGTAATCGTCCTGTCCGTCCGTCCGTCCTTCCGTCCGTCCGTCCGTCCGTCCGTAACCAGGTTAAGTAGATTTTACCGTTTCGTCTAGCTTCAACACCACTTATTCAAATGCTTAGATACTTATACAGTTGTTGCCTTGGACCATTCCCCAGCCACCAATAATACCCAACCTTAATTTTGACCTTGACCTTGACCTAATTTGGACTTAGAATATTTTGAATGGGCTATTTCTTGGTTAACTAGATTTTACCGTTTCGTCTAGCATTAACACCGCTTACTCCAATGCTTGGATACTTATACAGTTGTTGCCTTGGACCATTCCCTATCCATCAATATCACCCAACCTTGATTTTGACCTTGACCTTGACCTAATTTGGACTTAGAAAAGATTCAGAATATATTGTCAAGGATGCCACCGGGGGCATAAGCGTTTATTGAACGCGCAGTCTTGTTTATTTTTTGGACTTCGGTAAAAAAAGTGTAGGCACGTGCCTACTTGCCTAATAGGAAGCTACGCCAATGGTATGAGACAATCTTATCTAAACCTCGTCTAGAATAGAAAAGTTAATAAGCTCACCAAGGATCGCTTAATTGCATTTCAATTCTCGACTCGGTTGAGATCAGCTTGCCTAATACATCGACTCATGACAGATCCTATTATGCCTTAAATATCGACTCGTGAAATAACGGTATCATCAATATATTTCTTCACCGACATGGCTTTACATGGCAACTAACTTTTTTCATTGTTTTACAAATGTATCACATGTATAGATGCCCAGCATTTACTCTAGATCCTACTTAACTAAATCCTATTAGCTGCTGAATAGAATCTGTTAATTTATTATCGTTTTATATTTACATTTCTACAATCCGCACGGGAGTTTTTCAAGAGTAGTGTTAAAATCTAACGAGTGTTACTATTTCCCATGCAAACCATTTGAGCCAGATCAGACGCCGGGTAAGCTGACGTCCGTCCAGGCTCCAAAAGGTTTGCCACTCTGATCAATATTAAAAGCTCGAAAATTCAATACAGATTTTCTATATTTTAGTGCAGTGCGTTTGCGTTTAAAAGAAAATATCTAATTTCTTCTCCAATGTATACCAGCCAATCTTAATAGTGGCATATATAACATTCACTGGATTTCCCTGTGTGTTTCCGCCTTAAAACAACTGAAAAACAGATTTGTTCTAAAATATTATATTACGTACAAATGGATATGTGGCGCCGATATTAACACGTAAACATAAGTTTAGGAATAGGATTTATTTCAATGAAAATAAGTATTTAAATGTCATGGCCGGAATTCGAGCCCTCAAAGTAAATGGGACGTGTCATGGGAAAGTTCGTCAAATTGCATTGCAAACAACATCCGATCAAGGTTGGTCTTGATCTCCACTGGTTGACATCAACATGCATCGAAAGCATTTTATGTAGCTGTATTATATATGGTATTTGACTGTGTAGACCAAACTTAGATACAGTGGAGAAAACGTTATTCTTTCCCAATAAACGCGTTTATGCTAAAACTATTATTTTCAGTGCAAACAGTTTGGAGCCAGATCAGACGCCGGGTAACCCGGCGTCTGATCAGGCTCCAAACTGTTTGCCACCAAGATAAATAAGAATTATCAGAATTGTCCAAAAGTTGTTATTTTCTACGTTTTAGTGCTTTGCGTTTGCGTACGTTTGCGTTTAAACGGGAAAGAATAACAGAGTCTCCACTGTATTGTCATGGCACGCCTCAAATGCAACCCAGCGATTTCCGTTTGCTAAGTTTATGTGAACAACCGCTTTTAAAAAACCTTTACACATTATTATCATGTTTGATTCATTGTAATTTGTTTTAATTATCATTTGCAACCTGGTTTACAGTCGCTGTAACCCTTCTCTTAAAGTCTGTTATGAAGACAGGTGACCATTTAAAAAGAGTTTAAAGCCTGCTTTAAGCTAGATCTACTATCTGCTAGGATATAGGAAATAGTTATTACATGTATGCTGCATATTCATGATTTCAGTTGGGGAACAAATCCTAGGCGTTTAAATGCGTATGCATTGGATAATGGGTAAAATAGTTCTTATTTGTAAAGGCAACACCTTGTACATGTTCTGTACATTATCTAAGTGTGCATTTCCTGACATTGCTCAAACACATTTACAATGGAGAAGACGTTGTTCAAATAAAAGCGTTTATGCTAAAACTATTACATGTATTTCTATTGCAAAACAGTTTGGAGTCAGATTATTTGCTACAAAAATTAAAATAAATACCGGAAGTCAGAATTGAAAAAAATGTGTTTTTCTCTTTTATTGCGAGTTTTTGCGTAAACGGGTTAAAATAACGTCTTCTCCAACAATGTAGCAATATGCAACAACTATTATTTCTAAAGCAAACAGTTTGGAGCCAGACCAGACGACGGGTAACCCGGCGCCTGATCTGGCTCCAAATTGATTGCCACAAAACTTAAAATAAGTACCGGAAGTCAGAAGTGTTAAACAATGTTCTTTTCTCCATTTTATTGCGATTTGATTGCGTTTTGTTAAGCATTTAAACGGGTTAGAATCACGTCTTTTCCAACTATGCAGCAATATGTGAGTTACTCTTTCCCAGTAACGGGAATCAATATTTCCAAGAATCTATCATTTTATACATTTATTGCACTAAGTTTGCGTTTCTGTTCGTTTCAGCGATTTAAGATAACCAAGACTTTATAGCCATTTGTACACACATATTTACCGATAAATTGTACTCTCGATAATTCGGTGATATTCGTGATATGTATCATCTTATTTTCCCAATACGTCAATCCCTCGGGGCGCTCTCAGGGATTGTTTCTAAACTATAAATTCACAGAAAAGGTTTAAAATCTAACTATCTAACTAACGTCGTACGTTACATGTACCACAGTCAAATTCATGGTGGCATATATCACATACCCTGTATTTTCCAGTCATTTTTCCATTTCAAATTGCTTCTATTTGTCATTTGAAACCTTGTAAGAGCACATTTAAATATAAATGATCGGAATTGAAGAAAATATGATTGAGCCATGACAAAACTTGCCTTATTGCACCCACAAGCATCTAAAGCATCGCATTTAGCAGTATTTTAACAGTATTTAGCAGTGTATAGACAAGCTCGGATGCAGAGCATACGATGTCATTGGTGCTTGGTATGTTTCCAAGTTTATTGATAACAACGTTTCAAATGCAATAAGACAGGTTTTGTCATGGCACAGCTCATATCTAGATCTAACTGTACATACAATGCATTGCGTTAAGTTTAAACGGAAAATAACAAAGTATTATCCATTACAGTGTTAAATGATATGCTATAGAGAATATTCCATACGCTTCGCCGGTGAAATTCCTATTCAAATTTTGTCTGTAGAAAGAAAACTGTGTATTTTTGGTGCAAGTGACATTAAAATTTGATTACATGCAAAGCAACGGCTGTATTTAAAATCCTATCAAACAGGATTTGTGTTCAAACGTTTGCGTGCCGACCTAAGCTCTGCCGCATAAGCCGAAGTAATAAGTGTCAAACCTCACATTCCTATTATAATAGTGTTTGCGAGATATTGGGGCTTTGATGTTAGGTTGGCTAATGTGATATTCTTCAGGCAATCCGACTATTTATTGTTTACATTGCTCCAGCAGGAACAAGTGTGACAGGGTCGATACTCCACTGAAATGAGCTTGTGACAGTGGGCCACGTCGTTATTCATTCATGCTTAAGGTAGAGGGTCCCTAATGAGATCGGAAAAAGTCGGTACTCTACGTAAAGCGATCGGTCAGACTCGTCAATTGTCGGCCCGTTCCGAACGATGCTAAAACATGGTTCGGAACGGACCGACAGTTGACGAGAATGGCCGATCGCTCTCCGTAGAGTACCGATAAAGACCGACATTGATCCGATCTCAGTAAGGGTCATCAACCTTAAACATAACTAAACACAAACGTAAAGCAATGAAAATTGGAAACAACAAGTTTAGACCCTTCTGATCATTTAGATTTATCTGAGTGGCAAACAGTAACTGTTGTGAGTCTGCTAAACGTCTGGTAACCTGTTGTCTCGTCTGGTTCCAAATTGTTTGCGATGAACAATAGTTTTAGCATAACGCGTTAATTGGAATCGAGTGACGTCTCCTTTGATTTTGTTAATGTATAAAATGACAGATTCTTTAAAAATACTGACGCTTTATTAATATTTGAAATGCAGACAGATTAGAGGCTGGCCAACTGTTATCAAGTACATCCACGTTTACCACTCATACTTAAATGAATGGTCGTTTTATTGCATTGCAGTTATGTTTCGTTTGCGTTTAAACGGGAAAGAATAACGTTTTCTCCCCTGTACATGTATATGTTGAAATGTGCTATACGTAAGCATTCCCAATCTGAAATGCAAAATATTTCCATATACATGTACATACATTTTGTAAAAGGTGCGTATTTCAGAAACAGAAAGAGGTTGATAAATAATTGCTCAGATCTGTATCCAGCTGCCCATGAAGTTCAGTATGGGAACACTGAATTAATCTATATATAATGTTACTGGGACTATCGGCACGTAATGTATCCAAATACCAAACGATGAATTGATTCACACAATGACAGCTATTGACAGATGTCGGCTTTTGATAAATAATGTACCCCGGGTATGATTTACTTTCGTTTACTAATTGGAAAATAGTTTTAAATTGAAAATAGAACACTCAAAGTCAATTGAATCTAACACATAACATGTATGTTATTTGATGTTATGAATTGATTGATATAATTATGTAGATTGTTGAGAGGTTTGAAATTCCAGTTAAGGCATCTTTTACCTTGTATCTGCGTTACTCAAAAACTTGATTTCGAAAAGTTGTGGCAATGTTTTCTTTTGTCTGTCGGTGGTTCCAAACTATTGGTTGTAACTTGCAACCCAATATTTAATATATATAACGAAAATTGTGTCCCCCATTTAGCTATCCTTAGAACAAAATGTGTCCTGTTTTAAGTGGTCACTTAAAATGAATTTGACGGTACATGAGGGTTACCCGGCGTCTGATCTGGCTCCAAACTGTTGGCAATATTTTCTGCATCGAGGCGTTTATTTGGGAAAGAATAACGTTTTTTCTCTTGAAAATTACGGTGTACAGATGCTAAGTTTTTAAAGAATGTCAGAGTGTCTCCTATAAACTGTTTTCTTGTACTCATTGATGGATTGCATTAACCGAATGTGACGTTTGAAAAACTGGTCCAAATTAACTTGCTCGAGGGAACTTTGTTTTTAAATTAAAATTTCTCAATACATCGCCAACTGGGAATGAACAGCACTTCATCTGGTTTAGTGGATCATTTTCTGGTGTCAACAAATGAGTTCATATCTCCTGGTAAACTAACGTCTCAATACATGTAAACATTACCCTTCAGCGTGTTCAGTAAAGAAATCGATGGCCGTCGATGACCATCGAATGCGAGTTGGCTTCCGGTCTGAAATACAGTGGCAAAAACGTAATTCTTTCGTTCAAACGCAAACGCATTGCAATACAAAATAGGAAATGACAACATTTGGACAATTCAGATTACCAGTTTTAACCTGAGTGACAAAATGTTTGGAGCCTGATCAGACGCCGGGTTATCCGGCGTCTGATCTGGCACCAAACTGTTTGCAATATATAAAATAGTTTAAGCGTAACCGTGGTTATTTGTAAGAAAAATGCTTTATCTACTGTACTCGCACGCTGCACACCGGGCACACACTGCTAACCTAAACAGCAAACAGGGGGGTAATTGAACACGCTACTGCTGTAATATCGTCTAATTTTTATGTTCATCTGCAAAAAGTATCCAATTAGGATTTATATAAAATTATGTAAGACTCAAGTTATGGGTCGGTCTCCGATCGTTGGCCGATTCGAAAGTCGTGGGCCGATCTGAAATTGTGGGTCAATTGATGAAGTTATTTCGAAATGGGGCTTCGGTTTCGTGCCAAATTTTAACAATTCAATAATAAAAGATGGGAGTAGCGTTGATAACAAATAAGAGACAAGTGAATTACTCTGGGGGCCAATGGGGTCTACCAGTAGGGTCTACTGAATCAGAATCGCGAATGTACTTAAAAATAAACTCTGTGTATTTTAACCGTTTCCATGCCAACCCCCCCCCCCATTTTTTGTTATGATGACCAATACCTGAAAAATCACCCATATCATAGTCCGTTTTTGTCCTAAACATATAAAACTGGTACCAAATGGAAGATAAGACATTGGGCTCTTGTATCCAATTACTTGTTTTTAAAATATCTCATTTGCATATTCATGAATATTAATATTAACATTAAAAAAAGTGGAAAAATGACAAAAATAACGTAAACTTTTAATTTTTTTATCCTACAAGTATCAGAAAACAACATTAAATGTAGTTTAAAAAGATGACAAAATCATGGGGAAAGATAATTTTCAACTTAAGGACCAAAAAATTAACTTTAAGTAATTTATTTAAATTTTTTCCATGGTAACCCCCCAATTTTGCGCTATAATGAGCAATACCTACACAATTGTCCGTATCACAGTAAGTTTTGGTCCTAAACATATAAATATTGTACCAAATGGAAGATATTATAAATTGTGGTATTATTGTTTGCTTATACATTGAAATTACCTAATTTGCATATTCATGAATATTAATGAGCACACTAAAAGTAGTAGAACATATATTGAAATAACTTAAATTTTTCACTTTTTAGCATTCAAATATCAGTAAACAACTGCAAATGCATTTTAAAATGATGACAAAGTAATCAGAAAATACCGTATTTAACTTGAAGACAAAAATGAACCTTTCTGTAACATTTGAACAGAATTTTATTTGTTTCCATGGGAACGCCCAAAACTGAGTCATTATGATCCATGCCTGTGAAAATTGCCCATATCACAGTCAGTTCTTGTTCTAATTATATAAGTATTGTACCAAATTGAAGATAATATAAAATGTGGTTTTATTTCCAGCTTCTACTTTGAAATTACCTAATTTACATACTCATGAATATTAATAAGCACATTAAAATAGTAGATAAAATGTAGAAATAACTTATTTTTTTCACTTTTAAGCATGCAAGTTTCAGTAAACAGCTTCAAATGCAGTTTTAAATGATGACAACATCCTCAGAAAACAAAATGTATAAGAGAACATAAATTAACGTTTCAGTAAAGTTTTAACAGTATTTTATTGTTTCCATGGGAACTTCTCGGTGTAGAGTTATGATGACACATACCTGCAAAATCATCCATATCTCAGCCATTTTTGTCCGAAACAAATAAATCTTGTACCAAATTGAAGATAGTACAAATTGCAGTTTAATTGTAAGTATCTACTTTGCAATTACCTTATTTGCATACTCATGAATATTAATGAGAACATTTAACATTTTAAAGAAAATATAGAAATAACTTTATAAAATTACTTTTTTGTCCAATAAATATCAGAAAAGAACTCCAAATGCAGTTTAAAATGATGTCAAAATCATCAAATAACAAAATATCAAACTTAAGGGCGAAAATAACGTTCAGTAGTGTTTTTACTGTATTCTAATTGTTTCCATGTCAACCCCCACTTTTGTCTTTAATACATATTAAACTGGTACCAAATTGAAGACCAGACAAGTGGTGCGTTTATTTCCAGCTTACGTTTTAGAAATAACTTTCTTACATACGTATGAATATTAATGAGAACATTAGAAAATATCTACAGAAAATATAGAAATAACATAAACTTGCCACTTATCAGAAAACAACTTCAAATGTAGTTTAAATTGATAACAAAATGCTTTAAAAGCAGAACATCTAAATAGAGGCCAAAATATAAACTGTAAGTAACATTGTAACTGTTCCGATGGTTAGTTGGTAACTGATTACTCAACTGTTTAGGAACGTTTCACCTACCCAGCAAACATGGATAAATGGGTTCAATGTGGGTCATAGCCGGGCTAGCCCATATGCGCTTACCATGCGGGGCCCATACGGCCCAATATACCCAGCAAACATGGCTAAATGAACCCACTGTGGGATATATCCTAGCTATCCCATGTGGGCTTACAATGAGGGGCCATATAGGCCCAATATACCCAGCAAACATGGCTAAATGGGCCCAATGTGGGCTTTATCCTGTCTACCCCATATGGGCTTACAATGCAGGTCCCATATAGGCCCAACATACCCAGCAAACATGGATAAATGGGCCCAATGTGGGCTATATCCTGGCTCATAAAGGCCCAATATACCCAGCAAACATATCTAAATGGGCCCAATGTAGGCTGTATCCTGGCCAGCCCATATGGGTTTACAATGAGGGGCCCATATAGGCCCAATATATAAGTGTGACTGTCTTAAGGTAGCCAAAATGCCTTGTCATCTAATTAGTGATAGCTTAAACGGATTAACGAGGTTTCCACCGTCTTTATCTATTACCAAGCGAAACCACAGCCAAGGGTATAAAGTATTCACCTATTAGTGTGTCACTTTTCCTGTGTTGTAATCAGGGCATTTAGGCTGTCACTGTTGTTATAAGAACTGATAAACCTCACCTTCATAGATGCCTTGCAGGGAAATTGGTAATTATTGACATCCATGGTGAATTTGATATAATCATTTTAAAGACTTGAACATTTACAGATTCCAAATTGACATGTTTACAGTTCTGGTATGAAATTTGAAACAGCAGTTCAGAGGGTTTTGGTACTGGGAAGCAAGGATATTTTAGTACAGTCAACTTCATGTTTGTAAATTCCGCCTTGCATGCATTTGACAAGTCAGTTTACTGGCCTCCAATTGGGCATATTACTGAGAATACAAGTAATGATACTCTACTAGATCCTTTTAATGTCCTTAAGTTAGTATTCACTGAGAAATCAGAAGACAAATCCACTCAGAAAAACAAAGAAGTGATGACAGTGGCCGTCACACAGTTGATGCAATACAAGGATTCCTGAACATGATATTCTCATGGCGGAAACCCTTGAAAAACGGGCCAATTAAGTATATTATACAGGAAATATTAGAACCACATGAGAATTTTGTTAAGCCTCAAAATCTCAAATTCAGTGGAAGCAATGGGAATGATGGTTTAAGTTTGATCCAGTAAAAATAAAGAAATTGAGCATTGTCAGCATTGGAAATGTAGCACTATGATTATTATTGCATTCGTAAAGACCAAAGATGCAGGTTTTATATAGATGAACTGATGAAATATCCGCTGACACCAGTTCCTGGTGGTGACTTAGCAAAAACAGAGAAATCAAAGGGTCTTAAAAACATCATTGAAGGGATTGATATATATAATGAACCAGAACAAGATAAACTGCTGGTGATAGAAGATGAGGATGCCGTTGGTCACTCCACAAAAGAAGTCCAAGGCAACTTCAGACAGATGTATGAACTTGTTTTCAACATGATTCTACAAAGAAATGATGTTATTTTCAGTACAGACATGTTTAATGATACCTATTAAAAGCATGGAATGGGGAGAAACAAGGTTGTTCAGAAATCTTTTCATAATCATTCAAGGTGAGAACACGAAAAGACCAGATGAATGGAAATCGTTTTTGTGAAATGCAGACAATATGAAAGACCATGCACAGGTTATGTGTAAAACATTGAGATGTGTTTCTTATGCTAAAACTACAATGCAGAAATGTTTTCAACTAAGAAGATAAGGTTTATCAGTTGCTTGCAGATGATGGTACATGTATATCAACAGGGAGAAACAACCTTAATGCCCAGATTTTCGCTAGATAATAGATATAGGGACAGTAGGAATCTCGTCTATCCATTCATGTGTATCACTTATAAGAAGACACGGCATCAGGCTACCTTTAAACAATCATACTTAGGTGTAAATTTCCAAAATAAGTGAATAATCAGTTACCATGGAAACAGTTACAACATTACTCAATGTTCATAGTTTGGTCTCTTATTAAGATATTTTGCTTTCTGAGCATTTTGTCATCATTTTAAACTACATGTATACTGAAAAACATAAGTAACGCATAATGTGTTCAACTTATGTATCGGTTGTATTGGAGTACAACCAAGATTATCGATACACCGTGTGTTGATAAAATTGATCCACAATTGTCCAACAAAAACTTGTGCATATCCTGCGTCGTAATTGGATTCTACACCGACATATTTGAAAACCCTGACGTAAGCCATCTGACGTTCTTCCGGTTAAACAAATTCAAAAGCACTCAACTGGTTGAAATGTGTAGTACGCCTACGTACTTTAAATCAGCATTGCAGATAATCACAACATTCAGCGCGATGCATAGGCTGAACGTTAATGACCGTACCCGAGCTATTGGTCTTCCTATGCAAGAGTGTTCACAGAAAAGTGCCGCTAGACAACTGGGAGTCGTGCACTCAACAACTTGTCGATTCCGTAATCGTTTGCTGGAGACAAATACCGTAAATGATCAACCGAAAGGTGGACGCACCAAAGAAACAACGCAACGTAAGGACCGTCAGATACGCCTTGCGTTTTTAAGAATCCGGTTCCTAACGGCGTCAGAGACGACCAATAACACACAAGGGCGTCACTGGGACAGGATACATTCCGTCACGGTTATCAGGTATCTCAAAGAATGCGGACTTCGGGCGTACATATCGTACGTTTGGTTTTCACTAACGCATCGACGTCGTGCTTTTCGCATGGACTGGTTGCAACATAACGCACTCCGCTTATTCTCTCGTTAACCTAGGCAACTTTCCGCCCGAATCTGTCGCCAATTGAGCACCTTTGTAACAATTTAGACCGCAATGTCTGACGTCGACGTAATGTCCTTAACAACGTCAATGACCTCGCAGCTTAACAGTGGGAATGGGCTGCTTTAAAAGAATCACCAGGTTGATTAATTACACACCAAGGAGAATAATAGAGGCAATAAATGCAATACGCGATACTAAAGATGTTTGTTCACTCTTCTTCATAGGGATGATGGGTTTAGAAATCGTAATTAAGCAATCAAAAGAAAATGAATTAAAGCGTTTGTGTATTTTGTTGATTGCAAACATAATGTATTAGTAATTTCGTATACCAAAATTTTGTTATAATTCCTATAGTACATTCCCATTCTACAATGAATCCCATTATGCGTTACTTATGTTTTTCAGTATACATTTGAAGTTGTATTCTGATATGTGTAGGATAAAAAGTGCAAGTTTATGTTATTTCTATATTTTCTGTACTTTCTTATTGTTCTCATTATATTCATACGTATGTAAAAAAGTTATTTTTAAAACGTAAGCTGGAAATAAACGCACCACTTGTCTGATCTTCAATTTGGTACCAGTTTAATATGTATACGACAAAAATCTGGCTGTGATTTGGACGTTTTTGTAGATTAACTATTCATGAAACCCCAAAAGTAGGGGTTGACATGGAAACAATTAGAATACAGTAAAAACACTACTGAGAGTTATTGTCGCCTTTTACTTTGATATTTTGTTATTTGACGATTTTGACATCATTTTAAACTGCATTTGGAGTTCTTTTCTGATATTTATTGGACAAAAAAGTGATTTTTAAAGTTATTTCTATATTTTCTTTAAAATGTAAATTGTTCTGCAATTTGTATTATCTTCAATTTGGTACAAGATTTATTTGTTTCGGACAAAATATGGCTGAGATATGGATGATATTGCAGGTATGTGTCATCATAACCCTACACCGAGAAGTTCCCATGGAAACAATAAAATACTGTTAAAACTTTACTTAAACGTTAATTTGTGTTCTCAAATTACACATTTTGTTTTCTGAGGATGTTGTCATCATTTAAAACTGCATTTGTATGCTTAAAACTTGTATGCTTAAAAGTGAAAAAATTAAGTTATTTCTACATTTTCTCTACTATTTTAATGTGCTCATTAATATTTATGAGTATGTAAATTAGGTACTTTCAAAGAAGAAGCTGGAAATAAAACCCAATTTTGTATTATCTTCAATTTGGTACAAGATTTATATAATTAGAACAAAATCTGACTGTGATATGGGCAATTGTCGCAGGCATGGATCATAATGACTCAGTTTTGGGCGTTCCGATGGAAACAAATAAAATACTGTTAAAATGTTACAGAAAGATTAATTTTTGTCCTCAAGTTAAATACTGTATTTTCTGAAGACTTTGTCATCATTTTAAAAATGCATTTGCAGTTGTTTACTTATATTTGAATGCTAAAAAGTGAAAAATTTAAGTTATTTCTATATATTTTCTTCTACTTTTAATGTGCTCATTAATATTCATGAGTATGCAAATTAGGTAATTTCAATGTATAAGCAAACAATAATACCACAATTTATAACATCTTTCATTTGGTACAATATTTATATGTTTAGGACCAAAACTTACTGTGATACGGACACTTTTGTAGGTATTGCTCATTATGGCCAAAAATTGGTGGGTTGCCATGGAAAAAATTAAAATAAATTACTTAAAAGTTAATTTTTTGGTCCTTAAGTTGGATATTTAGTTTTTCCATGATTTTGTCATCCTTTTAAACTACATTTAAAGTTGTTTTCTGATACTTGTAGGATAAAAAAGTTAAAAGTTTACGTTATTTTTGTCATTTTTCCACCTTTTTTTAATGTTAACATTAATATTCATGAATATGCAAATGAGATATTTAAAAAGGGTAATTGGATATCAGAGCCCAATGTCTTATCTTCTATTTGGTACCAGTTTTATATGTTTAGGACAAAAACTGACTATGATATGGATGATTTTTCAGGTATTGGTAATCATAACAAAAAACGGGGGGTTGCCATGGAAACGGTTAAAATACATATAGCCTAAAAGAGTTTATTTTTCAGTACATTCGCGATTCTGATTCAGTAGAACCTACTAAACATTTTGGTATCCATGAAAAAATGTCTAGGGGGTCGGGTGCACGGTAGACCCCATTGGCCCCAAGAGTAATTGCTTAGCAAAAGTAGCTTCAAGAATGCTTTTGACTTTTTGTCGTTCATTCGACATTCACTCGACTAGCGTTTTGGTCCCCGTTTTGGATTCCACATTGTGCTCACTTCCAACAACACATTAGGGATAGGATCTTTGAACAGCCGCGGTGTTCTTTTTTGTACATGTACAAGTCTGACGCGTGCGTTTACGAGCGTATTCATCTTTCTGTGAGGCGGGGGTATTAATTAGCCCCTGCGCGACAATTCTTGTTCATATTTGTTTCAGTCTGAATGCCAATGACAGGGCTGCCATAAGTTTACATGACAAATCCGAAGATTTCCAAATTTGCATTTTTCAAATCATACCTTTACCCCATCGTCTGTTTCTTGTTTTGTTGACACGTGACTGCTTAAAGCAGGCCGGAAGTAAAGCCTTAAGGCGCATTCCTCTACCAATTAAGCTACCAATGAACATGTACATGAACAAGAAAATCCGAAGATTTAGGAAAATTCCGGAGAAATGGCAGCCCTGCGATGACGTGTATTCGGACTTTGATAGTGTAGCGCTGCATGAGGTGTTGATCTTCACCTTTCAACCACATGACATTATGTTATATCCGCTCGACGACTAGTCGGGTTTTATTTTTGCTTGCCCTCCTCGACGATTAGTCGGGCTTGGTATTTGCTTGCCATAGTTTTCATGCCCATTCGACGATTAGTCATTTTATATAATCGCCTTCTCGGAGAAAGGGTGCGTGTGTGTGTGTGTGTGGGGGGGGGGGGTCTTATGAAATCCCCCTGCGTTGGCGTTGGAATTTTTGGTGAAAGTTTTGGGGTACTGTTGTAGTGCACGAGTAAATGTACTATATGAACTATTTGCATTAGGAAGCTATTACTTCGAGTAGATGTTCCGTGTGGGTTAAACATTGATAATGCATAGTTAAAATTTTTAAAAGATTTTTTTCAGTAATATTTTCACCAGTTTTGGACTAAGGGTTTTCGGCTGATTTATCATGGTAAAACTTTTAGGGTAAGTGTTGATATGCACTAATACCACATAAACTATTTGCATTCGCAAACTGATACTTGGAATAGAGGAGTTGTTTGTGGGCTGAAAGGTTTGCATAAAGCAAGATTTCGTCGCGTGAGTCTTACAACGTTTTATGTCCTTTTTGTAAAGCTAATTTCAAGAGCTATCTCCTGGTGCAAACCATATGTTTATCCGAGCTTTCTATTTGAAGTTATTGCCAGTATTTCAATGATCTATCTGCATGTTTTACGTTTTGTTAAGTTTTACAATGATCTATGTCCAGTTTATCCAGTAATTGTGTTCCAATTGGATCACATGACAGAAATTTCCAAAATGGCTGCGCCCTTCATGGTTATTGGCGTACAATGTAATAGGCGAAATAACCATGTAACTTTAACTACACGTGTAGTTCAACGTAAATTGATTTTAACGCAGATAGGTGCTTAAAACAATATGAAAGTAAAACTAAATACCCATTTAAAGAAGTCCCCCAAGCTAAGTCCAACAAGGGAGACTTTATAAACCGAGGTCGCATGTATCGGTACTTTACACTAGGCATATCTATGAAGAACCAGATCATTCTGATGATATTAGGAGTAGGGAATCACAATCAGGTTCTCTTTAAGAGCTCTCCTTTTCCTGGGGAATCCCATTGGTCCATATATGTGCCAGATGCGGATGTTAACAGCAAACCAAACTGAATTCTTTAGAAGCATTATGTTTTTCTTTCATTTCGCTTGTCAGCGATCTGTAGTTCTTGGCAGAGGGGATAATTTCCGCAAAAGAATAAAACATATCCCCTATGAGGAGTATATTAACAGTAATGGACTTCCTTTTGTATTTTATAGGACATTTTTTTACACTTGTACTGGTGGCGTTATCAAATTTGTTTCTTTGTGGTTAACTGAATAATAGACATTTTATACCAGACCTGGTTAACCATATTTTTTAATAAACCATGGTAACGATTCCATTAGAGCAAGTTAAGGTAATAAAAACTGCTAAAGGAGATATGTGGTAGTTTTAGAATGGACATAGAACATTGTACAAATATAATTGTTCATGCAATTGTCTATAATTGTATTGTTAATAATGTTCTATCTCCACAAAATGGACATAGAACATTGTAATAATGAGTGAAATAGAAGGTAGAGGTTGATAAATGATCTATCTCAAACCGAAAGTAAGATATATCTAAAAAAAAACAATGCTTTCAATCCTCATAAAACTTTAAATGGAACCCTTCGCATTCACAATTCATCAGGTAAAGTCGAACGAATTTTCAAAATCCATCACAAGTATGCTGTTTAATGGGTCCAAAACTTTAAAGTCGATTTTTTCAAAACAACCCTCATGTGTAATAGAACGTTGTTAGACTAACACGACGATTTGCTGATCTCCTACAGCTCTTGTAGTTGCTTTCCCCCATCGACGAATTGTCGGACTTTGTATTTGCTTGCCACAGTTTTATGCGTCCTCGACGATTAGTGGGTGACATTCTATTTTAACCCTGTACGTTCGTTCGCTGTTTTGTTGAGTTCATCCGATCGTTTGTTCATCCGTTCACGTTTAACTTTGCTCAAACCTGACCAATCAAAGGCTTGAGAACGATTTCAGACGCAACTCAACAGCTTTATAACATTGGAGCCCGTTCTTCTTCTTGTACATTGTATCAATGGATTTACAGTACTCATAAGACATTCAACTTGAGCGATGAGTATTCTCGTCATTTACAATGAATATATGAGGAGCAGACTTGTCCTATGCAAACCGCGTTTGTCATTTTGAAATTGTGTCTGAAAATCAACCCTAAATAGTCAAATATTGACAAGACTTTGTCTGAAACTGGACTGGTCCTATAAGTTAAACATTGGTCTTCCAAAGCTCTTTATTTGAAATATTGTAAAGTTCACGTCACTGTGGAAACTATATCATGCACGGAACGTCTCGAGTAGCTAATGTACTTAAAGGCGATGGGAAAGGAGATTAATGCGAGGAGGTTGATGAATTGATTATTGGTGACGCTGTTGATGAAGAGTCTCAGTCTGGAAAGTCACGTGACATGATGACACTTGATTGGGCCATTACACGTCCAAGCATGGTCTTGAAGGGCAATGAACAACTGTTGTCAGCAGAGAAGACGTTTTTTCCCCCAAATAAATACGTCTATGCTAAAACAGTGCTTTCCGTTGTAAATAGTTTGGAGCCAGATCAGACGCCGGGTAACCCGGCGTCTGGTCAGGCTCCAAACTGTTTGCCATTTATATTGAAATATATAGTCAAACATTTCAAAAACCCTGCCATTTTCTCCCTGTTTTATGCCCCGGCATCTGTTGATGCGGAGGCAGAAAGTGGTGGTCCTGTCCGTCCGCCATTTTGTTTGTCCTTCCGCGCTAACATTTTGGATTTATTGGACTAGGTGACGTAACATAGAACAAAAGAAAACTATAGCGCCGTTCATTGCGTTAGTCCTTCTTGGTTGGTTTATGTGCCTTCTTTATGTGTCTGGTCACACATTTTTTACCCTGTCCCCCATAGAAGCGAATTTTAGCGTATTTAATTTATTCCTCCGCTGAAGATAATAGTTCGAATTTATACCCTCATGAACAAAAACCATTAAAAATATTTTATATAGCCTAGCAGGTTTTAGCTTAAAGCAGGCTGAAAGTAAAGCAGAATGTGCCTTAAGGCACATTCTGCTTCACTTTCAACCTGCTTTAAGTAGTCACCTGTTTTTCAAAACTAGAAACAAGCTATGAGGTAAAGGGTTAACAATGGGAAAGTCACATAAACCTGAAATGGTAGAACGTCCGTCTGTCCGTCCGTAACAAGGTTACTAGATTTTACAGTTTCTTCTAGCATCAACGTCACTTACTCTAAAACTAAAATACCCATACCCATACGGTTGTTGCATTGGACCATTCCCAATCCACCAATATCACCAAACCGTTCTTTTTTACCTTGACCTCAACCTTATTTGGACTTGGAATATTTCAAATGGGCTATTTCTTGCCGGGTTAACTAGATTTTACCGTTTCGTCTAGCGTCAGCATAACTGACTACAATGCTTTGATACTTATTGCCTTGGAACACTGCCAATCCATCCATATTACCAAATTTTAATTTTTTACCTTGATATCGACCCAATATGGACTTAGAATCGACTATTTCTTGGTTAACTAGAAATTGTGCTCCTTCAAGTTATGATGGAAAGCGTGCGTCAGTTGAGGAATGCGTTGGAAAAAACAACTTTGATATGACAGTCATTTGGAGTTTCTATCGAGTTGAAGTAGAGCTTCTGTAATTCCAAAAGGTTTCAAGATAAAGTGGGAGATGCAGATGGATGCTTGAGAAACAGAATTGGAGTGTTGTAGGAAAGTGAAAGAAGATGCTTCTTTAAAACTGATGTCAGAGAATTGTCAGAGAAGCATGTGATAAGAAATCTCTTAAGATAGGAATGGAAGTTAAAAGGTTATTCAGGGAAGCCGATTCTGTTTCTGGAGATGAGATCAATGCATGGAAGGCAAGAGAAAAGGCGATGTGATTATTCTCTTTGATTTTATGGCTGAATGCATGTAACAAAAATGTGACGTGTGTTTTGACGTGATTTTCTTTGAAAAAGGCCGTTAGAGGTCGAAATAATAGAAAAGAGCAATTTATGTATTAATATTAATTTAATTCCCTATATGGAATATTGAAAACTTATTGTAGATTTTACCGTTTCGATTAACATCAACACTACTTACATGTACTACATGCACTATGATTTGGGCCATTACTAATTCACCTTCCTTAACTTTGACCATGACCTAATTTGGACTTAGAAAAAAAAAATCAGAATAAATTGTCAAGGACACCACCAGGAGCGTTTATTGGACACAGTCTTGTATAGTGGAGAATCTGTTATTCTTTCCCGTTTAAACGCAAACGTACGCAAACGCAAAGCACTAAAACGTAGAAAAGAACAACTTTTGGACAATTCTGATAATTCTTGTTTATCTTGGTGGCAAACAGTTTGGAGCCTGATCAGACGCCGGGTCACCCGGCGTCTGATCTGGCTCCAAACTGTTTGCACTGCAAATAATAGTTTTAGCGTAAACGCGTTTATTGGGAAAGAATAACAGATTCTCCACTGTTTTCTACTTCGTTAATTTGAGCTAATTTTTGGGTTGAACGGAAGGAATGACATTTAGTGTTTTCCACTGTTTCTTAGATACTAATTGTTGTAGAAGGTTCCTCTTTTGCGACTACACGTGTACAGTCTTGTACATTGTGTCACTTATCTTAACCCATTACCCCATAGCATATTTATAGTTTTGAAAACAGGCGACTACTTAAAGCAGGTTGAAAGTAAAGCAGAATGCGCCTTTAGGGCGCATTCTGCCTTACTTTCAGCCTACTTTGACCCATCATCTGAAAGAATATAGAAAATATTTATTTTGCTACATTTTCCTGACTGTATAAATTAGAACTATTTCCTTCAGTAGAGGAATAACTTAAATTCGTAAAACGGCGTATTTATGGGGTAATGGGTTAAATCTTCCCCTGATAGCCAAAGTTGTAAATCTGTCCAAACTCGATAGGTCGAACTCGGTTTTGTCGAACTTAGGTGTATGCTCGAATTACTACATGGTTTAGCCACGTTGTAACTTTAAAACATGGACATTATCCAGTTTTATTTATGCTTTTCGGTGAATTACCGGGAAAAAGCAGTGGATTATCGCTTGGTAATCCACTGCTTCAAGCAGTGGGATTATCGTCGCTCGTACTTCTTTTATGAGTTTTTCCCGTGGTGCTCCACAAGAATCGTAGTCAATCGTGTCTTATCGTTCAATTCCGGCAGTCCGTTTTGTCGCGAACCACTCAACGGAAGAACGCGAATCAAAGATCGGAAGTAACGACGTAATTCCGTTGACGTCAAATCAATAAATAAGTGACGTCATTGTACCGCCAACTGTCACGCACATGTGTTCGACATAAAACTTGGGGCTCAACACGGGATAAATAATGTACTTTCGCTTTCAATTGTCAAACAATTTCGTTTAAAAAGTGGCTTAAAAGCATAAATAAATAGAATAACTGTGTTTTTTCAGTGTAAGATTGAATTTAATCCATTTCGTGAACATCAGACTGTTATACTTTCACTCGTGGCTTCGCCATTCGTGAAAATATAACGTCTGATGTTCACTCAATGGATTAAATTTCGATCTTACACTAAAAAAACCAGTTATCCTCTATCTATCCATATTATCGATAATCAGCCGTACACCTACGTTTTGTATTACTCGTGTTTGCTAAACACCAAAGGTATAACCTCTATTGGAACCAATGCATCGACCCTATCACTTACTTACTTTATAACTTTCTACAATTTTTTCCGGAGTTGTAGCTAGATGTCCATTCTACAGGTTCTGACGTGCCTTATACATATAAATGTCCCATGCAGGTGCATTGGTAAAATAGATTAGATACAGTGGAGAATCTGTTATTCTTTCCCGTTTAAACGCAAACGTACGCAAACGCAAATCACTAAAACGTAGAAAAGAACAACTTTTGGACAATTCTGATAATTCTTGTTTATCTTGGTGGCAAACAGTTTGGAGCCTGATCAGACGCCGGGTTACCCGGCGTCTGATCAGGCTCCAAACTGTTTGCACTACAAATAATAGTTTTAGCGTAAACGCGTTTATTGGGAAAGAATAACACATTCTCCACTGTACCATTTTTTTCACAGAAAATTGCAAAGTTAAAAATTGTGTTGTGTGTTAACGAGCATGCTTTACAATTCAATAATGAATACAATTGAACATTGAAAGGTAAAACAGTGTTTTCCTAACGAATAAAATCTCTAAGAACATTCAAAAGTAGAATTCAATTGCTCTTTTCATTCACATTTTGTTAATTTCCTCGGTTTTCGCCTACATGTCCTGAAAAAGTGTAAAAGTTACCAGAGTCTGTAAAATGAACCTTTAGCAGAAATATTTCTAATTATGGAAATAATCAAACAATACTGTTGGAAGTTATGAGGTGAGAAAATGATGTGGTCAATGCATTAGTAATTGAATATGAACAATGAAGGCGTAAACCCTTGGTCCGTTGCAAGTTATGAATATTAGATCTACATGTATATTAACAGCGCTCCTTCTCTTCAACGACACCGATAGGAGGACATAAGGTGCTTGCGTTGTTCGGAGGGAGTCGTTATAGGGAGGGAAATTGGTTTACATTTGCAAACAGTTGAATCCAGATCAGACGTTTGCGGCGTCTGATCTGGATTCAAGCTGTTTGTCACTCGTGATTAAGGTTTTTATGTAAATATGTTTATTATGTGACTTTGAGAAAAACAGTGGACGACACTATTGCAGCAATAAAAGCGTAAGACATAATTGTCCTGTTTAGGGAACTGTTGCAATGGTCGTTGTAAGGAGGGAGTTATTGTCGAGAGGGCCGTTGTAGGGAGGGAGCACTGTTATAGAATGGTGTTTATACATGGATACCATTAATCAAACATTTTTATCTTATTTCAGAACTTTGGAGACGTCTCGCCTACTAACTTATCTCCCGATGTGTCACCTAGTAATTCCTGTGACGAGGGAGACAGTGGCAGGTAAGATAATTGCTTTTCTAGCCATTCCATATCCTAATTGTATCTACCGTTTAACCCATTTATGCCAAATGGATTTTTCCATGCATTTATATTGGATTAGTCCATGTTTGATGTTAGGGGTGCATAATCTAAATATTCCTTTTCGTTTTGTTTTTAGATTGAAATTCCTATCAGCAAACAATATGCGGCGTCTGATCACAGTCTACACTGTTTGCCTATGTCTCTTCTATGGCACAAATAGGTTAAACCCGCTAGTCGATGAATACACTTTAACTTAATTTCTTCAATTATCCCCTGCCGAAGGCAGAAATACTGTTTTAAGTATGACGGTATGCCCGGATTCCGCCCGAAGCTGTATCATTCAAACTATCTAATAAATTTGTATGAAACTCCGTATGGTTATTCTTCGTCACCGGAACATTGTAGGAACGTATTACACCCCCAAATGGATTTAGGCATTTAGGAGTTATTGCCCTTTTATTTGTGAAAATGACTTTAATTGGCACAATCTCTGAAAGAAAGGCCACGATTTTCATTCAATCTTCCTAAAATTTACTCAGATAGTATATGACCATAATTTCTCTAATGAGTTAGACTAAGTGTGATATTTGACCAATCGGTCAAGAGTTCCATGTACATGTATATGCCAATCATATGTTGAAAATGCCATATTTAACAGTGATTACACTCTAGCTACTACAGTTTTTGTGGCACCTGCTGCAGGCAGAGGTGACACTTAGGGCTCACTTTTCCGGCGTCTGTCTGTTCGTCCGTCTGTCTGTACGTACGTCCGTCCGTCCGAGCTAACATTTTGGGTTTATGGGACTAGGTGACATACATGCAACACAGAACAAAATAACACAATAGTGCACTTCATTCCGTTTGGGTTTATGTGACTTTTTAGCTCACCTGAGCCTTCGGCTCAGGATGAGCTATTGTGATACTATTCCGTCCGTCGTCCGTCGTACGTCCACATTTTCAAACAACATCTTCTCAGAAACCACTGACCCGATTTCAACCAAACTTTGTCAGAAGCATCAGTGACAAGGGGGAAAGAAATGTCGTTCAAAGTGTTTGGCTAGAGTTATTCCCCTTGGTTTTGGACCAGATTTTCTAACATGACCATATAGACAACTTTTAATGCATAAGAAAATCTGTATTTTGATTATACTTGCACACACAATATATAGATATATGTATAAGTTCTCGAAGGGTTGAAGTTATTGTTTAAATCGAATAAGTGTGGCCAGAACATTAAGGTAGAGAGTGCCTACTGAAGCAACCGAGGAGAAAATTTCTTTTATTCTTGAGCAGGTATTTCCAATGCAAACAATTTTGGAGAAAGACAAGTTGACGGGTAGATCAGGGTCAGGGGCCCGTTTCATAAAACATCTTACGACAAATGTTGTCGTAAGTCAAAACTTTAAAATACATTTAATCTGTGATTTCTCTATCTAATCCTGTCTTGTGACATCTCTTTGGAATCGTCTTTTCCATACGATTCCAAAAAGATGTCACAAGACAGGATTAGATGGAGAAATAAATAATAATTGATACTTTTATAATCTGACTTACGACAACATTTGTCTTAAGAAGTTTTATGAAACGGGCCCCTGATGTAGAAAAGTTATTTTTATCTGAGTGGCAAACAGTTTTGAGCCTGATCTAGCTCCAAACTATTTGCAATGGAATTGATTTTAGCAGAAACGTGGTGTTTTTGAAAAGGGGCTCCAAACTGTTTGCCACTCAGATCAAAATGAATTGTAACAAATATCTAAAACATGACATTTTCTACCTTTAAGGGCTATGCGTTTGCGTTTCGTTTGCGTTTAAACGGGAAAGAATAATGTATTCTCCACTGTACATGTACTATACTCAATGTACTCAGTTGTACTTTCTATATGTTACATAACTATCCCTAGAAAATGTTCGTGATTTGTGATTAAACGTAATACAAATATAAACAGGGTTGCCAGTACTGTAAATGACAGGTGGTGCCAACGCACTTACGGTGCCACGTTCCTATAATAGATAGGTATGGAACTATCGGTACTCTACGTATAGAGTCATCGGGCAGTCTCGTCAAGCGATGGTCCTTATCGAACTGTGCTCGGTCATTCTCGTCAATTGACCGACCCTACCGAACTATACTCGTAGAGTTCCGTCGTTGACCCGATCTTATCACGCGCGTTTTACCTTAAGTATTCCTTAAAAAGCATGTAGTACCAATCCCCGCCGATTGCGTATACACACCTATATGGCTATCATATCTTTGGTGTAGAAAATTGTTCTTTAAACTTTGTTTTAAAAAATTAAAATAATACCAATGCAATTAGTTTACATGTTCAGTTATTGATAAATGTTTGCGATAAGTTGGCATTAAGTTTAAGATTATATTCAGAACTACAAGGCGTCTTGAACCTAACACAAAACTGGTTTAAAATGTCAGTTCACACCAGACAGACTAAAGGTTTATCAACATTTGTTTTCTTCAACCCTGGTGGTGACAATTCTTCCAGAAAACAACCTCCTAGGAGAATATATCGACCAATCAAACTGCAGCTTTTAAAGACATGTTTATTTATAGAATTGACCTTTTTGTTAGAACCGTATATATGGATTACCGGTGGTGTGGGTTAATTCTTGTTGACCATTGCTGTAACTGAACATCCGATACCTGCAAGACAGAGAGTCATAATTATGTCATGTATAAGGTTTGTGTTTATTTTGTTGTTTTTGATATAAGGTTTTGGAGAAGACGTTATCCTTCATCGTTCAAACGAATCGTCTACCTTTTACCTAATAGAAGCGTCTTTTAGCGCATTTAATTTATTCCTCCAGTGAAGAAAATAGTTCGGATTTATACAATCATAAATATGTATTATCAGAAATATTTTCTCTATTTTAGCAGATAGTAGCTTAAAGCAGACTGAAAGTAATGCAGAATGCGCCTTATGCCGCATTCTGCTTTACTTTCAACCTACTTTAAGTGGGCACCTATTTTTACTACCAGAAACGGCCTACATGTATAAGGTACATGTAAAGGGTTAATGAATCGCCACAATGCAACAAAATGTATGGAATTACATCTTTTTGAAAGTTCTGACAATCTATATTTATCGAAGTGGCAAACAGTTCGG
The DNA here is from genome assembly GCA_922989275.2 of Gari tellinella. Taxonomy (NCBI): domain Eukaryota; kingdom Metazoa; phylum Mollusca; class Bivalvia; order Cardiida; family Psammobiidae; genus Gari; species Gari tellinella. Next base: position 68,997,572 of record OV277858.1, on the reverse strand, counting down.
AGCCTGGTCAGACTCCGGATTACCCAGCTTCTGATCAGTCTCCAGACTATTTGCAATGGGAAATGATGGTTTTAGCATATTAAACGCCTTTATTGAGAAATGATAACGTCTTCACCACTGTACAAATGAATTTAAATTACATCTACAGTGGAGAATCTGTTATTCTTTCCCAATAAACGCGTTTACGCTAAAACTATTATTTGCCCTGCAAACCTTTTGGAGCCAGATCAGACGCCGGGTAACCCGGCGGCTGACCAGGCTCCAAACTGTTTGCCACCAAGATAAACAAGAATTATCAAAATTGTTTAAAGGTTGTTCTTTTTTCTACGTTTTAGTGCTTTGCGTTTGCGTACGTTTGCGTTTAAACGGGAAAGAATAACAGATTCTCCACTGTAATTGACTGCATAAAAGATACGCGACAGCTTAAAGCAATGAGAACGTAAAACAGAAAGATCTTAAGGGAAAGTTTTGTTTTACGTTAATCTTACATTAATCTGACCTACATTGTACCTGTAGGATATACATAGTTTGAAAATAACCACTGTACTCTTTGTAAAGGCAGTTGCAGTAAAGTTATTATTGCCCAATAAACGCGTTTACGTTATAAAACTGTTGTTTCTCGCCATGCAAACAGTTTGGAGCCAGATTAGACGCCGTGTGATCTTTTGCCATTCAGATTAGAATGACCATTCAAAAATGTCAAAAAGTTGTCATTATTTACATTATATTGGTTTTCGTTTGCGTTCGGTTTGCGTTTAATTAAACGGGAAATACATATACATGTACAGTGGAAAAAAACGTTATCCTTTCCCAATAAACGCGTTTACACTAAACATAGTATTTCCCATGCAAACAGTTTAGAGCCAGATCATGGCCAAGCTAAAATCAACATTCAGAATTGTCAAGAAGTTGTAATTTTCTTCATTTTATTGCATTGCGTTTGCGTTTCGTTTGCGTTTGAAAGGGAAAGAATAACGTTTTCTCCACTCTATATTAAATTACGTTTTCTCCACAGTAGTGTCTAAGGGGTCAATCGGTTTCTTATTTAAGTCAAACTGGTTTGCAATTGACATAAAGCGCGCTTGTTTGGAAAAATTCAAGATTTCCACTGTAAAATTCCAGATTCGCAAACCGTTTCACTCGACCTTTTAAACCATGCCCCTTAGCCCTGTTTCTAGCATTGAAAGTAGGCACCCACTTAAAGCAGATTGAAAGTAAAGCAGAGTACGCATTGAGAAGCATTCTACTTTACGTTCGGCCTGCTTAAGACTTCCATCTGCATGCTAGATATAGAAACTATTTATATCTTGCAAATTCATGACTGATTAAAGTGGAATTATTTTCTTCATTGGAGGTATACATTAAAGGCGTTAGAATGGGTTATAATTTAACTCATGTACGTATATGCTTTGCTAGTGCTGAATATTAAGAACAAAACATTAAAAGTGACATCTGTTTGATCTTTAAATTCATTAAAGCCACAAAGACGAAGAAAGCGATATTTTCGGCAGGGATAAATGAAATGCAATGATGTAAAGATTGTTTTTCTACAATAGTAGCATTTTATTTTCTCAACTAAATGTCAAGACATTTCTATGGTCACTGAGATACATCCTTTCACCGTCAAACTATATCTTGAACGTTTTACCCTATGTCGTTGTCTGTACGGTGGTTTCATAGTTAGAGTTAACTGATCAGGCTCCAAACTGTTTACTGTCCAAGTTAAAGTCTACATTCAGAATTGTCAAGAGGTAGTAATTTTCTTCATTTTATTGCAGTGCGTTTGCGTTTCGTTTGCGTTTAAACGGGAAAGAATAACATATTCTCCACTCTACATTAAATTACGTTTTCTCCACTGTAGTGTCTAAGGGGTCAATCGGTTTCTTATTTAAGTTAAACTGGTTTGCAATTGACATAAAGTGCGCTTGTTTGGAAAAAATCCAGATTTCCACTGTAAAATTCCAGATTCGCAAACCGTTTCACTCGACCTTTTAAACCATGCCCCTTAGCCCTGTTTCTAGCATTGAAAGTAGGCACCCACTTAAAGTAGATTGAAAGTAAAGCAGAGTGCGCATTGAGAAGCATTCTGCTTTACTTTTGGCCTGCTCAAGGCATCCATCTGCTAGATATCGAAACTTTAACGTGCATATTCATTATTTTCTTCATTGAAGATATACATTAAAGGCGTTAAAATGCGTATTTATAGAGTTATAATTTAACTCATGTACAGTGGAGAAAACGTTATTCTTTCCCAATAAACGCGTTTACGCTAAAACTATTATTTGCAGTGCAAACAGTTTGGAGCCAGATCAGACGCCGGGTAACCCGGCGTCTGATCAGGCTCCAAACTGTTTGCCACCAAGATAAACAAGAAGTATCAGAATTGTCCAAAAGTTGTTCTTTTCTACGTTTTAGTGCTTTGCGTTTGCGTACGTTTGCGTTTAAACGGGAAAGAATAACAGATTCTCCACTGTATGCTATGCTAGTGCTGAATATTAAGAACAAAACATTAAAAGTGACATATGTTTGATCTTTAAATTCATTAAAGCCACAAAGACGAAGAAAACGATATTTTCGGCAGGGTAAATGAAATGCAATAATGTAAAGATTGTTTTTCTACAATGGTAGCAATTTATCTTCTCAGCTGAATATCAAGACATTTTTAGCGTCACTGAGACACACCCTTTCACCGCCAAACTATATCTTGAACTTTTTACCCAATGCCGTTGTCTGCACGGTGGTTTTATAGTTCGGCGGTGTAAGGATTAATCGGTTTCTGATTTAAGGTTGAGGACCTCTAATGAGATCGGGACAATGTCGGTCAATATCGGAACTCTACGGAGAGCGATCGGCCATTCTCGTCAACCATCAATCCGTTCCGTACGACAGTGGAGAAGACGTTATTCTTTCCCGTTTAAACGTAAACGAAACGCAAACTCATTGCAATCAAATGGAGAAAATGACAATATTTTGACAATTCCTGCTATTCATTTAAATCCCAGTGACAAACAGTTTGGAGCCTGATCAGACGCCCGGCGTCTGATCAGGCTCCAAACTGTTTGCATTGGAAATAATAGTTTTAGCGTAAACGCGTTTATTGGGAAAGAATAACGTCTTCTTCACTGTATGCTAAAGTGGTTGGGAACAGACCGACAGTTGACGAGAATGGCCGATGGCTGTACGTAGAGTACATGTACCAATTTAGACCGAAATCGACCTTAAGGCAAACTTGTTTGTGATAAACTTTAGTTCACGTAGTACAAACGCGTTTTTGTGTGTGAAATATTACAGTTTTCCGCTGTAAAATTCCTGACTTGCGACGCGTTATTTATGACATTTTAAACTATTACCCCATAGCCTGTTTCTAGTGTTGAAAATAGTCACCTACATAGAACATATTATGCTTACATGTACCTGTCATTCTGCTTGAGAACCACCCCCCCTGAGGTATTTTAATTGACAATTCCAATTTCCTATTATGTTTACATGTCTCTAGAGCTTTTTTGACTATTTAAGGTTGTGTGTTTTTTCATTATTTTTTCTTTCAAAATGACAAACAGTTCAGACCCTGATCAGAGAGCCCTTTAAATAGGAGCCATATGATCGGGATCTTCACTGTTTACATAGGACACATGTACGTTTCACAAGTATAATATCTGTTGTTGTTGTTGTTGTTGTTGTTTGCGTACCTGTGCTTAACACTCACAGGACAGCTTTGTACAGAAAGAATGGCCTGTCAAGCTGGAGGATTACGTACATAACTGTTTTCCTTTACCCCACAATATACATGTAGGCAGCCATGCTCCGCCTTCAGAGGAACAATGTTGCTAAAGACGAATATACTCGTCACATCATTCATTCATTCAATCGTTGAATGAGTTACAGTGGAGAATCTGTTATTCTTTCCCGTTTAAAAGCAAACGTACGCAAACGCAAAGCACTAAAACGTAGAAAAGAACAACCTTTGGACAATTCTGATAATTCTTGTTTATCTTGGTGGCAAACAGTTTGGAGCCTGATCAGACGCCGGGTTACCCGGCGTCTGATCTGGCTCCAAAATGTTTGCACTGCAAATAATAGTTTTAGCGTAAACGCGTTTGTTGAGAAAGAATAACAGATTCTCCACTGTACCATCTGCTTGGCTATAGGACGTTTTTCTTATAGTAAATATACATCATTTTTGACGGTTTAAAGTGGAACATTTTTCTTCATTGGAGGAAAAAATGAAATTCGTAATACGGATAAATGGGTTTATGGCTAAAATGACAAGAAATGGAAAAAAAAGAAGTAAACATCAAAATTTGATTTGTTTGATGCTGTTGCTGTCGGCTCTAAATGACCTTTTTTGTGTCGATGGGCCGTAAAACACCATTCATTCATTATGTTGCTGTTGGTTTTTTAAATTTATTTTCGTATGAATTTAAAATAATTTGGAGCCAGATCAGACGCCGAGTAATTCAGTGTCAGATATGGCTCCAAACTGTTGACAACGGTCATCAATTTTCGGAGTACCAACATATGCGCAGGAAATAAAATGGTCCGCAATAGAAACATTACTCTTGGTCAATTTGATGACTATCATCCCCTAACCCCATTGATCTTAATAGTCGTGAAAGTAATTGTTAAAGCATACGGCATGTGACCAAGTCATTGCATTCTGTCTAGAGAGGCGCTGACATACTAAATCATCAACATTAAGAGACGGGCCTCACATTCGACGCTTCACTGATTTATTGCATATATATTCAGCTGGTTGTGCATGTTTTGTTCCTATATGTTATCACCGAAACTTTGTCAGGAAATGTCTTCAACACTTTCACTCTCAATGACGACATAAAGCGCGTTTTCAAATAGTTTGGGTCCTGATCAGACGCCGCGAAACACGGCGTCTGATCAGGACCCAAACTGTTTGAAACTCGTTTCGAACTTTCCTCAGTCGTATTGCCTTTAATCTAACTTTGAAACGATATTGCAGACAACAAAATTGAAGCAGACGACAATGAAATGGTGTAAGGGTAAAAAGACCTCGACAAATTTGATAATGAAAGGGTTAATATCCGGACTTCTCTCTACTATGTTTCAGTAATATCGCCGAGCGGTTACGGAGACGGAGAAGCTCTGCGGAGATTCCACTTAACGTGTACCCCGGCGATCTGCTAGTACAGGAACACCACAAAAAGCTCATTAAGAGAAATACAATCTCTGACTTCTACGCCTCAAGAAACGGCGGCTCAACAGCAAACCTCAATGAAGGTAAGATATTCTGTATTTTTAAACCATTATCCTATTTTCTGTTTCTAGTTTTGAAGACGGGTCACCACTTAAAGCAGGTTAAAGTAAAGCAGAATGCGCCTTGAGTACCATTCTGCCTTACTTTCAGCATGTTTTAAACTACCATTTGCTAGGAGCCCTCTGATCTGGGTCTTTAGACTCTTTACTGTTTGTCGCAATGCAAAACATTGACAAAAACAACCTTAAAAGTCAGAAATGGGTTATACTAAAATGAAGACTAATTCCATGGAATCGTTCCAAACAGTTCTGGAACTGATAATCGAACATGCCCCAAGTAAAAACGGAATTGAACCCTTGCAAATATGGTAGTCTGGTTCCTTGCTTAGTATAACTTTGCTGTCGAAGCGTTGGCAAATTGTGCCGGGAACCATGATGATACGTCACAATTCTGCTCACACCACCTCCTTGAACAGAACTAATAGAACAGTTCTGGAATTGAATTCCTGACCATTCGATTTCGATTCCGTCAATCCCGTCAATTCCGGACTGATAATCGAACACGCCCAATATCTAATACAATTTACCGGTTCTGTGAAAGTCATTACTTAAGGTTTGTAACGTCAAGCGCGGAAAACAATGATATCCAATTTAGATCTACTTATCGGATTTGGCCTTATCAACAGTTATATTTTAAATATTTATATGTATCTGTATCATGTATGTAACGAGTCAAATTGCTTATATTTTGTATAAACTGAGTTTCTTTTTGATTTTTCGTCTGAACTTGTATTCTTTTCTAAATGTCTAGTCATATGAAATTTAAGATAAACATGCCATTATGAGCACCTACTGTCTATAGTGTATTTCAAATACTGCAAAGGAAAGGATCTCTGTAAGTAAAGCTTTCGATCCAATCCTTTTTCATTAAATCAATGTAATATGTTCAGGTACCATATCTGAAATAAAATATGTTTAAACCATCGCAAATGAACGTTCTTTTTCTTCGTTAATCTTGTGCTTTGATAATCACATATAGGTCATCAAGATTATATACAGTGGAGAAAACGTTATTCTTTCCCGCTTAAACGCAAACGAAACGCAAACGCATCACAATAAAACGAAGAAAAAGACAACATTTCGACAATTCTGAGTGGCAAACAATTTGGAGCCTGATCAGACGCCAGGTTACCCGGCGTCTGATCTGGCTCCAAACTGTTTGCATGGGCAATAATAGTTTTAGCGTAAACGCGTTTATTGGGAAGGAATAACATTTTCTCCACTGTAATATACGGAATTCTCTTGACACGAATAAAATGTATGGTCTTTATTTTCAGATTCTAAGAAACAACGGCAGCCATTTTCTTTACTGAAATTAGTAAGTACATTTCTAACAATTCAAAACTATATGTACTATTAAACCTGTGAAAACTCATTAACACCTCCTGCCCGAACTACGTATATATTTTCCTATCTTTAAGGTATTTTTCCTAAAGTGGTAACTGTACCTGTTTATATGTATATTGTGTCTGGCATCCGTATACACGCCCAAATATCCGAGTGTTTAGGCCACAATGGTGTTTCCAGTCATTATTCCCCACAGCGAATTTGGGTCATGTCTAGTCAAAAACTAGGTCGCTAGGTCAAATCAAAGAAAAATCTTGTTAACCTACTAGAGGCTACAAATCACATTGCATCTTCATAAAACTTGCCTAAAATATTTGCCTGATTTTCGTTAATTTTAATTTTCAGATCTTTACTTTGCTTTACTTCCAAAAATATTTTCATTACGCATTTTTGATGATCAAGATTTGAAGTGAAATGTTTCAATATTGATTTCAATGGTTATGTTTGAGATATCTTAAAACAATATGAACGCAGAATTGGATTTTAACAAGTCTTTTTCGTTTTCAGATGAAATCCAGAAGTAAAGAGTCTTTGACGCATCTTGGCGATGTGCTCCAGAAATTGAAACCGTCCGAATTTAAAGATAACCACCTAGCTGTATACAAGGTAATGCTGTTAGTCACATAAAGTGGAGAGGACGTTACTCTTTCCCGTTAAAACGCAAACAAAACGCAATAAAATGTAGAAAATGACAACGTTTTGACAATTTTGACTGTTCCTTTTAATCTGAATGGCAAACAGTTTGGAACCTGATCAGACGCCTGGTTACCCGGCTGATTGTTTAAGGGTGAGAAATTGATTAAACTTTAAGAAACTTCTGGTTTAAAGAGAATCCGGTATTCTGTTTTTAGATCGCCTGTACGTAGTACACGACGAGCTATTGCAATACCTCCGGTGTAGTCGTCGTCGTCGTCGTTGTCGTCGTCGGCGTCGTCGTGAACGGCGTAAAAAATTTTAAGAAAATGTTTTTAACTTCTATGTCCCTTCAGTAATTGCTTTCATAGTTGGTATGTGTGTGTATATGGACAAGACCTTCCCATGCACAGAAAATTGTTGACCCCTGTGACCTTGACCTTGAACTTAGGGCCTGCGTTTAGGTTTCGAAATCTGCGTTTAGGTTTCGAAAAATGCCTTTAACTTCTATGTCCCTTGAGGTATTGCTTTCTTAGTTGGTATGTATGTGTATATGGACAAGACCTTTACATGCAAAGAAAAATTTGGACCCCTGTGACCTTGACCTAAAACTTAGGGCCTGTGTTTAGGTTTCGAAATCTGTGTTTAGGTTTAGAAAAATGCCTTTAACTTCTATGTCTTTTGAGATATTGCTTTCATAGTTGGTATGTATGTGTATAGAGAGAGAAATTGTTTATTATAGTGACATGTGATATTTACATAACAAAATACAAATTATCAAAAGTAAACACATATGATTAATCACCCGGCCCCATGGGCCTATATGTCACCTTAATGATATAAATATACAAATTTTAGTAAAGTTTCAGAGTGTTAATTAATATGAAACATTGATCAGTTTTTATTATTCAATCTTGCAACCGTTTAAACGTTTGTTAAAAACTGACTCAAATAAATTGATTCAATCCAGCAACAGTTTAAACGTTTGTTATAAATTTACTCAAATAAAGGAATTCATTCTTGCAACAGTTTAAACGTTTGTTATAAATTGACTCAAATAAATTGATTCAATCTTGCAACAGTTTAAACGTTTGTTATAAATTGTCAAGTATATACACACATATATATATAAATTAGTAAGAACGCAGATAAAGTGCAGTAGGGAGGAGACTGACGCTCTTAGACCTTTAGGCCCTATTGTAGAGTGAATCTTGTCTTACTAAGTATGCCTGTAACAGAAACTTTGCTGTTTTACGAGTATACTCAGTAAGAAGAATTTTCAAATTATCCGTATTAGAGCTCTGTATGTATCGTTCATTTGTTATTACGTTGCCAAATATCTGCTTTCGTACTTCCTTATACTTTGGACAGCAACACAGAAAATGCAAATGTATATGGACAAGACTTTTCCATGTACAGAAAAATTTAGACCCCTGTGACCTTGACCTTGAACTTAGGGCCTGTGATCACGTTTCGAAATCTGTGTTTAGGTTTCTTAAAATGCCTTTAACTTTTATATCCTTTGAGGTATTGCTTCCATAGTTGGTATATGTGTGTATAGACAATACCTTTCCATGCTCAGAAAAATTTAGACCCCTGTGACCTTGACCTTGAACTTAGGGCCTGCGTTTAGGTTTCGAAATCTGCGTTTAGGTTTTGAAAAATGCTTTTAACTTCTATGTCCCTTGAGGTATTGCTTTCATAGTTGGTATGTGTGTGTATATGGACAAGACCTTTCCATGCACAGAAACATTTGGACCCCTGTTACCTTGACCTAAAACTTAGGGCCTGCGTTTAGGTTTCGAAACTGTGTTTAGGTTTAGAAAAATGCCTTTAACTTCTATGTCCCTTGAGGTATTACTTTCATAGTTGGTATGTATGTGTATATGGACAAGACCTATCCATGCACAGATAAATTTTGACCCTTGTGACATTGACCTTGAACTTAGGGCATGTGTTTAGGTTTTGAAAAATGCCTTTTACTTCTATGTCCCTTGAGGTATTGCTTTCATAGTTGGTTTAAGTGTGTATATGGACAAGACCTTTCCAGGCACAGCAAAATTTAGACCCCTGTGACATTGACCTTGAACTAAGGGCCCATGTTTAGCTTTCGAAATCTGTGTTTTAGTTTCTCAAAATTTTTATTACTCCTATTTCCATTGAAATATTCCTTTCATATTCAGTTTGCTTGTGTATATGGACAAGATCTTTCCTTGCATGCAAACTGTTTGAGCCCTCTGACCTTGACCTTGAACTTAGGACCTGCGTTTAAGTTTCAAAGTCTGCGTTTAGGTTTCTCAAAGTTTTTTTAACTCATATATCCATTGAGATATTTCTTTCATATTTTGCATGCATGTGTATATGGACAAGGCCTTTCCATGCATGCAAAAAAATTAGCCCAGTGTCCTTGACCTTGAACTAAGGTCGCGAAAGGTTTTAGGTTGCGAAATCTGCGTTTAGGTTTCAAAAATGCTTATAATTCCTATGTCCCTTGAGGTGTTATTTTCATATTTGATTTGCCAGTGTATATGGACAAGACCTTTTCATGCAGGCAAAAAGGTTGACCTCTTTGACCTTGAGTGTGCTTTTAAGTTACTAAAGGTGCCGGTGGCGAGCTTTGTTGTCTCTCTGACAACTCTTGTTACATTGTACGTTATTACAGCGGAGAAGTCGTTATTCAGTCCCGTTTAAATGCAAACGAAAATGCAAACGCATTGCAATGAAAATATTGACAATATCGTGGTGTATATTGAATATGTTTTATATCGTATAGTGACAAACAGTCTTGACCCTACTCAGACGTTTGATGACCCGGCTTCTGATCTTTTTCCAACTGTTTGCAATGGAAATACCTGATTTACCGCACACGGTTTTACTTGGAAGGAATAACACCTTTTCACTGAAATTCGAATAGGAAAAACGGCCTTCTTATTATTGACAGCGCAGATGCCAAATTAAATTTATTGTTCGCATTTATTCATTCCCTTTGGGAAACGCACTTTGCATATAAAACTATTGAAATAGTGTTTCCATAGCATATTTGACATCTGTCTGCTGTGAAGTCATACTAAGGAGAACACTTTATCTTACAATTGATCCACTCCAGGAAAAAGTTTAGCTAACTATAATCTAAATTTGAGAAATAAAAGCAGACGACGAAATATGTTTAAAATTGATGACGGCATGGCAGATAAGGGGTTAATGCAGGACAGCAGTACAGAAAGCTTTTTAGTTGTAAAATGTATTTAGACTGCACAGTCAACCTTGCATTAAACGACAACTAGTTGGAGTAGAAAATTATATCACTATGATAAGGTGGCGACTTAATGCAAGCTAAACTGTGCAAAAATCTGCTATATGTATCATCGGAGCTTTGAACTGCGTTGTTTTCCTTTGAAATAATAGACCGCATGATTGTAAGTACAGTCAAACTTCGATATCTCGAACACGTTTAACTCGAACTATCCAAAGTTCGATATATGAACTGCATTATTTCAGCCCGGTTAAGTCGAACATACCCATATTTCAAGGTTAGAGCGTTTTAACTTTAAAATACAGGTATGTTCGACAAAACCGACTTCGAGATATCAAAGTTTGACTGTACAACTTTAAGGCAATTCGAGGGATCGCTTAATACAAGATTTATTTTAAATGTAATTAAAATTCGTATTTAGTGGAGAAGACGTTATCCGTTTCTAAAAAACACGTTTACGCTAAAACTTTTATTTCCTGTGCAAACAATTTGGAGCCAGATCAGAAACTGGGTACCCGCCGTCTGATCAGTCTTCAAATTGTTTGTCATTCAGATTATAATAAATAGTCTGAATTCTCAACATGTCATTTTCTTTTTTTTGTTGCTATGCGTTTGTGTCAAACCCTTTACCTGATATCCTATTTCTAGTATTGAATATAGGTAACTACTTAAAGCAGGTTGAAAGTAAAGCAGAATGCGCCTTAAGGCGCATTCTGCTTTACTTTCAGCCTGCTTTAAGCTATCATGTGCTAGAATATAAAAATATTCTCTTTAATATATATTCATGACTGATTAACTTGGAACTATTTTCTTCAGCGGAGGGATAAATCATATTCGCTAAAAGGCGCTTCTATGGGGGAAAGGGTTAAATGGGAAAGAATAACAATCTTCTCGACTGTAATACAATTTCAACTTTACAATATCATGTAAACGAAATTGGTATGTCTGTCTTTTTCAGAATCTTCACTGGTCCGATTTGATCGCCAGCACCGACAAACAGTCATCCGTAAATGAAACATTAAACATATCTGAAGTAGAACGCAAGAGACGAGAGTCCGTCTGGGAGCTCTTCAAAAGTGAATTAGTCTTTCTTATCGATCATCTGATGGTGTTGAAGCACGTAAGTACATACAGTGGTCCCTCCCTATAACGGCCCTCCGAACAATAACTCACTTCTTACAACGACCCTCGCCGCTGTTCCTAAAACAAGACAATCATGTCAAATGCTTCTTTTCATGGCTGCAATGTCGTCTGCTTAAAATTGTCTTCTGCTGTTTTTCTCAAAGTTATACAACTGACTTTTTGACAGAATAAAACTTCATAACGAGTGACAAACATCTTGAATCCAGTTCAGACGGCGCGTTACGCGGCGTCTGATCTAGATTCTAGCTGTTTGCAAATGTAACCCAATTTCCCTCCCTATAACGACTACCTCTGAACAACGTTCACGTTTTTTGTCTCCCATTGGATGTCGTTTTAGAGAGGGAACGCTGTAGTTCCATGTTACATGCTTACAGTGGAGAAGACGTGCTTCTTTCCCAATAAACGCGTTTGTGCTAAAACGTATATTTCCATTGCAAACAATTTGGAGCCAGATCAGACACCGGAGAACCCGGCGTCTGATCAGGCTCCAAGTTGTTTGCCACTCAGAACAAAATAGTTTTTTTTTAGAATATATTCTTAAAAAGTTGTATTTTTCTACATTTTATTGCATTACATTTGCATTTAGTTTTGTTTCAAAGGGAAAGAATAAAGTCTTCTCCACTGAATTAGTCAGTCTGAAAGACCAATTATCAAATGACAGACTACAAAATGAGATTGATAAATCTTTAGAAAGCCTAACCATTGTCTGCTCTGTCGACTTCATACAGTTGAGACGTTAGTCTTTCTCGTTTGAACTCAAACGAAATGCAAAGGCAAATCAATGGAATATAGAAAAACGACAATTTATTTATAGCCAATTTATTGACAGTGTTGACAATTCTATTACATTTTAGCCGTGCCATGAAAAAACCTGCCTTATTACATTGCAAACAGTGAAGATCAAGGCCAGCCGCACGGCTGGCCTTGATCTACTCTGTCTGACACCCACAGTCATCCAAGGCATTGTACATGTATTTAGCGGTACTACATGTACATGTATATACGGGTTTTGGTAGTGTAGACTGAACTCAGATGCAGAGCCTAGGGTGACCGTGTTCTCACAAAGCTTTGATTCAAATTAGGCACAGTGTCTTATTTGGATACAAACTGTGTTAATAAACTGTGGTTTGAATGTGCAAGTCCGACAATGTACCTTAACCGTTTTTGTACCGAGCGACATGCAGTGGATAATAATAGAAACAAACACGTATTTTTTGTCTTAAAAACACCATAAAATCGAGTACTGTACATACATGTATACATGTACAGTGGAGAATCTGTTATTCTTTCCCGTTTAAACGCAAACGTACGCAAACGCAGAGCACTAAAACGTAGAAAAGAACAACTTTTGGACAATTCTGATAATTCTTATTTATCTTGGTAGCAAACAATTTGGAGCCTGATCAGACGCCGGGTTACCCGGCGTCTGATCTGGCTCCAAACTGTTTGCACTGCAAATACTAGTTTTAGCGTAAACGCGTTTATTGGGAAAGAATAACAGATTCTCCACTGTAACTTGACGGGATAATTAAGTACTGCTTTGTTTTTGCGTACTTGCGTATTCCATATCCAGTAGCAACAAACGCCTGTTTTAAGGTCGCACTTTTTAAACTACCTTTGACATTTGAAAAAGAAAACATTGCACGTTTTAGACCATAATTCGGATTTAGAATACAAACTTGGTTTTAAAGTGCTATAATATTTCTTATAACACAACCTACGGTGCGAGCGTTGAATAACACTCATTGAATATCTTCGTATATAACTAGTGGTTAAACTATGCAAATGAGGATGTCATACTATAATGTGTATTCCTACGCGCTGCCAAAATGTGTAAACAAATATGACGTCAAGCGACATTTCTGTCAGAGATCGAGTGACTAAAGATGGAAAGCGACATGGAAGGTTTGCTCCATTAACTTATTCTGAATAAAACGGAATAAACCTGGGAATTACTTTTTCATGTTTGTTCATTTGGGCGGTCCATTCACACGTCAACCGTTGACGTATATAGTGAAGCTAGCAATCTAAAATAAGTATGGAGATGGTAAAAACAGCATTGCCAGCTTATGTTATAAATAGAATCTTACATGAGTGTTCATAATTTATTGGATATATAAAACTCGTCTTTTAGAAAACGATAAAAACTCGGCAAGCCTCATTTTTATCTTTTCCTAAAAGACTCGTTTTATAAATCCAATAAATTATGAACACTCATGTAAGATCTTTACGTTAAACGAAATGACGTCTCGTCAAAAAACGTGACATTACGCTGTTCTTCAAAACTTGACCATGTGTGACAATCAACAACAACATAAATCAAGGCTTAACCTGCAGATCATTGCAATGTCGATAGCAACAGATAAGTGTAGAGACTACCGTACATTTTTATCTCATTCATCCTGTGATCGATTAATAGACGGTCCATCTGAAGTTTTCGGATATTTCTGTTTTATTTTTGTCTAGTATAAGATATATATGATTTTAACCTACCGTGCAAATGATTGAATATAGTTCCAGATAAGGATTTCTTAAACAGTTTTTAGTAAGTTTTAGTAATAGCTTATCTGGAATTGCTGAAGAACGAGAAAACGTTTCCCGTTTAAGTGAGACTAAACGCAAGTTACAGCTCTGTTACAACAGTTTAAGATTTAAACTACAGTACTGAACCTTATTAAATTAAATTGATAATCGCAAGCGAATTGCCATCGAATTGCCATCGAATCGGGCGCTTCAAAAAACAAATCCTACGTTTGAATATTTTTACGCGAATTTTCCGAAGCGGTTGTGACACAAATTGAATCGAAAACATTAACGAAGGCATATTTGCGAACATTTGTGAGAAACACCATTCAAGAAAACTTACCCGAGGGTAAATTTAGTATTTTGAATCGCAAGCGAATTGCCATCGAATTGCAAGCAAAGTGCCATCGAATTGCAAGCAAATTGCAAAAATTGTTAATTTAATAAGGATCAGTACTGTATTCTGAGTGTTACACAGTTCGGAGCCTCAGACGCTAAGTAGAACTGTTTGCTCTGGTAATAAGTCATTAAACTCAAACGCGTTTATTGCGAAATAATTAGGTTGTGCCAACTGTACACGGGCTGTTAAAAGCTTCAACTATTTTTACATTCATTGTACATGTATTTTAGAAGCAAACGTTAATTTAGCATGGTGGCAGTTAAAGATCTTAACACAATATATAAGAATAGCGAAGGTGTAAAATGGTTTAAAAACAATATTCTTAACCGGTTAAACGTATACGAAACTCAAACGCGTTGAAATTGTTACATATACATGTACATGTACTACCTTTTGAAAATACTGACTCAATTCATTTTATTATGAGCGTGAAACACGAGCTTACCCGGCTTTTGACCTGGGTCCATACTGTTTGCTATTGAAATAATAGTTTTAGCGTAAACGCGTTTATTGGAAAAGAATAACGTCTTCTCCACTGTATCTGGTAGACCAATATCCATTTGCCTGACCTTGTCTATGTGCCGATGTGTCTCGACAATTGAGAAAAGCTAATGGAACGTTCGCCCCTTGAACAATGGAAACACTTGAAATAAAATGCAGTTTATATTGTCTGCACCGACCATTCATTTAAGTTCTAAACACGGGCTATTTGTAAATGCGGTCTGAAAGAAAGGTACATGTACCAGTCTCCGTTGAGAGTGTTTTGCATTATCCATTCCAGCACTTAACACATCATTTGTGTTAAAGCGTATGGATCCATTGTTTTGTAGTAAATGGACGCTTTACAAAAAAATTGACAGTTTATTTTGAATATGATACACAAAGAGATTCATTATTAATAACTTTGAAATATATACGTATGTTCTGCTACAAAGGTCGATGAAATATTAAGAACTGTGAATTCCTATTTTATCTATTAAATGTCCTTCGATATTTCGAACTCACTTAAGTCAAATATGTCCTTATTTCATAGTTAAATCGTGGCTGAGCTTACTTACTTACAGAAAATGTACTATCGGGTTTATTTGTTGATCAGGCCACAATGTTTAATATTGAAATAAGTATGTTCTACTCTTGCGACGTAGTAAAAACGAAATTCAACTATACATGTAGCAATGCCAGAAAATTCGAATTAAGCGAGTTCGAGATATCGGATGTAGACTATAGCTTACTATACCGTTAGCACACGACAAGTTTCATCTGGATCCTTTTGTAACAGATATCAAAATTTCACCCATAACGTTTAACAATCTTACCTCAGATTAGAATGTATTTCCATGTATAAATTTTAAAACGTATTTGCTAATGTGAATATTATGTGATAGACATATGTGTATGTTATATATGTGATAGATTTAAGTGTATGTTATATGATTGCAGTGTAAGTTATATGATTGGGTTATATTTTCAGTGTTTCCTGGAGCCTCTGAAGAAAGTGCAGGTGGAGGGGTTCCTGATGTACGCCGAGCCGTCGGAGATATTCAGCAATCTGGACGAGCTTTGCTACGTAATTATTATGATATTATTATTATTATTATTATTACAGGGAAGAAAACGGTATTCTTTCCCAATAAACGCGTTTATGCTAAAACGTTTATTTCCATAGCAAAAAGTGTGGAGCCAGATTAGACGCTGGGTAACCCGGCGTCTGTTCAGGCTAAAAAAATGTTTGCCACTCAGATTAAAATGAAAAGTCAGAATTTCGAAAGGTTGATTTTTGCTCCATTTTATTGCATTGCGTTTGCGTTTCGTTTGCATTTTAACGGGAAAGAGTAACGTCTTCTCCACTGTATGATGTAGCACTACTAATCAAACTTCGGCATTTCAAACTCGTCATCATCCTCATTTTCTAAGTGTCAGACGTTTGCGTTTAAACGGGAAAGAATAACAGATTCTCCACTGTATCTTCGAAATATCAAACTCGAATATATAATATATGACTAAGCAACGTTTTAAGTTTTAAGTAATAATGAAATAGCAAAAATCATCTATCACACACTTTACAGAAATTTAGAATAAATTTGCCCTGCATTATGCATGCTTTAAAGTATCTATATTCTTCATAATTCATTTCTCGCTTACACATTATTCAGTTGAGATAAAGTCATTATTTCCGAATAAGCGCGTGTTTGCTAAAATTAGGCTCTGATTTACTTCTGTTATCTTATAGAACATATATCTATTCAATATTTGTTTACTCAAAATACAAAACCTTTCAAAATGAAAGAATATACAGACGAAAACCTTATAAGTAGGCGTTAGAGTTATTACATTGTACCAATAGTATTGACTTACATGTGACTCTTTCACTGCCAAATTTTATTATCTGCTTCAACATACAGTGGTATCCTTTTCCTATTTAAACGCAAAAGAAAATGCAAACGCACTGCACTAAAATGTCGGTTATTTTATTTTAGTCTGAGTGGCAAACAGTTTGAAGCCTGGTCAGACGCCGAGTTACCCGACGTCTGGTCAGGCCCCAAACTGTTTGCAATGGAAATCATGAATAGTTTTAGTGTGAACGCGTTTATTGAAAAGAATAACGTCTTCTCCATTGTTACAGCAGAAAACCATTTACGAGCTACAGTGGAGAATCTGTTATTCTTTCCCAATAAACGCGTTTACGCTAAAACTATTATTTGCAGTGCAAACAGTTTGGAGCCAGATCAGACGCCGGGTAACCCGGCGTCTGATCAGGCTCCAAACTGTTTGCCACCAAGATAAACAAGAATTATCAGAATTGTCCAAAAGTTGTTCTTTTCTACGTTATAGTGCTTTGCGTTTGCGTACGTTTGCGTTTAAACGGGAAATAATAACAGATTCTCCACTGTACAGCAGAAAACCATTTACGACCTATCGGCATGCATTGTCTGACATAAAAAAGTGCCGTTACAGAACTAACGCGTCAGATATGTTGGTTTATCAGCGTATATCAGTGATCTTTCATTTCAATCAGCTAAATTAACCATGAGATCAGTGCAGTAAAAACGCTTATCTTGCAAAGAGCGACAAAACCCTATGTTTCAAACAGTTTAGATTCTGATCAGACGCCGAGCAACTCGGCGTCTGATCAGGATCCAAACTGTTTGGCACGAGATTTGCATGTTTTATGATTAAAACGTGCCTAGACGTAACCTGAGATTATTTTGCAGACGATCTATTTGAAGCAGATGACAGTATGGCACTTTCAATG
Organism: Gari tellinella; assembly: GCA_922989275.2. Taxonomy (NCBI): domain Eukaryota; kingdom Metazoa; phylum Mollusca; class Bivalvia; order Cardiida; family Psammobiidae; genus Gari; species Gari tellinella. The sequence goes on along the minus strand of OV277858.1, from coordinate 68,979,731 downwards.
TATTGAACTGTTACGATTCATTAGGACAGGAAATTGATCAGCCTTGTAGACCAGTTCTAGCGTACTTTATGCAGTGACAGATCTACTATCGAAACACTCAACACACTTGTGGATCTACTTGAATTAAGCCAGGAACACATTTACAGTTTAAACACTTAAAACTGTTGCAGCTATACCTTTAACCCTTTCCCTTATAGAAGCGACTTTTAGCACATTCATTTTATTCATCCGCTGAAGAAAATAGTTCCAAAATATACCGTAATGAATATGTGTCACATTTGATACTTTCCTTATTCTAGCAGTTAATAGCTTCAAGCAGGCTGAAAGTAAAGCAGAATGCGCCTTAGGGCGCATTCTGCTTTACTTTCAACCTGCTTTAAGTAGTCACATATCTTCAATACTAGAAACAATGCTATCAGGTAAAGGGTTAAAGACTAAATTCTGTTACTGTAGATTCAGTAAAGTATTCACGTTTTAAGCACATAATACAGAGACAGACACATTTATATATGTATCTACCATTTAAACACTCAACTCGTTCGCTGCCAAATTAATCGTGATATGTTTACCCTTTCACCGTTTCATTCTCACCTGGTTCACGTTTGTACATAAAATGATTTAGGTGCATGTCAGTGTCAAACAGTGTAGATCAATGCCAGTCGCCACATCAAAGACGCGACGGCTGGCGTTCTTGATATACAATGTGTGCAATGCAGTAAGGCAGGATTTCTAATGACACTGCTCAATTGCATATCTACTATTTTAAACCCTTCGTGTATATCCAGTTGCATATCACTATTTAACATTTAGAACAATGGCAGTAAAATCATTTCAACACTTAGTTTAGTTAAGTTTAGTTTCTTTATTTCCTCCGATACTGAAGATAAAAAAACATACAATCAAACAACATATGTACATTTCAATTAGAAATAAATATATAGATGCAAAATATTAATGTTAATGAATAGTGTAATGAGATAATAACCGCATATTGACACGTCAAACACATACAATATCAATTTAAGTTCTGAAATTAACATTTAATACGATGTCAGTGAAATAATTTAAAAACCTTAGTGTATATACAATTGCATACAATGTATCACTATTTGAAATTAAGTACAATGACAGTAAAATCATTTAAACCCTTAGTGTTTATACAAATTCATATCACTATTTGAAATTTAGTACAATGGCAGTAAAATAATTGAAACCTTTAGTGTACATGTATATACAATGGCATATCACTATTTAACATTGTGTACAATGGCAGTGAAATCATTTAAACACTAAGTGTATATACAATTACATATCACTATTTAACATTTAGTACAATGGCAGTGAAATCATTTAAACATTAAGTGTATATACAATTACATATCACTATTTAACATTTAGTACAATGGCAGTGAAATCATTTAAACACTAAGTGTATATGCAATTGCATATCACTATTAAATATTTAGTACAATAGCAGTGAAATCATTTTAACACTAAGAGTCTATGCAATTGCATATCACTATTGAAGATTAAGTAAAGTGGAAGTGAAATCATTTAAAAACTTGTTACAGTCACAGCTCTACCAGTTAGTAAATATTAATAAATACAGTTTAAGTATACTTACGTACATACAGTGGTAAATACGCTATTCCTACCCATTTACGCGTTTATCTATGCGTAAGAAACGCATAGTGAACGGTTAACGAACGCTTAATGAACGCTTAACGAACGGTTAAGGCCTAACGATTTGAACGCGTTTAAACGCGCTAATAAACGATTATACCCGAGATGTTGCGATTGGGGCGTCCGTTTTCCGTTTCACGCGGAGATTTCGGATCTTATTATCGATGATTGCCGTTTTCGAAAAATCCGAATGAAAGGGTTTATCAAAAACAAGAATCGATTTGTCACTGGAGCATTTTCGCGATAAAACTCATATTGTAATGCGATTTTTGAAAACATTTTCTGTAAATGAAACGCCTCTTATAAGGATCTAAACAGGTTTCGCTTATAGAATTTATATAAATATAGACAGTTTGGATCTGGGTCATAATGCTGAGTGACTCGGCGTTTCATCGAGATTTCTGTTTGATATGTATTAAATTAGAATAATTCCTTCCATGTTGATTTCTATTCAAACGGTTTGAATCCAGATCAAACGCCTGGTTGTATAGATCGGCATAGCATCAGGATCCAAACTGACAGCTTTGAATAAACCCGATTACTTTTCATAATAGTTAACACTATCGATTTAGATGTAGATGGGACGCCGAGTAGTTCGGTTCTTATGTTTTACAGCTAAGAATGGAGCATACGTTTTTAATTTCATTTTTACAGTTTGGATCTAGATGAGATGCCGAGTTGAGTCTCATCCATTTTCGAGCTATACAGATATTTTTTACTTTGATGAGACAGTATATTAACTGACACATACTCGCATATAAGATTTGGTTTATTTAGTTGATATTCCATTCAACCCCAATTAGGATACTTACTTTGATAAGCCGCAGTTTTATTACCCCCCCCCCCCCCCCCCCCTATCCGGCTTGTGACGCAACACTGTTAGCGGCGTGTCCTGTGATGTAACATGCATGCCACACGTGCTATTTGGAATTCCGCATGTTCATAGTAATAGTAATAAACACAATTTACAGAATCCTTTTTAAACCGTATCATTTATATGGGAAAATAAATGTATATTCATAAAACTCTCACAGGATAACCTTTCTTCTTAAAAGAAAATGATTCAATGAAATTATGTTAGATTATATTTACTCCACTGTAACGATATTTGCTAAATTCTTAAGTAGGATAAGACCGGCCCGCAAGTCATACATGGATTACCTCCCTTTCTCCATGATTACTCCCCTTTCATCCGGGCTCTTCTAAACGCGTTAAGAAACGCGTAAAGAAACGGATAGTAAACGCGTTAAACGGAACGGATAGTGAACGGTTAACGAACGCTCAACGAACGCTTAACGAACGCATAAGAAACGCGTAAAGTGGGTAGGAATAGCGTATTTACCACTGTATGTGCATTGAATATATTACCTTTTAACCTAAAGTTACATTTAAATACAATACGGTGGTCTATCTATTTTCATAAAGCCCACATACGGTAGAATATCTACTATTAAAATGGTGATATAATTACAGTGCTATTTCTCAAACTCTGATTGCAGTGGCATACAGTGGAGAATCTGTTATTCTTTCCCGTTTAAACGCAAACGTACGCAAACGCAAAGCGCTAAAACGTAGAAAAGTACAACTTTTTGACAATTCTAACAATTCATGTTTATCTTGGTGGCAAACAGTTTGGAGCCTGATCAGACGCCGGGTTACCCGGCGTCTGATCTGGCTCCAAACTGTTTGCAGTGAAAATAATAGTTTTAGCGTAAACGCGTTTATTGGGAAAGAATAACAGATGATCCACTGTATCTAATTTAAAGCCATCACTCCATCACAATGCCTTTTAACGCCTCGAACTATTTCTACACTAAGAAAAGTAACCCCACCTAGAAAGTCCTGAAAGGCCTGAACATTTAAACACAGGAGGAATGTTCCAGTATCAGGAACCACACTTTTCCCAAATACAAATGTAACTAGTTTACTCGGTTAAGGTTGGTTTCCGATTAAAATGGTCGTCTGCTGTTATAGTTAAAACTCATTCACCCCTGAAACTTTCAATTGGACTTTTTAGTTTCCTATTAAGTCTAGTCCATTTATATTTGACTATTCTGTCATGTTTTCTGCCATATTATTGCAAAATGACAAACAAGTTTGAATGCGAGGAGCCTGAACTAGACTGAAGAAATTGTATTAAAAGGATAAACGCATATACAGTAAAACCTCGCTATTACGATCACTAAAACGAAGGCTAAATGATTGTATAATAGAGAGGGGACAGCTTAAAGCAAGGTGAAAGTGAAACAGAAAGCTCCTATAGGAGCTTTCTGTTTCACTGTCACCTTGATTTAAGCAGTCACCTACCATAAACACCATAATGATAACATAATATAGTGGTCGTAATAGAGAGGTTTTACTGTATTGGGAAATTATAACGTCGTACAAAAGTATGCTTATTCTGTGAATACATGTACATGTATATGATAACGCTTTACATTATTGTAAACTATTTTTCAGGTTAGCTACACATTCTGCAAGGACTTCATCTCCATGTTAGTGAAGGATATGAGTGACAAAGAGTTCGGACGAACATTCGTACTAATCAAAGCATTTCAAAGAGTAAGTGATGCGTGCCCATAAACAGCTGAGACAATGTTTTCCTCTTGAAACATCAAGTGGACTAATGAGTATAGTCCATTTTTGACTAATTTTAGTTTAAGGTTATTTTGTCAATGTATTGCGACATTGAAAACTGCAAACCCTGATCAGAGTGTTTTGTTTAAACCGTCTGATTATTCACTGTTTGCATTGGATAAAGACTGAACAAATCATATTTTGCCAGTACTCAATAGATTAGACATGCATATATAGGATATTGCATGAGGGTTCATAATTTATTGGATTTATTAAACGAGTCATTTAGAAACAATAAAAACGAGGCTATGTTTATGAACACTCATGTTATATTCTTTTTATAATATATCCTAGAGAAGTTGTTTCCATGACTTTTTGGCACTTATTTATTTCAGCCTTTGAAGTCAAGTGAATTCTAGGTGCGAAATAAATATACAGGAAAAAAATTAACTCCGTTCAGTGGCAAAATATTTCTGTTACATTGTATTACGTGTATCAATAATCTGATATTGATTGATTAAACCACAACATATCAATGGAATCTACAAAAAGGAATAATGGCGTTGGTTATTGAACGCATTTTAATGACGTCATAAGTACACGACTTCGTGGCATACCTCATTTATCTATCTGTCTATACATGTAGTTATATATATATATATATATAAAACCCGAGTTTTATTCACTGATCACGCCGTATGTTATGTTATAAAAAAGTTTAATTGATACTGTTTTCAAAAGAGAAAGCGTTTTATCTATAAGATACTGATTGTTATTGTTTTCAGTTTTCTGCACATTCCAAGGACGGAAGTGTTTACCATACATACTGTCTCAACTACACTAACGCCCTAACATACCTTGAAAAACTGAGGAAAAACGACGATTTCTGTGAATTTGAAAAGGTGAGAACAATTTCCAAATAATGTACATGTACATGTATGTAGTTAAACATCTGTATTACGACCATTAGATCATACCAATTATTTCGTGTTCAAGGCAGGTAACTGTTTAAAGCAACTATTGTCTGGAAATGGAGGACTTAATCAAAGATGTATGAAATACAGTGGAGAAAACGTTATTCTTTCCCAATAAACGCGTTTACGCTTAAACTATTATTTTCACTGCAAACAGTTTGGAGCCAGATCAGACGCCGGGTAACCCGGCGTCTGATCAGGCTCCAAACTGTTTGCCACCAAGATAAAGATGAATTATCAGAATTGTCTAAAAGTTGTTCTTTTCTACGTTTTAGCGCTTTGCGTTTGCGTACGTTTGCGTTTAAACGGGAAATAATAACAGATTCTCCACTGTACAAATTATCTCGTGTTCAAGGCAGGTAACTGTTTAAAGCAACTATTGTCTGGAAATAGAGGAATTAATCAAAGATGTATGAAATATGTATGGAGTAACAGGTTACACTGGGAAGAATATAATACATGTATTTCTCCACCGTTCATTTTTAGTGAGATACAATAGCGTTAAATCTTCACCAATCCTGTTAGAATACAGCGGCTTACACCATATTATGTTCTGTTTAACCCTTTACCTTATAGAAGCGCCTTTTAGCTCATTCCGTTTAATCCTCCGCGGAAGAAAATAATTCCAATATTTATAGTCATGAATATGTATCAGAAGAAATATTTTCTTAAATCTAGCAGGTGGTTAATTAAAGCAGGCTGAAAGTAAAGCAGAATGCGCCTTAGGGCGCATTCTGCTTTACTTTCAACCTGCTTTAAGTAGTCACTTATTTTCAAAACTAGAAACAGGTTATGGGGTAAAGGGTTAACACAAGCGAAACCCAAACGTAATGCAATAAAATGGAGAAAAGAAGCTTATTTAAACATAATTTTTGACTATGATTGACAAGCAGTTTGCAGCCAGATCAGAGCCGGGTTACCTGGCGTATGATCAGGCTCCAAACTGTTTGCAATGGAAAACATTGTTTAGCAAAAACGTGTTTATTGGGAAAGAGTAACCTATTCTCTACTGTTATTCTGTTAGATTATTTTCCCAGTTATTGGTACAGTGATGCTCGATTGTAAATTTCCTGCAACTGTTTTTGTTTTAAATTAAGATTTAAAAGTCTTACTGAGCTGTAAGTCTTCAGCATTGTAATAGGCTTCGTTCAAGTAATTTTCTCAATTTGAAAATGATACAATGTACCAGATGTTGCACATGCAAACAATAAGTTATAAAACCATCCTAAGTGAAGGCAGTTACAGTGGAGAAAACGTAATTCTTTCCAAATAAACGCATTTAAGCTAAAACTATTAGTTTCATTGCAAATAGTTTGGAGCCAGATTACCCGGCGTCTGATCAGGCTCCAAACTGTTTGCCACTCATATTAAAATGACTAGTCAGAATTGTAGAAAAGATGTCTTTTTCTACGTTTTATTGCGACGCGTTTGCGTTTCGTTTGCGTTTAAACAAAAATAAAATAGCGTCTTCTCCACTGTAGAGTTGCATACAGTCAATGTTGGTACAGTGGAGAATCTGTTATTCTTTCCCAATAAACGCGTTTACGCTAAAACTATTATTTGCAGTGCAAACAGTTTGGAGCCAGATCAGACGCCGGGTAACCCGGCGTCTGATCAGGCTCCAAACTGTTTGCCACCAAGATAAACAAGAATTATCAGAATTGTCCAAAAGTTGTTCTTTTCTACGTTTTAGTGGTTTGCGTTTGCGTACTTTTGCGTTTAACGGGAAAGAATAACAGATTATCCACTGTATATTGAACTCTCTTAAAACGTACAAAGATGTATCTGTATTTCAAAGTACAAACGTGGTAAAGCTACGTTTGAATTTTGAAATACGGGCATGTTCGACCTAAGAATCGGCGCTGTTTAACCTATTTTGTGTCGCAACGCCGTAAAACCCAACTCATCCATCGACCTATGCGATGTCAACACAATGCATATAAACTGTATAAATACAAGTAATTTCGACTTAAGTGGGTTCGAGATACAGATGTACGACTGTATCTCATTTTCTTACACAAGCGCATAAAACGGTATTTTTTCTCTTTTAAACGCAATCGAAACGTAAATGTAGGAAAGTAAAATTGAGGAAAATGACGAGTACAGTGTTCCCTCTCTACAACGACACTCATTGGGAGACACATATTGTGTGTGTTGTTCGGAGGGAGTCGTAATATGGAGGGAACATTAAGACTTTGCAAACAGCTTGAATCCAGATCAGACGCCGCGTAACGCGGCGTCCGATCTGGATGCAAGCTGTTTGTCACTCGTCATTATATTTCTCCTGTAAAAATGTCCACTTATACAGTGGAGAAAACGTTATTCTTTCCCAATAAACGCGTTTACGCTAAAACTATTATTTTCACTGCAAACAGTTTGGAGCCAGATCAGACGCCGGGTAACCCGGCGTCTGATCAGGCTCCAAACTGTTTGCCACCAAGATAAAGATGAATTATCAGAATTGTCAAAAAGTTGTACTTTTCTACGTTTTAGTGTTTTGCGTTTGCGTACGTTTGCGTTTAAACGGGAAAGAATAACAGATTCTCCACTGTATGTAACCTTTGAGAAAAAAGCAGGTTGGGCATACTTTCTTTTTTAGGGAACAGCGGCAAGCGTCGTTGTGAGGAGGGAATCGTTGTTGGGAGGGCCGTTGTAGGGAGGGAGCACTGTAGTTGAAATAAAATGACGACTCAATTTAATCAGAGTGGCTAACATTTCGAGTCTGATCATACACCGGGTACAGTGGAGAAAACGTTATTCTTTCCCAATAAACGCGTTTACGCTAAAACTATTATTTTCACTGCAAACCGTTTGGAGCCAGATCAGACGCCGGGTAACCCGGCGTCTGATCAGGCTCCAAACTGTTTGCCACCAATATAAAGATGAATTATCCGAATTCTCAAAAGTTGTACTTTTCTACGTTTTAGTGTTTTGCGTTTGCGTACGTTTGCGTTTAAACGGGAAAGAATAACAGATTCTCCACTGTAACCCGGCGAGTGATCTGATTCCGAACTGTTTGTAGCTCAGATAAAAATAGATCATTTTTTATTCCTCAAAATATTGGCACAGTCTCCATTTTATTGCACTGCGTTTGCGTTTGATTTGCGTTTAAAGGGGAAAGAACTAAGTGCTTCCTCTCTACAACAACAACCAATGGGAGACAAAGACTATGTGTGTTGTTCGGAGGGATTCGTTATAGAGAGGGAAATTGGCTCACATTTGCAAACAGCTTGAATCCAGAGCAGACGCCGCGTTAAGCGGTTCTGATCTGGATTCAAGCTGTTTGTCACTTGTAATTATGTTTCTTTGTGTCATACATGTAATGTCCAATATACATGTACATTTATAACTTAAAAAACACAACAACAAACAACACATTTAAGCAGTCGATTTAGCGGCAGTGAAAGCGTTAGATATAAATGTCTCATTTGGGGAACGGCAGCAAGTGTTGTTGTTATGAGGGAATCGTTATGCATAGGGCCGTAGTGGGGGAGGGAACACTGTAAACTATATTATCAATTTGCTTGTTGACAGTGGTGTGAGCAGGATCAACGATGTAACCGACTACAGCTAGCCGACCTGTTGATTGGGCCGATGCAGCATTGTACAAAACTGCCTCTACTTCTCTACAACATTAAGAAGTATACGGAAGATCCCTTGGATAAACGACAGATAACAGAATCCATAGAAAAGGTTGAGGCATCTTTACGTAAGTTTTGAATACAACCAGGGTGCATGGTTATGAAACTCTTACTTATTATTATTATTTTTATTATACCAGATTTATATAGCGCTCTTTTCACACATGAGTTGTGCGTTCAACTATAACGAGAGAAAAGACAAATGCTACATTAACCCTTAGCCTGCCAGTCACGACTAGCTCCATATGCAAACAGCTTGGATCCGGATCAGACGCCGAGTAACTCGGCGTCTCATCCGGATCCAAGCTGTTTGACACTCGGACAACATTTTCAGCAATTTTAAGCAACTTTGAAGCACTTTGAAACTTGAAGCAGACGAGAAATATAGCAGACGACAATTTATTTGGCGGGCTAAGGGTTAAGATCTTAAATAAATATGATACCTTATGGATTTACATTGAAACAAATTCGAACAAGGGACATTCTTTAAATATAATTACCAAGATTATAAATACTGTGATTCTTTTTGAGCTCGCAACAACTGGTTTTTTTTTTAAAAACCCGATTGTGTACGGAGTTTATATTGTTTGTTGAATTATGCAGAATGATATAGACCAATTTTATTGACCTGGCAGGGCAGATATTTGATGTGGACCTTTATATTTCAACTTTGAGAGCGGCAGCACGCTCTTTTATTGTCGGAATTTACCGTTGTCGTCTGTCGGTTGTTTGTTTCTCAACATTACATACTAGTGGACATTATGACAGAAGGAATATAATGAAGAATGACAAACAGCTTGACTCCAAATCAGACGCCGCGTTACGCGGCGTCTGATCTGGAGTCAAGCTGTTTGCAAATGTAAACTAAGTTTTAAGCTTCTCTCCTTATATCAATCCCCACCAAAGAACACACGCAATCATTGTCTCCCGTTACATGTATGTGTTTCTTCATGTGATAGTATCGGAAAATAACAATTCCATACGGAAATATAACCTATCACCCCTAAAAGCAAATGTTAATTAGCTTATCATTGCCAAAGGTATGCTCTGCCCTGTCAGGTAAAATAAATCGGCCTATACGCGTGTGACACAGAACTTGAAATATCATAGCAGGTAGGTCTGTTCTTAAGAATGCAAAACATTCTACCTTCTACATGTAGCAGCGTACCTAGAATTAGCACGCTGCTCAAACTAAGAAAACTTTGTAACATTGGAGTGACGGGCATAACAGTGGTTTCCTTGTACCATTCCCAATACACCCACACATTAATTTGACGTTGACATTGACATTCTCAACTGTAGGAATAACCGTTGGATGTTTTTTTTTAACAAGTACAGTGGAGAAGACATTATTATTTCCCTTTAAACGCATACGGAACGCAAAAGCATACAGTGGAGAATGTGTTATTCTTTCCCAATAAACGCGTTTACGCTAAAACTATTATTTGCAGTGCAAACAGTTTGGAGCCTGATCAGACGCCGGGTAACCCGGCGTCTGATCAGGCTCCAAACTGTTTGCCACCAAGATAAACAAGAATTATCAGAATTGTCCAAAAGTTGTTCTATTCTACGTTTTAGTGCTTTGCGTTTGCGTACGTTTGCGTTTAAACGGGACAGAATAACAGATTCTCCACTGTAATAAAAATATTTCGAAAATGACAAGTTGTTGATTATTCTGACTATTTATTTTAATCTGAGTGGCAAACAGTTTGGAGTCTGGTCCGACGCCGGGTTACCCGGCGTCTGATCTGGCTTCAAAATGTTTTCACTGGAAATAATAATTTTAGTGTAAACGTGTTTATCACTTAAAACTGGCTCTGGCAGTATAATAAAGCCCTTCAATAAATGATAGTGCACTATCAATATTTGGGCCCCGGCCCTACCTGTTCGTCCACAAGCGCTGCATGATGCTGAACGCCAAAAGACGCCATTTGCCATGACGCTACGATAAACAACGTTCAGTTTGGGCGGAAAATACATATGGCGGAGAGATTACTAACAACGGATTCAGTTAACTCAATAGGGTTTTAAATATTTATGTGATAAATAGAATCTAGCATTCGTGCTCATTATTTATCAATTTTAATAAACTCGTTGACTAAATTAAATATAACGCTCGCCAATGCTCGCGTCATATTATTTTAATCAACTCGTTAATTAAAAATGATCATTAATGAGTACTCATGCATGATACTCTATTTATTGTAAACAAATAACCTCTTCTCCACAGTACGACACATGTTTCGGACAGTGTAAATTGTCCGGTTTAAAGAAAATTCCGGTTTTTAGAATTCCGGATTTCGCAGAGTACACTGTACTCAGAGAAACTTTAATTGCTTACATAAAGTACACCAACTGAGTGCAATTTGGTTGTGTATGACTTGTTTATATTGCCCGTATATGTCAACAAGATATAGCACTTAGACAAAGATGTCGTGCGCAGTAAAAACAACGAACTTAATGTATGCCCTGTAACACGAGATTGGCCCGTTATTGCTTTCTACACAATAAGTTTAAGTGCAAGTTATACTAATAACTATTCTATGGTAATCGTTACCAAATCATAACAATAACACATTGGGCAAAATACCGGTAGTCACTTCAATAGCTTCTCTCTCAAATAACCATGACAGCTTAATAAAGGACTAAGGTAATGTTCATGCAGAAAGCTACAATAGGAACTTTCTGCTTTACACGTTTCCTTCATTAAGCAAATACCCAAAGGTCTTATATAGGGTATACTATGCACCACCCTAAACGTTTGATCATGGGTTCCAAAATGTGCAGAAGGGTCTATTTAATCAGAATCGTGAATGTACTCAAGAATAAAATCTTTAAGGCTATGTGTATCCTAAATGAGCTTTCTGTTTTATACTGTTACTTAGCAGTCAGTTGTCGTAAACACCTAAAACTTTAACATTATGTGGTCGTAATATAGAGGTTTTACTGTATATCTTAATGACATACCAAGGTTTGGATGTGTTTTATTAACATAATGGCTTAGTACTGATACGATATTTTATGTACAACATAACATGAAAGACGGTATTATATAAGAGGACTATGTCATCAAATTCCCCGCAAAGACAAATTATACAAGGCATTTACATTTTTTACATGTATACCATTAAGCTGATTGGCACACGAGAAAGGGTTGATTCATGTCTTCCCACCCCATAAAAAAACGTGATTCTAACCTGTCAATCGCTGGAGGTATCCGTAAATCGATCAGATGTTTCGCTCCTTAACCCCTTCAACCCTAAATTTATCTTGTAGGTATTTATAATACCTTTTGGAATCTTCTAGTACAGGTATTTTAAACCAGTATACTGTTACAGTGGAGAATCTGTTATTCTTTCCCGTTTAAACGCAAACGTACGCAAACGCAAAACACTAAAACGTAGAAAAGAACAACTTTTGGAAAAATCTGATAAGTCATGTTTATCTTGGTGGCAAACAGTTTGGAGCCTGATCAGACGCCGGGTTACCCGGCGTCTGATCTGGCTCCAAACTGTTTGCACTGCAAATAATAGTTTTAGCGTAAACGCGTTTATTGGGAAAGAATAACACATTCTCCACTGTACATCTCTGGTATGACAACAAAAACAATGAACATATACAACAGTGCAGACCCTGATCAAAGGGCTCCTTCAGGAGCCCTCTGATCAGGGTCTACACTCATTGCATATGAAATCAGTAATCCCTACAAAGGACTGTAGGGTTGAAATGGCTAAATATTTAAAAAGCGTATTTATATGGAGTAATGGGTTAATAAATGTTGTTTCTTTTGCAGATCAATTAGAAGATAAGATGAAGTGGTTGAAAAACTTTGAGCGGGTCCAAGAAATCCAACGCCACCTGGTGTGGCCCTCTGTCACAGATCTCGACTCCAGGGCGTTCATACCCGAGGTACGCATGCACTATTTTCTTTTCAAATAAACATTTTTATGCTAAAACATTTTCGTTCCATTGCCAACAGTTTAGAGTCAGGCCCAGCGCTATAACAAAGCGTTTGAGTTGAGTCTGAGTTCGTTCCCAAACATTTTGATTGGTCAGATGCTTGAGTTTGACTTCAGACTCAACCTAAACGCTTTATAAGCACGGACCCTGGTCAGACTCCGGATAACCTGGCTTCTGACAAGGCTAAAATCTGTTTGTTATACTCAGGTAGAAACAGAGCATCACACTTTACAAAAAAAATGTCATTTCCTTCATTTTATTACATTGCGTTTCGTTCTGTTGTATTTTCAATGGCGAGACAATACAAACACACGTACCGTAAAACCTACTTGAGTTTTTCTGCATTATTGTTTACCTGAATTAACCCCTTCACTACCATAACGTCAAACAATCTACAGTGGAGAATCTGTTATTCTTTCCCAATAAACGCGTTTACGCTAAAACTATTATTTGCAGTGCAAACAGTTTGGAGCCTGATCAGACGCCGGGTAACCCGGCGTCTGATCAGGCTCCAAACTGTTTGCCACCAAGATAAACAAGAATTATCAGAATTGTCCAAAAGTTGTTCTATTCTACGTTTTAGTGTTTTGCGTTTGCGTACGTTTGCGTTTAAACGGGAAAGAATAACAGATTCTCCACTGTAAATAATTATCGTTTGCCTTCATTTCTCAAAATCAAGTTGTAGATGTTTTTACTTGAATGACATTTCCTCGGTCATTTTAAAGACCCCCTGCCCTGATTGAAATCAATAGGCGTTTATGACGGGGTAACATGTTCATTGTAAGCAGATTTCGTATCCTTTTAGATCTGGGACCCGTTTCATAAAGCTTCGTACGACAAATGTTGTCGTAAGTCAGATTATAAAAGTCTCAGTTGTTATTGATTTCTCCATCTAATCCTGTCTAGTGACATCTTTTTGGAATCGTCTTAAAAAGACGATTCCAAAGAGATGTCACAAGACAGGATAAGATAGAGAAATAAGAAGTTAAATGTATTTTAAAGTTTTGTCTTAAGATCGTTTTTGTCGTACGAAGTTTTATGAAACGAGCCCCAGAACACTGCATTACAGTAGAGGTCTTTATATTATACGGACTTTAATCAACATTTGACGCTTAATTTAAACTGTGTCGGTTTTAAATCTTGATTTTCACACATTTTCTGGAAATATCAAGAGTGTCACAGTTCACATGAGAACTAACACATTAGGATAATTCAGATTTTTCCGAAATAAAAAATGGGAGTTTACGATGCATGTTGTTACAGTAGAGAAAACGTTATTCTTTCCCAATAAACGCGTTTACGCTAAAACTATTATTTTCACTGCAAACAGTTTGGAGCCAGATAAGACGCCGGGTAACCCGGCGTCTGATCAGGCTCCAAACTGTTTGCCACCAATATAAACATGAATTATCAGAATGGTCCAAAAGTTGTACTTTTCTACGTTTTAGTGGTTTGCGTTTGCGTACGTTTGCGTTTAAACGGGAAATAATAACAGATTCTCCACTGTACAGTGGAGAAGGCGTTATTCGTTTCCGTTTAAACGAAACTAAACTCAAAAAAATATGGGGATAGTGCCAATATTTTGAAATGTCTGAATCTGTTTGTTTTTATCTAAGCGGGAAACAGTTTGTAGTCAAATGAGACGTCGGTTTATCCGGCGTCTGATCTTGCTCCAAACTGTTTTCAATAGAAAAAATGTTTTATAATAAACGTGTTTATCGGGAGAACATATCGTCTTCTCCACTTCATCGCCCTGCTACTTGTCTCATGTGTCAAAATTGACTTGTGGAGAAAACGTTTTTCTTTCCCAATAAACGCGTTTACGCTAAAAATATTATTTCCCATGCAAACAGTTTGGAGCTAGATCAGACGCCGGGTAACTCAGCGTCTGTTCAGGCTCCAAACGGTTGCTGTCCAAGTTAAAATCAACATTCAGAATTGTCAAAAATTTGTAATTTCCTTCATTTTATTGCAGTGTGTTTGTGTTTCGTTTGCGTTTTTAAAAACGAGAAAGAATAACGTTTTCTCCACTGTAAATACATGTAGTTGTTTTTATGTAAAATGAAAGGTGTTATTCTATCCGAATACACGTGTTTGTGCATGCTAAAACAGTTACATGTATAGTGGAGAAGACGTTATTCATTCCCGTTTAAACGAATTGAAACGAAAACGAAGTTCAATACAAATTGCCTTTGTGTCAAGTTCGTTAAACCATTTCACTCTCAATGACGCCATAAAGCGCGTTTACACACAGTTCGGGTCCTGATCAGACGCTGCGTAACGCGGCGTCTGATCAGGACCCAAACTGTTTGACACTATTATTAATATTCATTAAGGTATACAACCTTAAATCTAATTTTGAAACGTGTCTTGCAGACAACAATACTGAAGCAGACGACAATGATACGGTGTAGGAGTAAAACTCTCCCGAATAATTTGATCATGAAAGGGTTAAAACGGGAAGGACTGACGTCTTTTTCACTGTTTATCATTGCTTCGTCTATTTCCAGTACCTGAAGCCGAAACTGATGCGACAGCCGTGTGAACGACTTCTAGCCTGTCCTAGACGACAATTGGTTCATGAAGGGGCCGTAACTCTTACAGGTATGTTAACCAATCCACTTACGATTACTGTGTCCGTTTCATAAAACATGTTATGCTTTTGAGAAGATTGGAATTTTCCCGTTTTTAAACAACTTAAATCGCAAACAAATACAATGGAGTTTTTCTAGGAAAAGGATACTTAGAAATATGACGATGTTTTGTAATATACTCAAACGCAATGAAAACGCACCAGCCGTTAAATGTATGTTAATTTGACGTAAATCAGAAACTAAACCTAGTTGGCAAATATATTCAAACTTTACGAGTGGTGCGTTTTCATTGCATTTGAGTATATAAGACAGGTGACCTAGCAGCCATTGGTCGGAGTTTATGACTTAGTAAATATCTTTAAAGACATGTGTAAGGTATGCCCCTGTATACAATTAGTTTAGTTTTGTTTAACATATTTTATTGCCGTTATATATTTGTTAAACCATTGAGCACACGAGCAATATCCCATTTTAACAAAATACAAATAGAAGAGAAAAAAGGGTTGGGCTATAAGTTCTGCCAACATTAGCTCCTACATGTACAGTGGAGAATCTGTTATTCTTTCCCAATAATCGCGTTTACGCTAAAACTATAATTTGCAGTGCAAACAGTTTGGAGCCAGATCAGACGCCGGGTAACCCGGCGTCTGATCAGGCTCCAAACTGTTTGCCACCAAGATAAAGATGAATTTTTAAAATTGTCCAAAAGTTGTACTTTTCTACGTTTTAGTGTTTTGCGTTTGCGTACGTTTGCGTTTAAACGGGAAAGAATAACAGATTCTCCACTGTATAAGACAGGTGACCTAGCAGCCATTGGTCGGAGTTTATGACTTAGTAAATATCTTTAAAGCCATGTGTAAGGTATGCCCCTGTATATAATTAGTTTAGTTTTGTTTAACATATTTTATTGCCGTTATATATTTGTTAAACCATTGAGCACACGAGCAATATCCCATTTTAACAAAATACAAATAGAAGAGAAAAAAGGGTTGGGCTATAAGTTCTGCCAACATTAGCTCCTACAGTGGAGAATCTGTTATTCTTTCCCAATAAACGCGTTTACGCTAAAACTATTATTTGCAGTGCAAACAGTTTGGAGCCAGATCAGACGCCGGGTAACCCGGCGTCTGATCAGGCTTCAAACTGTTTGCCACCAAGATAAACAAGAATTATCAGAATTGTCCAAAGGTTGTTCTTTTCTACGTTTTAGTGCTTTGCGTTTGCGTACGTTTGCGTATAAACGGGAAAGAATAACAGATTCTCCACTGTACATGTAGCACACACGTTTGAAGGGTCGATTGTTGTTCATTTGTATTCACCTTCGCCCCATTCAATTCCATTGACAAATTTGACGTTTGGTTGTATAGACGCAATTATTCGAGAGGGCGGGACTTATGGATATCTTCGTAGAGGAGGCGGGTCTTATAGATCTGCTGTCCGCGAATAATTTTGTTGCGTTGCTTCAGCATTTGCGGTTATGGCTTTTCCTTTCAGGGTACACATTATTCGTGTTAACAATCTCTAATATGGATTAAACACACATGCATACTAATAATATGTTCATTTAATATTAGAAACTACAGCAAATATAACGTCAATATAAGAAATGAAATAAACGACAGAAAATGGTCGGCAAATTTCGTGGAATTTGCCGATCATTGTCTGTCGTTTATTTCGCTTAAACGCCGAAAAAAAGTCAGTTTATTTCTTAAGTATGCTGTACGTGTCATATTTAGCATATTTTATACATGAACAATGTATGTGTCATTGTACCATGCTTACTGTGAGTTTCCAAAACAAACGGACCTACAAATGTAATTTATCTCTATGATAAGACAAATCAACCTCTATCACATTCACTGATCAAGAAACCGCTCTCAATAGTCCCTGTCATTGCATACCAACGAACAAAATGTACTTTAGATTGCGTTCATAATGATTGTAAATACATTAGTTTAAGCAATAACGCGTTTATTAGGAAAGAATAATGTACAGTTATACCCCTTTATTACGATCGCTAAAATAAGGCTATTGATAGTATGGAAAACAGTTGTTACATGTAGCTTAAAGCAATGTAAAAGTATAGCAGAACGCTCATGAGCTTTCTGTCTTAGTTTAACATTGCTTTAATCCATGTCCCCATAAATACATATGTTTACGCCTTTAATTGATTCCATCACTAGAAAAATAGATCTAATATGTACCATCATGAATATGTATTATAAAACATTTTTTCTAAATTCTAGCAGATGATTGCTTAAAGCAGGCTGAAAGTAAAGCAGAATGCGCCTTAAGGCGCATTCTGCTTTACTTTCAACCTGCTTTAAGTGGTCATATGTCTTCTAAAATAGAAATAGTCTATGGGGTAATGGTTTAAGCAGCCACATGTCTTAGGCACTAAATAATTGACATAATTTAGTGGTCATTATAGAAAGGTTTCGCTTTATTTCCGTATGTGTGACATGCATGCTGATTATTTGTCCTTATCTTCAGAATCAACTAAATCCTCAGACGCCTTTCTGTTCCTGTTTGACGACATTCTGCTCATTACAAAGATGAAAAAGCCAAATCGTAAGGTAGGCAATAGTGTGCAATAAAACCTCCGAAAACCGGAACCTTGAAAATATTAAGCCTGAAAACAGGAACACTGAAAACCGGAATCATTAAAGCCGGAAGACTCTGAAAACCAAGCACATTTAACAATTCCAAACAACTTGACTTTGAACACCGAACATTACGAAGACAAATACACAAATCATATGACAGATAACTACTAGTGCATCATACTAGTTATGCAGACAACTCCAAAAGGACTAAATGGGTTAATCCATTTCTTACCTCGTCAGTTGCTACAGCGCTCCGTCTCTACAACGGCATCCAATGGGAGACAAATATTGTGTGCGGTGTTCGGAGGGAGTCGTTATAGGGAGGGAAATTGACTACATTTGCAAACAGCTTAAATCCACATCAGACGCCGCGTTACGCGGCGTCTGATCTGGATTCAAGCTGTTTGTCTCTAGTCATTATTTTTTTCTGTCAAAATGTCCATAATGTAACTTTAGAAAAAACAACAGACGACAATGTTCAGCAGACGACATTGCTGCAGTAAAAGCGTTAGACAAAATTCTCTTGTTTAGGGAACTGCGATAAACGTCGTTGTGAGGAGGGAATCGTTGTTGGGAGGATCGTTGAAGTGAGAGAACACTGTATATTTCTGTTTTTATTATTCCAGAAACAAGTTTCTGCAGATCCCAGTCAGTCAACGGCCGGACAGATTGACAACCAAACATTTATCGTTCATCGCCAACCAATCGCACTTGACCGCCTTGGAATACATGACGTCAGTCCGCAAGAGGCGGCAGGTGCGTGTGTCAATTACAATTTAAATATAAACAACGAATGTCACTGCCAGTTACATGTATTAGTGTTTCCTATGACGTGTCCGTGTTATTTTTAGATTGGAACATTCTAAACTTTTAAAAGGGATGAGTACCGTACTCGATGCTTTCCGTTCAGCCAGCTAGAAATATGGATAGCTGTATTAATTTGCGTAATGTACAGTAGAGAATTATTATTATTATTATTATACCAGATTTATATAGCGCTCTTTTCACACAGGGAGTGTGCGTTCAAAAGCGCTTTACATGAAATAACACATGTGTACCTATAAATCGAGAAAAGACAAAATAACTACAATTAGATCTGAAATAAAACATGAATATACGCAAACGCAATGCACTAAACTCAACTGTGGAAAATTACTTTTATAAACTTATAACTATCTTTTTAATCTGAGTGGCAAAACAGTAAACTGTTTGCAAAGGACATTATAGTTTTAGCGTAAATACGTTTATTTGAAAAGAATAACATACATGTATCAGTAAAGTTAGTTCACCGTCTCGTGCTGCACGAGGATCATGCTTTATACATGTATCAAGTAGGAAAGTGTACGAATATGTATCTGATGGTACCTTGCTTACCTTATTCTGTTCTAAACATAACCGAGCAAGTCAGAAAAATTTAATTTCTTAAAATTTTAGGTTTGTATATACTCGAATATGTTTACTTTGGGTATTTTACCCATTGAGCCCTAGTTACAGTGGAGAATCTGTTATTCTTTCCCAATAAACGCGTTTACGCTAAAACTATTATTTGCAGTGCAAACAGTTTGGAGCCAGATCAGACGCCGGGTAACCCGGCGTCTGATCAGGCTCCAAACTGTTTGCCACCAAGATAAACATGGAATATCAGAATTGTCCAAAAATTGTTCGTTTCTACGTTTTAGTGCTTTGCGTTTGCGTACGTTTGCGTTTAAGCGGGAAAGAATAACAGATTCTCCACTGTACGAGTATGCTCTTCATTTACAAACTGTACCTATGAAGAGTAAAATTGTCATTATACAAACGATGCAGACCCATATCAGAGGGCTTTAAAGAACACTGATCAATGAGCAGGGTCTACACTGTCTGTTTGTAACAAATTGTACATATTATGACAAATTTTGTAACAAATTGTAAAAACAACCATAAATAGTAAAAAAAAAGACTTTATTGGAAATTACTGGAATTGTCCATTTGAAGTTTTAGGGTGAATGAATAAGTATATTCGTTTTCTTTAAATAGCAATGAGGATTAATCCATATTACTTTGTTTTTCAGCCAACGGTGTGAAATTTGCCTTTGTTATAGTCCAAATAAGCCGCTTTCAGCAAATCATCGATGTCTTCATGCTACAAGCGGCTTCTGAATTGCTCAAGGTAAGTACAGTGGAGAATACTTTATTCTTTTCCGTTTAAACGCAAACAAAATGCAAGCGCACAACACTATAATGTACAAAATAACTTTCTGACATTTTTCTCCATCTGACGTCTGATCTGGCTTCAAACTGTTTGTAAAGGAAATAATAGTTTTAGCGTAAACGCGTTTATTGGGAAAGAGTACCGTTTACTCCACTTTAAACATTTAACAGAGTTAATTTTAATTAGTACATCATGTAAATAATATTCAGTTTAGAAGACGTTACTCTTTCCCGTTTAAATGCAAACGAAACGCAAACCCTTAAAACTGAAAAGTAGAAAATAAAAATGTCTTGATATTGATGATGATTATTAATATCTATATGACTTGCAAACAGTCTGGAGCATGATCGGAAACGGGGTTACATGTACCCACCAGACTGTTTGCGTTATATACAGTGGAGAATCTGTTATTCTTTCCCAATAAACGCGTTTACGCTAAAACTATTATTTTCACTGCAAACAGTTTGGAGCCAGATCAGACGCCGGGTAACCCGGCGTCTAATCAGGCTCCAAACTGTTTGCCACCAAGATAAAGATGAATTATTAGAATTGTCCAAAAGTTGTACTTTTCTACGTTTTAGTGCTTTGCGTTTGCGTACGTTTGCGTTTAAACGGGAAAGAATAACAGATTCTCCACTGTATGCTATTGATAATACACGGTGATCTTTTCCGCTTATACGCTAAACGCAAAACGGCGCTATTTATCAATTCTGTCCAAGAAGAGGGCATTGAGTGCATTTGACACCATTTCCGTCACGAACAATGATCTGAAACAATACAAGACATTACAATATGACGAATAACAAAATACAGACTATATTTACTCACATACTGGTAAAACATGTACAGTGTTCCCCCTGTACAACGACACCCAAGTGGAGACACACATCGTGTGTGTTACAGTGGAGAATCTGTTATTCTTTCCCGTTTAAACGCAAACGTACGCAAACGCAAAGCACTAAAACGTAGAAAAGAACAACTTTTGGACAATTCTGATAATTCTTGTTTATCTTGGTGGCAAACCGTTTGGAGCCTGATCAGACGCCGGGTTACCCGGCGTCTGATCTGGCTCCAAACTGTTTGCACTGCAAATAATAGTTTTAGCGTAAACGCGTTTATTGGGAAAGAATAACAGATTCTCCACTGTACCACTCATAGTTATACATGTATTTATTCTATCAAAATGCCCACTCATATGTTACTTTGAAAAAACAGCAGACGTCAATGTCAAGCAGACGATATTGCAGCAGTAAAAGTGTTAGACATTATTGTCCTGTTTAGGGAACTGCGTCAAGGGCCGTTGTAAGGAGGGAGTCGTTGTTGGGATGGCTGTTGTAGGGATGGAGCACTGTTATATATTAGTACATAGGAGAAGGCCTTTTTTACCCGTTTAAACGAAATTAAACCCCGTTTAAACGAAATTAAACCAAACGGATTGCAATACAATGAAAACAACGACAATTTTCTGACATCTCTGACCAATTATTTTAATTCAAGTGGCAAACAGTTTGAAGCCTGATCAGACGCCTGCTCTGGCTCCAAACTGTTTGCAATGGAAATAATAGTTTTAACGTAAACGCCTTTTATCCGACCGCAAGATCGACTTTATATACATGTAGAACAATCAATCTGATTTGAATAAAACTGATTAAGAAAGTCAACAGGTTTGGTACATTTGTAAGAACGGCAAGTTCAGTATACAGTACTGAACCTTATTTAATTAACAATTTTTTCGATTCGCTTGCAATTCGATGGCAATTCGCTTGCGATTCAAAGTAGTAACTTTACCCTTGGATAATTTTTCTTGAATGGTGTATCTCACAAATGTTGGCAAATATGCATTCGTTCATTTTTTCGATTCCATTTTTGTCACAACCGCTTCGGAAAATTCGCGTAAAAATATTCAAAAGTAGGATTTGTTTTTTGAAGCGCCCGATTCGATAGCAATTCGATGGCAATTCGCTTGCGATTATCAATTTAATTTAATAAGGTTCAGTACTGTACATGTAACAGGCAAAGGGTTAAGCCTTTCAATCCTTCAGACATCAGCCTCAATACCCAAGTATTGATTTTGGCTTTAAAATTCTATTATTGACTGTTCAAAGCTGTTGATATATTTGCTTAGAAATATGTCGTCAGCTTTTATTTCTAAATCTACAATCTGAGAGTGCCAATAGCTTGGATCTTGTTAAGAACTTGAGTTTCATTTAAGAAATGAACTGATTTTTTTCGGCGTTCAAGCGAAATGAACGACAGAAAAGTTCGGCAAATACCATGAATCGCGCTAGCGATTCATGGTAAATTTGCCGATAATTTTCTGTCGTTCATTTCGCTTGAACGCCGAAAAAAATCAGTTCATTTCTTATATTTACAATATATTTACAATATATTTGCTGTAATTTCTAACATTAAAAAACAGTTTGTCAGTACGCATGTATGTTTAATCCATATTAGAGGTCGATAACACGAATAATGTGTACAGTGGAGAATCTGTTATTCTTTCCCGTTTATGCTTACGCATGCGGAAACGAAACGCAAACGAAACGCAAACGAAACGATAAACGATAAACGCGTTTTGCGTTTATAAGTGAGTTTTGCGTTTATAAACGCGTTTATAAGCGGATTTTTGCGTTTCATTCGGCATACCTTTGTTTTTATCGAGACCGATCAATTATACGAATTAAAATAAATCCGAAAGGTATTTAAATAATTATACTAGGTTTATAGTACCCTTCTTATGCCTACATGTACATGTATGCCTAGATAAAACTGTGAGTGTATACAGTATGACAGAGTGTATAGATTGCCAGAGGCCTTGGGCGGACAATGCCTGCTGTGTACACGTCCGGCTTTACTATCTCCCATATATGGTCATGCTGATGCAGTCACCAATAATTGACATTTTAGTCATGCTTAGTAACTCGGCGTCTGAACTGGGCGGAATAATTTATGTAGACCAGGACCTGAGTAACTCGGCGTATGATATTGATCCAAGCATTGGTTCATATCAAATGATTAGTAAGTCGGCGTCTGATCTGGCTCCAATCAATGATACTGTTTGAAAATCTTCCCGTCTGAAAATTGCGTCACGTATGCAGTTTGTCAAGATCAAATAAATACTGTTCTTCATCTACGCAAACGCATTTTTCAATATCGCTCAATTTTTATGTGACCTTTGAAAACATTTTTCTATGTACATGTAGATGAGACGCCGATAAGTTCGCCATCTAATCACGGAGCAGTCTATGATTTCTCCATGATCTAATCAAGATCTAAACTGATGTACGTTATAGAACGAATTAATATTTTGATTAAAAACCCAGACAGTTTTGTTCTCCATCATAATGCTGAGTGACTCGGCGTTCCAACGAGATCTTAACTGTTAAATTTTATTAGATTAATTAAAATCATATTGATTTCTATTCAAACGGTTTGAATCTATTTCAATTACTTTGGGGGAGTTAGGGGTAAAATAAGTAAAATGTTAAATCGGCAATACATCAGGATCCAAACTGACAGCTTTGATAAAGTCAAATTAGATCTACTTTATATGATAGATTTACACTAGTGTGGCCATTTCTTGTGAAAGTAACCTGACCATAAAAATGACAATTTTGGTGGCGGACTATAAATTGTAAAATTGCCCCCAACAGACTCGCACCCCTAATTAGGATTATGTTTACTTTGATAAGCCGAAGTTTTATTACCCCATATCCGGTTGATGACGCAACGAGATGTCGGGTAGTTACACCACAGAATTATATTATACAAGAATTCCGTGGTTACACGATGGGCAATTATTATATTGCTGTTTTTGACCATGTACAGTTATACTTTACAGATAGATAAAATCCTTCATATTTACAGCTCATCTAAATGTTATGTGACTTAATGATTCTTTTGAATATGTTGACTCGACACTGGAATAACGTCTGAACTTATCAGGTATGCGTTTAGATGATTTTATGATAATTTTAGATTAGTTTTGTTATAACCTATCATTATATAAACTCCAAAAAGAATGGACCTAACAGGGTCTACACTGTTTCAATTCCATGTATAGAATTTAGTACAAATGTGTGAGTGTAACAACATATTTGTAAAAAATCAGAATGTGCAAAATTTGATCATAATAACTCGGCATCTGATCTGGATCCAAACATTGATGCGAATCAGATGCCCAGTAATTTAACAACTGATCTTAATCCAAGCAATTAACAAATATTTCGGTTGGAACAAAACGCACCACCATATTTTTAAACGAAACACAGATCGTCTAATTTAACGATCGAATGAGATAAAACTCTTTAAAAAACACAATTCGCACAACTTGTGTATATATTAAGCACTTTTAAAGTGCAAAAATGAGAAAATATCTTTCTTAACGTTGTTTAAACGCCCAAAATGCAATGTAAAACCATATTATGACTATTAACTTATAAGTGCGTTTAAACGCACTTACAAACGCGTTTGTAAGTTAATAGATAAAACGCGTTTCAAACGCCTTTCAAACGCGTTTAAAACGCATTAAGTGGGAAAGAATAACAGTTTCTCCACTGTACCCTATAAGGAACAGCCATGACCGATTTACTGAATCTGTGTACATTCGAAAGCAGAAAAAATAAGTTCCATTGTCAACAACTTGACAGTTTGGCGCGAAAAATGCCGATTTATGACGTCATTAGAAGTGACGTAATTTTAAAGTAGGATAAATATATCGGGGTTTTATTGTCATAAAGAAACGCAGATATAGGCCGCTGTTTATAAGGTAGATTCTTGTGTCAATTTTCTTGCAATTTATCTCATTTATAAAGAAGAATATTAGTCGGGAATCATGGTTTCCACTAGTATGAAGGCATAGATCGGTTGAGAACAAATTTTGCAAAAATCCGCCAAATGTTTGCTGCCCCAAGTTCCAAAGATTAATTCGCGAATGAAAACTGCATATGCCCCGCCTCCCCTTCGAAACTTTTTCACAAGTCCCGCCCTCTCGAAAATTGGTGTTTATATGAAATGAACACACTTTTTGTCAATGGAATTGAATGGGGCGATTGTAAATATTGTTGTCTACATAACGAATTTGGTAGAGTGTAAAGGATAATGCGTCTGTTCCTCTGTCCTTCCGGCCAAGCTCAGGGGTTCATAAGAATCAAACTCCGATCAAATTCAATCAGTATTTTATTCAGTATGGCGATGTTGATTAATCTACAAATAACAAAACAATAATAAGGAAATGGCAATGATACTCGGTACTTGCATAACAAAGTAGTTGTACACAGATATGTTGTAAACTTGATAAACAAACATGTATGTTAGGTGTCAGCTTAACAAAATACACCGACTGATAACATTACAATTTATTACTGCTGTGCAAGAGTTACATTATCCTAATATAAACATATGAAAAGCTGATAGTATGAGCAATATAAAAACAACATAACAACGTGTATTTACCTGGATAAATATCCAATTTATTCAGAAATAAACAAATGCCTATATAATGGCTGCCATTTAACTTTACCGAATACAGATGACCCGTAATCGACATATTGTAATGTCTTGTATTGTTTTTGATCATTGCTAAAAAAATGTTTGAGAAATAAAAACAGACGACAAATGTTTAGAATCGGTGACGTTATGCCAGTGAATATGTTAAATGGATGTGTTCTTATTTCATCGTTTCCAGCATTGTTTGGCCGCTCATGTTTGGTTACATTATACATGTACTCGATCCTTTATTTACAGACAACATGGCTGTCTCAAATTCGCGATGCCAAGGGACGCTACTGCAATTTAAACCGATCACGTGCTGACTCCATGAAAGAAAACGAGGAGCCGGAGTCGAACAACAACAACAATAACACCACCACAACTACCAGCAACTGCGTGGAGGGAAGAACTAGGAATCCCTCTGGCGGCAAGAAAATCCAGCATGGGAAGTCACTCTCAGTGGACGCTATATTTTTATGAGAGGTTCATATAAAATGTTGAAGCGACAATCTTAAATAAAACAGCATTACAGATTGAGAAAGACAAAGTGAAAGGCCGGGTGCAGACATGTCGTGCATACATTTCCAGAACAGAGAGGGGGTTTATTTTGAATTCCATATTTAACCTTTTCACTCTCAATGACGTCCTAAAGCGCAATTGCAAACAGTTTTGATCTTGATCAGACGCCGCATTATGCGGCGTCTGATCATGATCAAAACTGGTCGCCACTTGTTTTGAAATTACGTCAGTTATACTGCATTGGATCTAACTTTGAAACGATATTGCAGACAACAGTATTGAAGCAGAGGAGAATATGACGGTGAATGGGGTAAAAACCTCACGATAAAGTTGATCATGAACGGGTTAAAGTAAAACAGTAAGGAAAACGTATTCTTTCCCGTTTAAACGCAAACGCAATGCAATAAAATGTAGAAAATGGCAGGCTCGTCAAATGTTAAAATATATCAAAAACAAAGTGGAGAACATTTTTTAGCCTATTCAGACGCCGGTAACTCGGAGTAAGATCAGGTTCCAAACAGTTTTCGATGCAAACAATTTGGAACCTGACCAGACGCCGGGTTGACCTGCGTCTGATCTGGCTCCAAACTGTTTGCAAAGGAAATAATAATTTTCGCGTAAACGCGTATATTGGGAAAGAACAACGTTTTCTCCACTGTAATAACATGTATAAATTCACAACTGTTTGATAACTTTGAATGTTTATTTTAATCTGAATGGAAAACAGTTTTGAACCTGATCAGACGTTTTGTCCCAAACTGTTTTCAATTGAAATAATAGATTTGACGTTAACGGTTTTTATTGAGAAAGAATAACATCTTCACAGCTGTGTCATCAGATTTGTCAATTAGTTTAGACCCAGATGAGACGGAACTTCCGTGGTCGAGTGGTTTTGGTCTCTGTGATTGATACTTACTTAGCTTTTCCCCGCAGTGGGTTTGGGTCCCGCACTGGGCACTTTAGCTTTTTTACGTGAGGAAGCCTTCAAGCTTACTTGTGGACGGTCAGTGGTTCTGCCCAGTTGCCAGTTTGTGCCTGAAACAGTATACATGTACATGTATAAAGGGCATTTTGGGGTATTCCTCGACCCGTACCTAGCTGGACGTTGAATTTGCACTAGTTATAACAAATTTACCTGCAGCGTGCAGATGGTTAATATGAAATGCTTTGATTACGAGTTTCAAACAGTTTGTCCCCAGATCAAATAAAAGCTATAGATGAGGGAGTCATATAGTGAGTGTCCTGTCCGACCGTACGTACGAAGTTGACCAGTATCTTCTAGTATCAAAAATGCTCACAAGACTGCATGGATATAATTGAGAAAACGTTATTCTTTCCCAATTAATCTAATATTTCCAATGCAAACAGTTTGGAACCAGATCAGACACCGGGTAACCCGGTGTCTGATCAGGATCCAAACTATTTGTCACTCAGATAACATGAATAGTCAAAATTGTCGAAATGTTGTCTTTTTCTACGTTTTATTGAGATGCGTTTGCGTTTCGTTTACGTTTAAACAGGAAAGAATAACGTATTCTCCACTATACCAGCTATATCACCAAAGCTTGATTTGACTTTGACCTAGTTTGGACTTAGAAAATGACTTGGAAAATATTCAGAATATATATAAGCAAGTGTGCTTCCGGGTGCATGAGCTTTAATCAGTCACCCGTCTTCTTCACACATCACACTAGGATTAGTACGACCAATTTCGTTTAAACTAAATGGGGGATTTCGGGTTATGTTTTTCTTTCAAACATAGTTTACATTATCTTTGCTTAAGTTTAAGGACTCCTAATGAGATCGGGCCAATGTTGGTCAATATCGGTATTCTTCGGAAAGTGATCGGCCTTTCTCGTCAACTGTCGGCCCGTTCCGAACATGGTTCGGAACAGATCGTCAGTTAACGAGAATGGTCGAACACTGTACATATAATACCAATTTTGGCCCGATCTCAGTAGGGAACCTCTAACCTTAGGTCTGCTTCACACCAGCCACGCTTTGGCCGACAAACTTTCTGCGACCACCCTTAAGGGGATTGTTTCAAGGTTGTGTACGGCTTCAGTACAAACTCGCAATGTCGCATTACATGTTCATGTTTACCCGGTGCTTTAATATCTAAACATTCATTTGCTTAAAGACATCTTGTTACAGGATGTGACGTTATAAAAAATTGTTTTCCTCTGTCTAATGAACGTAAACACAAACTGAAAACAACAAAATGTAGAAAAAAATATCATACGTGTTTTTAGTTTGTCTGTTTCGAATAAACAAAACGAGCTATTGTCGTCACTCCGGCGTATGCGTTGTCGGAAATATTAACGTTAACCACAACTTTGGAACTACATGGGATACAGACCATATATTTTAATGTGTACTCATCTCAAGAAGCTCTTGAGCACAGTTTAAATCGGGTCAAGTCCGGCAAAGGTCAAGGTCATTTAGAGATATAATAGGGTGAATGTAATATTGGCCATTACTTTGCAACTGATTGTGATAGAGACTTTATATTTGGCATGTGTTCTCTACTGAAGAGGGCCTTGAACTTGGGTTATGTTCGACTAAGGTCAAAGTCATTTATAGGTCAAATAGGGTGATTTTAACATTGGCCATAACTCTTAAAAAACAAGTGATAGAAACTTCATAAGAAATAGTTTCTATATTCTAGCAGATGGTGCATATGTAGCTCAACACAGGCTTAAAGTGAAGCAGAATGTGACTAAAGCTGCATTTTGCTTTACTTTCAACCTGCTTTAAGTGGTCGGTTAGTAGCATAAATGTACGGTGTCCTATTAGTGTCACCATAAATATCGCCCTGTTGAAAATGTTTCTTTGCATGTTGAAAGTGAGAGTTTGTTTGAAAGGGGTGCGAATAAGACATCGTACAGTGGAGAAAACGTTATTCTTTCCCAATAAACGCGTTTACGCTAAAACTATTATTTTCACTGCAAACAGTTTGTAGCCAGATCAGACGCCGGGTAACCCGGTGTCTGATCAGGCTCCAAACTGTTTGTCACCAAGATAAAGATGAATAATCCGAATTGTCAAAAAGTTGTACTTTTCTACGTTTTAGTGTTTTGCGTTTGCGTACGTTTTCGTTTAAACGGGAAAGAATAACAGATTCTCCACTGTATAAAGGGTTACGAAGGATTATCTATTCATGAGTTATAACCACATTCCCCAAGAATCTTAGGTTGATTAGTTCAAGTAGAACACATATTTTGGACAGAGAAGTGTATTCAGTTTTCTGAAGTTACTATGTACAGGCGACCTGGAATGTGGCGTTTCACCAGCGTCCAAGGTTATGTTGAGTTAATTCTGAGATCGTTCTAAAGCATTTGATTGGTTAGATTTGAGCTTTGTCTCAAATCTGAACAATCAAATGCTTGAGAACGATCTCCGACTCAATTCAAATAGTTTATAACATTTGACCTAGGCTCTGCACTGTATTTTGTGTTAGATATGCATTTCTGAGATCTATGGACGGAACACAGTTTTTTCATAATAATATCTTTACAGGGATATTAAACTCATCCAATCATCCATTTATGGTCATAAGTCGATACAGCGGAGAAAACTTTATTCTTTCTCGTTTAAACGCAAACGAAACGCAAACGCAAAACACTTAAATGTCGAAAATAGCATTTTCCCCTCTATCTATTTTTATCTGAGTGGCAAACAGTTTGGAGCCTGATCAGACGCCGGGTTACCCGGCGTCTGATCTGGCTCCAAACTGTTTGAAAAGGAAATGATAGTTTTTTGTGTAAACGCGTTAACGTTTTCTCCACTGCAAACGTCTGACATTGTGTTTTCATTCTTGTTATTTGTTAACAATCTGTTTTGTACAGTAGTGTTTTCAGTCATGCATTCAAGATTTATTAACATGCATTTGCTTTACATGTGCGTCATACCAGTTGTGTACTGATAAAGGACAATACGACAAGTGCAAATATGTTAAATTTAATATAAATAAAAATATATTTTTACTCTTTGTTGTTTTCATTATATACACACATTTGTACAGTAAACCTCTCTTTTACGACCATTGAAAAGAATGCTAACTGACTGCATAAATGACAGATGACAGCTTAAAGCAATTTGCCCGTAAAATTGAAGGCTAAGGGGGTCCGTTTTATTTTTTACGTTGCTTTAACCCTTTACACAATAACCTGTTTATAACATTAAATACAGGTGATCACTTAAATCAGGTTGAAAGTAAAGCAGAATGTGCCTTAAGGCACATTCTGCTTTACTTTCAGCCTGATTTAAACTAACATCTGCTAGGCTATATAAAAATATTTGTTATAGTAAATGTTCATGAGGGTATAAACTGGAACTATTTTCTTCAGCGGAGGAATAAATTAAATACGCTAAAAGTCGCTTCTATGGGGTAAAGGGTTAAGTAGTCACCTGGTTAACCCATTACCCCAAAGACTGTTTCTAGTTTTGAAGATGGATGACCGATTAAAGCAGGATAAAAGTAAAGCTGAATGCTACTTAAGGCGCATTCTGCTTTACTTTCAGTCCGCTTTAAGCTACCATCTGCTAGAATATAGAAAATGTTTCTTATGATGCATATTCATGCCTGTATAAATATGAACTATTTTCTTGAGTGGATGAATAAATTAAAGGCGTAAACGGGCGTATTTATGGGTTAATGGGTTAAACCGAATGGACGGTATTGACATTATATATATTACAGGGATTAAGTGTAATCAGTGTTTACGCGTAATCCCTGAAAAGTTCAGGGATTACGCGTACAGTGGAGAATGTTATTCTTTCCCGTTTAAACTAAAACGTAGAAAAGTACAACTTTTTGACAATTCTGATAATTCATCTTTATCTTGGTGGCAAACAGTTTGGAGCCTGATCAGACGCCGGGTTAGCCGGCGTCTGATCTTGCTCCAAACTGTTTGCACTGCAAATAATAGTTTTGGCGTAAACGCGTTTATTAGGAAAGAATAACAGATTCTCCACTGTAATCACTGGGCGTTTTAGGGAATTGATGAAATGTCCGTTTTTCATCAAAATAATATATTTGTACTATCATGACAATTCTATTGGTTTTAAACATCATGTTTTCTTGACATATCATGGTCTAATGAACGTTCATACAAAGTTTATCGCACAAGTAAATAAAAAATAAGTGAGCAGTGTGCATTTAAGTCAGAACAATTAAAACCCCAAGACATCTGTCTTGTTAATAAGGTTAACAACATAATCTATAGCGTGGTACTTGCCGTTGAACTAAATGAACTAAACGAGGTAAGGTTCATTTTTTTAACCACAAGTAACTGCTAAATATTTATAAAAAAAAGGCAACGAAAAGCTTCAAAATTACGATTTTTCCCTGGGAGATTAAGGGTTTTCGTGAAATCCCTGATTTTTCAGGGATTTCACGTATTCCCTGATTACACTTAATCCCTGTAACATATACAAGTACAGTGGAGAATCTGTTATTCTTTCCCAATAAACGCGTTTACGCTAAAACTATTATTTACAATACAAACAGTTTGGAGCCTGATCAGGCTCCAAACTGTTTGCCACCATGACAAACATGAATTATCAGAATTGTCAAAAAGTTGTACTTTTCTACGTTTTAGCGCTTTGCGTTTGCGTACGTTTGCGTTTAAACGGGAAAGAATAACAGATTATCCACTGTACAGTTGAGAAGACGTTATTTTTTCTCGTTTAAACACAAATAAAACGCAAACGCCATACACTGAAATGTAAAAAAAATACCTATCATAGTAATATTTCTCATGATTTATTTTAAATTTGAATTGCAAACACTTTGGAGCCCGATCAAATGTCGTATTACCCGGCGTCTGACTGGGCTCCAGACTGTTTGTCTTTGAAATAATAGCTCCAGCGTAAACGCGTTACAGTGGAGAATGTGTTATTCTTTCCCAATAAACGCGTTTGAGCTAAAACTATTATTGTAATTACAAACAGTTTGGAGCCAGATCAGACGCCGGGTAACCCGGCGTCTAATCAGGCTCCAAACTGTTTGCCACCAAGAGAAAAATGAATTGTTAGAATCGTCCAAAAGTTGTTCTTTTCTACGTTTTAGCACTTTGCGTTTGCGTACGTTAACGTTTAAACGGGAAAGAATAACAGATTCTCCACTGTATTGGGAAAGAATATAAACTTTTTCTTAACAGTTATTGTACAGTAGATGGTTACACGAACCTAATTCGATATTGAAAGTTTATTTGCTTTCAAACAAACGTAGCGACAGTTTCTTTTCTATTAATGACATTTCCGGACCTTCCTTTGGTGATATCACATATCCAAGTAGTTTCCATGCAAAACTCATGTGTCTTATGCACATGCCAATAGCAAAAAACACTGAAGCGTCTCATGTGAGGCCCGACTTTAATATTGAGTGTTTGATTAAAAATAACCATTGAAAAACTTCTAGAGCATATGTATGTCTGGGCCTCACCAGGTAAACTGAGATTGGTAAAGATCAGGCTGCATGTTTTTACATTTACTTTCACGCCTGTCGAATACAGTGAGTGGAGAGTCCATCAAAGGACTGAGGAAATGTCTTTAACCATGGGAAGTAACTATTACTGGCCTTACTGGAAGTTATAGATTGGAGTATTTGGCCTTCCTTCACATTGGTGAGACAGTAGAGAAAACTTTATTCTTTCCCGTTTAAATGCAAACGAAACGTAAACGCAATGTAATAAAATGTAGACGGTTAATCCTGGTATATGTCAAAATGGCTTGACATTAATTTAATCTGAGTAGCAACAGTTTGGAGCCTGATCATATGAAATTATTAAATGAAGACAATTACAATTTCTGAAAGTTGATTTTAACTTGGATAACAAACAGTTTTGAGCCTGATCAGACGCCGGGTTACCTGGTGTGTGATCTGGTTCCAAACTGTTTGCTACGGAAAATATTGTTTTGGCGTAAACATGCTTATTGGGAAGGAATAATGTATTCTCCACTGTACACCAAACAGAAACGGCAAACAACACATTGAGAAGTCCAACTTACACTTGAATATGCAGACATTTTGCAACCTTAGTGTTACATGTATCGTATGACACTGCTACCGATCTAACGTAAGTCAAAGTATACAAAAAATTCGAAATGAAATATACTGTTTAAGCGTCTTTATTACTATTATTTATTATTATTCTTATTATTATCATCATCATACCTGATTTGTATAGCGCTCTTTTCACACAGGAGTAACTGGTGTGCGTTTAAAAGCGCTTCATATGAAAGCATATAAATGCACTTACATGTACAAAGTGAGACATGACAAATAACTACATTTACAATAATATGGCATCCAATATATTTCATTATAGTTACAAAGATTATAAGATGTGTTAATAGCAGTTTATAAAATAATTTTGAAACGAGTCAAATATTTAAAAGATGAATGGCATTCTTAAAAACAGTATTTAAAATTCATTTTTGTTAAAAACACCTACACCTTACTATCTCGCACCTCCGACATCCGGTACATGTATACTGAGCAATGTTGGTGCTTGCGCATGACATACTTAATGTCGGTGATAACGAGAGGCCTATTTGTTTTACTTCTTTGGTTTTCTTATTTATTGTTACATGTAAAGGTGTTTTCAGCCGCTTTTTGAAAGCTGCAACTGAGCTAACATCTCTGATGTCTGATGGTAGTCTTCTAGAGCTTTGGGACTGCATGCATGAAAATTCTATCTATAAACTTCACCAAACGACTTCTCGGCACAACCAGCGATACTGATTTATTCGCAGACCGCAACTCTCTTCGAGGTCTATACACATGAAGTGTTCTGACAATTTACCTTGGATAATCATTGCACAAGGCTTTGTACATGTATGCGAGTGTCAGAATTTTTAACTATTTCCCAATAAACACGTTAATGTCGAACAACGGCTCTCCCAGCAACGAATCCCTCATTCCAACAACGCTTGCCACTCTTCCCCCAAATATGACAATTATGGACATCCTATTCACGGCTGCAATGTCACCGTAGTCTAATGGATGTGACACCCGCTTCCGACCACGACGTCCCTGTTTCGAATCCCGCGCGATCCAGATGTCTTTTCCCTTTAAGTTTTATTTTGATGCTAAACTGTTCTCCACTCAGATAAGACAAGTCTTTATTTGACTGTATATATTTATCGAGAAAAGCTTAGTTATTGTCTCTTCATTTAAAGAGGCTCGCAACCGGATTTAGCATTAACAATAGTAATTTGTAAATATATGTCAAATGCTTATATAAATGGGTAAGATTTAGTTTAGGATAATAAATTCTGTTAAAAATTTCATTTCACTAAAAAAAAGAGAAGAAGCTCTGGTGGGATTCGAACCCGTGACCCTCCATGCGGAGACAAATATGAAAAATGAGGAAACGCCTTTACCCCCTCGGCTACCAGCGCTCTCTATATACATGGTAGCGAATTAACGTACTTCACTGGTAGCGATTGATAGAACTTTATTCGGCTCGGGTTTATGTCTGAGCCCGTGTAGAGAAGCAACAACAACAACTATACCGTCAGCTGACGCTATAGAAAAACGATGGAAAATATCTAAAAAAAACTAAGATTCGGTGACGATTCTTTAGACTTTTGTTTGGACTGATCATATTTTTTAAATGTCAGAAGCCAAATAATGCAACAAATTTGCTTTTATTTGAGTATCTTATTTTATTTTGACAAGTACACCATCCGGTTGCGAGACCCTTTACGATTTTTTTGTTAATTCAGAAATGAAATGGGGCTTCTCGGCGTTAAAGCTGAAACGTCGAACAAATCAGCTCATTTCTTAGATTTACTTTATATTTTGCTGTACGTTCTAATTTTAAATGAACATTTTATTAGTATTCATGTATGTTTAATCCATATTAGAGGTTGTTAACACGAATAATATGTACCCTGAAAGGAACAGCCATAACCGCATTACAGAAGCTGTGTACATTCAAACGCAACACAATTATTCGCGGAGAACACATCCACAATTCACGCTTCCTCTGCGAAAGATATCCACAAATCCCGCCATCGAGCAATTGTATATATACGAATTAAACGTCAGTATTTTCAATGGAATTGAATGGGGCGAATATAAATATTCTACTGCATCCTACGGTGGAGAATCTGTTATTCTTTCCCAATAAACGCGTTTAAGCTAAACCTATTATTAGCAGTGCAAACAGCTTGGAGCCAGATCAGACGCCGGGTAACCCGGCGTCTGATCAGGCTCCGAACTGTTTGCCACCATGACAAACATGAATTATCAGAATTGTCAAAAAGTTGTACTTTTCTACGTTTTAACGCTTTGCGTTTGCGTACGTTTGCGTTCGAACGGGAAAGAATAACAGATTCTCCACTGTAGATATTCTTCTGCATCCTATACGTGCGACTTCTCAAAAACTGTTTTACGTTCCTATTACTTTAAGCTGTCACCTGTGTTTTGTACAATCAATCAACCTTCTTTGTAATGGTCGTAATAGAGAGGTTTCACTGTAAATCCTCTCTCAAAACTGTTGCATTACACGAAATGTGCAGACTAAACATCGCGTGCTTACACTGGGCAGTATTCAATGACAAGAACGAAATTCAATTGTTCGAATTTATTTTTTGACAAAACCAAATTTGCAAATTGTTCTCTTATTCATGAGAGATTTAATGTTTTTCGGATTCGGCAAGGAAAATAGAATTAGTGAAAACAATTTGAATCTTGTATTTAGACAAAAAGTACATCCAGCAATTTTGTTAAGCAGCAGCAAAAAAACAAGATATAGTTTAAGTCGGTTTTGCAAAATCAGCTTAACAGCGTCTACAATGGAGAAGAAATTTTCTTTCCCAATAAACGCTTTTACGCTAACACTATTACTTCCAGTGAAAACAGTTTGGAGCCAGATCCAAACTGTTTGCAATTCATATTAAAATAGATAGTCAGAATTATCAAAAAGTTGTAATTTTCTACATTTTAGTGTTATGCGTTTGCGTCTGGTGTGCGTTTTAACGGGAGAGAATAACATATTTTCCAGTGTATCAGTCAGTACAGTGGAGAAAACGTTATTCTTTCCCAATAAACGCGTTTACGCTAAAACTTTTTATTTGCAGTGCAAACAGTTTGGAGCCAGATCAGACGCCGGGTAACCCGGCGTCTGATCAGGCTCCAAGCTGTTTGCCACCACGATAAAGATGATTTATCAGAATAGTCAAAAAGTTTTTTATTTCTACGTTTTAGTGAGTTGCGTTTGCGTACGTTTGCGTTTAAACGGGAAAGAATAACGTTTTCTCCACTGTAATACAAAACCAAATCAACACCGTCTATAAGAGCGATCTGCTTTACGTCTTGTTCTTCGTGCATTTTGAAAGAATATCACTCATCGATTGAAACAGTTTCCCTACAAGAATGCAATAAATCTCTTACGCTTTCACTGTCAAGCACGCCAAAAGACGCCTTCGCAAACAGTTTGGAATTTGACCGCGGCGTCTGAACAGGATCCAAATTGTTTGACACTCGTTTAGAAATTAAGTACGTACCGTAAATCATAATGCCTTTAAATATGTAAAAGTTGCAGATTTGTAATGTTTTGTAATTCTAATTTTGCATCGACCAATCTTCTTGTGCCACACCGTGAAGCCTAGAGCTTTTCGCTTTTAGCATTGCATAGATACCTCTAACTAAATTGTTAAATGTATGCCCGTTGGGTATAAAATGGTCCCGTCCCGGGGTTACATATTTACATTGAGCTATAAAACCATTTCAAGTCAGAACTTTTACTTTTCACAGAATCGTTATTCACATTCAAACTTTTGATCCGAAATTATTAAATCTTAATTAGAAATACATCATCGTGGAGCCAATACATTTTTGCGCATTTTGATAACAAATGTGTCTATAGTTTTAACTAATAAGTCTCTCAAACCAAATGTACTATTTCTTTATCGTGTTAGTATACGGTATATTTACCGCAAAAACGATTTAAAGCAGGTTGAAAGTAGCTGGGAATTAGAAAATGTTTCATTTGGTACAAGTGTAAGATTGTATACATTGGAACTATTTTCTTCAGTGGAGGAATAAGTTTATTGTTCTAAACTGCGCCTCTTTTGGGGAAACAGTTAACAGATAAAGTCCAGCAGATTTTCATGGTATCTGGTCTGAACCAAACTGTTTGCAAAATCACAATAGAAATATCAGATAACGCTCAAAAGCTATGCTTTCTGGTTCCACTCTAGCAGTGTCTGATTTCCAAAATCAATACAATTACCTATGGTGATTGAACAATCAGTAGCACTAACACTCAAGCACTTGTCCTTATTTACAGTAATCAGTGTTAGACATATTTGTGCACAATGGAGGAAACATCATTCTTTCCAAATAAACGCGTTTTTGCTAAACCAATTACAGTGTTCCCTTCCAACAATTACCCTTCCAACAAAGACTCCTTCCTTACAACGACCCTCGTTGCAGTTCCCCAAACAAGACATGTATGTCCAACCTTTACGTGGATTCAGTACCGTCTGCTTAAAAGTATCGTCTGCTGATTTTCTCAAAATTACATTTAGTGGATATTTTGATAGAATACATATAATGACGAGTGACAAACAGCTTGAATCCAGATCAGACGCCGCGTAATGCGGCGTCTGATCTGGATTCAAGCTGTTTGCAAATGTAAACCAAGTCTTAATTTTCCCTCCCTATAACGACGCCCTCCAAACAACACACACACTTCTGTCTCTTCCATTGGGTGTCGTTGTAGAGAGGGAGCGCTGTATAACAATTAATTCCATTTCAAACAGTTTGAAGCAAGATTAGACGCCGGGTTACCCGGCATCTGATTAGGCTCCAAAGTGTTTGTATCTCAAATAAGTATAAATCGGCATAATGTTCGGTAATATGTCATCTTCTACTATTAACCCTTTCCCTGATAGAAGCGCCTTTTAGCGCATTTGATTTATTCCTCCGCTGAAGAAAATAGTTCCAATTTAATCAGTCATGAATATATATTATAGGGAATATTTTCTATATTCTAGCACATGATAGCTAAAAGCAGGCTGAAAGTAAAGCAGAATGCGCATTGAGGCGCATTCTGCTTTACTTTCAACCTGCTTTTCAGTAGTCACCTATCTTCAATAATATAAATAAGCTATCAGGTAAAGGGTTAAGTGCATTGCATTAGCGTTTAGGTTCGTTTGAAAGGAAGAGAATTTCATAGCGACTTCTCCGCTGTAAATGGATTAAAAACAATTTTGAGGCCCGAGAGTGACACACACCATGCTTTATTGTTAAGCACTTGTGTACCCTTTAAACCAATTATCCCAATACCTGTACAGTAAAACCTCGCTATTACGACCACTAAAACGAAGGCTAATTGAGTGTATAATAGACAGGTGATAGCTTAAAGCAAGGTGACAGTGAAACAGAAAGCTCCTATAGGACCTTTCTGTTTCACTGTCACCTTGCTTTAAGCGGTCACCTATCGTAAACACCCTAAAAATTAACATAATTTAGTGGTCGTTATAGCGAGGTTTTACTGTATTTGTCTTTAGTTTTGAAGTCAGGCGACCGCTTAAAACAAGTTTAAAGTTAGCATGCAGAGTGTTCTTTAAGGCGCACATTGTTTTTAGATACCACCATGTACATGTACATGTAGGATATACAAGCTATTTCTAACAAGTGTGTCATAAATAATCTTTTCATTACAAAGTTAACAATAAAGATATATCGTAATTCTATTCAAGATGTTGTCACCTTTAAAAAATAAAGTACCAAGTTATAGTTTTCTTTTTGAATGACAGTTCAGTCGACAGTACATTCACTTCATCGTTTACTTACAGTGGATAATCTGTTATTCTTTCCTAATAAACGCGTTTACGCTAAAACTATTATTTTCACTGCAAACAGTTTGGAACCAGATCAGACGCCGGGTAACCCGGCGTCTGATCAGGCTCCAAACTGTTTGCCACCAAGATAAACAAGAATTATCAGAAATGTCCAGAAGTTGTTATTTTCTACGTTTTAGTGTTTTGCGTTTGCGTACGTTTGCGTTTAAACGGGAAAGAATAACAGATTCTCCACTGTATATGCGTTGCAAATGCGTTGCAAATGCGTTAAGGTTCGTTAAAGCATATATTATGGAATGTACATGTTATACACGGTGTATGAAGTTTTCTTCGGCCTGATTGTTGTTTCTAATTGAATACACTGTGTCGTCAATCATGCTTTGTACAGTACTCTGTTGTTCTGCATTAAGCAGCACCTGTCATCAGAACCTTTTATTAATCTTATTTGAGTCATCAAAATCAAGTTTATTAAAACCCTTTCCACCATAGAAGCACATTTTAGCGCATTTAATTTGTTCTTCCACTGAAGAAAAAATAGTTACAATGCTTTAAGTGGTCATCTGTCATCAAAACAAGAAAAGGTTTAAGGTGTCCAGTTTCAGAGATTTCACTGTAGTGGATAAATGGGAATAACTTGTCTTAATGCTCATACAGTGGAGAATCTGTTATTCTTTCCCGTTTAAACGCAAACGTACGCAAACGCAAAACACTAAAACGTAGAAAAGTACAACTTTTTGACAATTCTGATAATTCATCTTTATCTTGGTGGCAAACAGTTTGGAGCCTGATCAGACGCCGGGTTACCCGGCGTCTGATCTGGCTCCAAACTGTTTGCAGTGAAATAATAGTTTTAGCGTAAACGCGTTTATTGGGAAATAATAACGTTTTCTCCACTGTATTGTTGTAATATAAGCCAGGTTTTATTTCGTCTGCAAACATGTCAAATTATTGTTTGGTGTATTTTGAAAAAAGTAACTTTAAGACGATTATCAAACAGTATGGATCCTGATCATATGCCGCTTTATGCGGCGTCTGATTTGGATAAAAAAATGTTTGCCTATTGGTTGGTTAAGTCGCGATCGGCAGGATAAGGTTCGATGTTTAAGCCAATCAGAAATACACTTAAGCCAATGTATAGACTAATTGGAAGATATAAGCGGAGTGGACCGAGTCTAATGGTAAAGAGTAAAAAACAAGTACCACAAATAAACTACCGATCCAAACAAATATAAAAGTTTTCCTCTCTTACATATATTCAATTCCAAAAGAAACTGTGCACTTTATTTTCTATAATTATTCATTGACTATTCTCCGGAAAGCCTATGTATTTGGTACCAAACTTAGATCAGTTCACGAACAATATGCAAGTTATTTCAGATTTTGAGATGCGGTCGTTTAAAGTGGCTAGTTTTAAACGAGAACAGACGAAGTTTTAAAATTAAAGTTGCAAAGTAACTCTGAGAGTCAGACTAGTTTCAGTTTGGAATTTTATGTCGGTTTAGTTGTAATCTTATGGTATTTTTGTCAGTATCGTGTATGCCCGTCTTTGCCCATGATGCAAG
Source organism: Gari tellinella (assembly GCA_922989275.2). NCBI lineage: Eukaryota > Metazoa > Mollusca > Bivalvia > Cardiida > Psammobiidae > Gari > Gari tellinella. The sequence goes on along the minus strand of OV277858.1, from coordinate 68,939,109 downwards.
CGGCAAAATAACTTATTTCCCAATAAACTAAAAATGTCTTCATACTAAGTAAAATATTTATTATCGATGGATGGCAAATATACATGATATATTGTGTGCGAGTTTTTAAATCGATACGCCTTCTATATATTAAAATATTTGAAAGCAAACAGTGCACAGTTGCTTTCGGAATTTATTATATATACTCATTGAACGTTTGAGGATAGTATGCCCTTTACGTATAAACGGGATAGGAGAACGTCTTCTTCACTGTAAAAACCTAATAAAACGCAAAAAACCCCACAGTATTGTTATTGTAATATTTCACCGTAAAATTCCAAACAAATCTTTATAAATATATATATTTAAGACTTAAGGGACATGACATTTTCGTTTCATTCTGATTTGTTCTTCTTATCTCCTCCAAAGAGGTAATATTTAAGCTTTAAAGATTATGGGGAAATTATCATTCTTGTAGATTTCTCTGAATTCGATGTGATTAAACATTTACATGTACCTTGTGAGTGCTGATCGCGACTTACAGTGGAGAATACGTTATTCTTTCCCTTTTAAACGTAAACGAAACGCAAACGTATATAGCACTAAAATGTAGAAAATGTCATGTTTTAGATATTTCTTACAATCCATTTTGATCTGAGTGGCAAACAGTTTGGAGCTTGATCAGACGCCGGGTTACCCGGCGTCTGATCTGGCTCCAAACTGTTTGCAATGGAAATAAACGTTTTACCGTAATAGCGTTTATTGGGAAAGAATAACACAATCTCGACTGTAAATAATACATGTATTTGAAAACAGAATCAATCCATATCAAGTGTCGCGTCGTTCGACCTGAATGCTTTGAATTCTAGAATCAAAACAACTGTAAAGCATATACATGTACAACTGTAATGAAGAGACATTCAGACAAAATAAAGTACAGTGCTCCCTCCCTGCAACGGCCCTCCCAACAACTACAGTGGAGAATCTGTTATTCTTTCCCGTTTAAACGCAAACGTACGCAAACGCAAAACACTAAAACGTAGAAAAGTACAACTTTTTGACAATTCTGATAATTCAAGTTTATCTTGGTGGCAAACAGTTTGGAGCCTGATCAGACGCCGGGTTACCCGGCGTCTGATCTGGCTCCAAACGGTTTGTATTGGAAGTAATAGTTTTAGCGTAAACGCGTTTATTGGGAAAGAATAACACATTCTCCACTGTACTTTCTTCTTACAACGACCATTGCCGCTGTTCCCCAAACAAGACATTTATATCCAACCTTTACATGGTTGCAATGCCGTCTGCTGTTTTTCTCAAAGTTACATATATATTTGACATTTCGATAGAATAAATATAATGGCGTAGAAACCTAAATATGGGCTAGGTTTTGTATACACCAATATGCAATGCTACATGTAGTTCACACGGCGTTTGCCCATTTGTAAAAATAGAAATTATTTACTCCCTTGTTTATTTGTTTTCCAATGAGTAATACCGTGTCCCTGCTATTGATTACGCCCAACCTTCCAATATCATGAGAGTAATCATACCATTAGAACCGTATTAACCCATTTATGTCTTGGTACCGCTGAGGGAATCCTTCAATTACACTAAATCTTGTTGAACTAGTTCATTATCTGTGGAAATTAACTCTTTCACTGCCAAAATCGCCTGCTTTAACCCTCTTACCGCCAAAATATAATATCGTCTGCATTGGAAGAGTCTTCTGCAATTCTTTTAAAGCCAGCATTTAGGGCTGTTTTGACTGAAGAAATGTTGATACGAGTGTCAAACGGTTTGAATCCTGATCAGACGCCGCGTAACGCGGCGTCTGATCAGGATCCAAACTCTTTGCTTAGTTGTCATTTGGCGCTTTTAGCATTGAAAAAAATAGTCAAATATGGCATACAGACACTCGTTACCGAAGAATGGAACTCATTTAAAAAAGTTGTCCATTAAGGTCAAAGTTGTTAAAGTTGCCGATATTTGTTAATTATATTTATAAAACATGGCCATTTTCGCCAAACAGGCTGAAATAGCTTCCATTGAGTTAGGGTAGCTTAGCGTTCGCAAATGATGTTTTGAAGCTTTGCTTGTAGAATAGCCATTGTGTACCAATATAGGCAAACTCTTTTGTTTTGTTTGTCATAAAGATCTCTTATTGTTCAATTAATTAGGAATTTTGATGAAAGAATATTTCTCAGGGAAAGGGGATAGAATAACGTCTTCACTACTATAACATATCTAAGTGTTGAATTAGATTACAACTACATGTACCAATGCATCACACACCAACTAATGCTCATGAACCAGGTACTTG